>QEPC01003557.1:3765335-3778163 GCA_003113815.1 Sphenodon punctatus
GGCTACAATGTTCCTATGCCAGACCGAAACCATGTCAATATCTTTAATGAAAGCACCAACAGACTTGTTAACATTTCGAACACATTTATTAATAGCCTTCATGTTTGTGCTATATCTGTTGCACTTGCGAATAATAAGATCTGAGAAAACAATCTTGCAACCAGGAAAAAGCCGACAGATTGCCATTAAATCATTTCTCATTTACTCTAGTAGCTCAACGCCTTTGAGCATTCCAATATTGTTACCACCAGAGTGGATTACAATGCATGAAGGAAGGGAAGGAATGGAGGCAATGAATTGCCTTTCATTCTTTAAAGCAGGCAATACATTAGACCATTGCATCCCCCCCTTCTGATCCATCGCACTGTAACATTTTACAAATTCAAATCGACCTCAGTGTGTTCTGTGCGGCAGACTTGCTCTAGTCTGGTGATGTAGGAATCACCAATGAACCAAATGTTCTTCATCATTACCTAATGGAATAATGTAAGAAAATTAGTAGGCTGTTTTTTTAAAAATATATTAAATAAATGTCCTTATTACACTTACTTAACTTCTGTAATGGAGAGAATGCTGTTGAAGTGATTGTCTGCCAAATATGTCAGGGAGTTGATCTGAAGAGTGGATGAAAATTTAGGTTAGCAGCAAGCATAATGTTTGATGAAGAATGTTGATTTCATCTTTATTATTACAAACTAAGCACAAACCACATGCACACATCACACACAACAACAGCATACATAATGCGGTGCTTGATATGACTGTGTGTATAATGGCGTCTGAACGCATCCCATTTGTGAGAATGTTTGGATCCAGCTCGCAGAACCATTATTTACAAGGCAGCGACCTCGAGGCATGCCTCTCCGGCAGGGATTTTTTTATTTTTTAAAAAAACACTGCCTGATTTAGCTGTTTCCATACATTGCGGTGGCTTGCAGGATGCACCAAGGAAGGGACCACTGGCCCTCCTGCCCCCCTCCTGCACTGCATAACCAAGGGAAACTTGATGGGAGAGTTACTCAATAGTGAGGCAGGAAGGGGCCACGTGGAGCTCTGGACAGGGGTGCATGCCAGAGGGAGCCACTCACTACAGAGAGGCCTGAATGGGTATACTCCTATTTGGGGTGTAGTTGCGGAAGCCATGGAAGCCGCCGGAAAGCCTGGAGCAGGGACTTGGGGGAGCACATGGGGAAATAGGAGGGGAGGCTGCCAGAATAGTCACTCAATAGAGAGCCAGGAGGAGAGGGGGGCATAGCCGGTAACTGCGGAAGCCGCAAAAGCTGCTAGTGAGCCTGGAGCAGGGAATCGGGTCTGGCGGGAGCACATGGGGAAATAGGCAGGGGGGCTGCTGGGAGACTCACTCAATAGAGAGTCAGGAGGAGGGGGGGGCTGTAGCTGGTAGCTGCAGAAGCCGCGAAGGCCACCGGCGGGCCTGGAGCAGGGAGTCAGGTTGGGGGGAAGCACATGGGGAAATAGGCGGGGGGGTTCCAGGAGAGTCACTCAATAGAGAGCCAGGAAGGGGGGGTGTTAGCCGGTAGCTGCGGAAGCTGCCGGCGAGCCTGGAGCAGGGAATCGGGTCAGGAGGGAGCACATGGGGAAATAGGTGGGGGGGGGGCTGCCAGGAGAGTCACTCAATAGAGAGCCAGGAGGAGAGGTGCCGCAGGATTGGCTGCTGTGTCTGCCCGTCTCCTGGATGGTGGGTGACCAGAGGAGCGTACGGGGGTGGGGCATGTCACGCTGCACAGTCCCGCCCCCTCCCCGATCCCTGAGCGGAATCAGGCCAACACGTCTAAAGGACGGACGGCCTGATTCTGGACCCGGATCCGAAACGGATCCCGGGCCGTGGTAAAAGGGATGCCATCATGTCTAAAAATACCCTATGATGAACTAGGAAAAGAATTGTTACAACTGTTGACTAGACAAGAAACAACTTTTTCTGGTCTTATATTTAAAAACTAGTTTGACCAAGTGTGTTTAGAGGCCAAACAGCTGCTTAGGACCATGCAGGTAAAATGGAAGGAGTCAAGTGTTATTGCTGATTGGGAATGTTTCAAGGCTATGAAATTATATTATAAGGCTTTGCTTAAGAGGAAAAAGCGGATATATCAGAACCAATGTTGGGGGACATTGGAAGATGTGATACAAAAGAAGGGTAGTAGAACCTTCTGGCCTGTAGTCTTGGGGAAAGGAAAAAAAGCCACAAAAACTGATTGTCATATAGGAGGTTCTGATTTGGCTCTCTTTTTTACTGATAAGTTTAAATCTAAAATGGATACACCCCCAGTAGTAGAGACCTTCAAGGTTGATGGTAAGGACTTAGGTCTTTTTTTAACATCTGAGGATCAAGTAAACCGTTATATAACTTCCCTAAGGGGCAACAAGCCACCAGGCTCAGATTACCTGGCCCTAAAATTCTTTAAGCAGTTTTGCGACTGGTTGCTACCAGTCCTATCTATTCCATTTAACAATATAATACTGTTTAATGTATGGCCTTTCAGCTGGAAATCAACAACTATAGTTCCCATTTACAAAAAAGGAGACAGATGCAAGCCTGATAGCTATTGACCTATCAGCTTGATTAATTTTCTGGTAAAAATCTATGGTAAGCATCTCTTATATCACCTGGATCAATGGATGCAGAGGCTCCAGGTCCCTGGTGAAGAACAAGCAGGTTTCTAACTTAGACACTCTACAATTGATCAATGTTTTATGCTTAGCTATTTGATAGCTAAATATTGGAGCCAGGGGCAATGCCTTTTGTAACCTTTATGGATATAAAAGGCACCTTTGATGGGGTAGAAAGAGGCTTATTGTGGCCAAAATTGATTAAACTGGGGATAGACAAAGCACTATTACACCTATTAGAGAGAGTGCTACCATGCAAATCTAGAGGCATGTGTCAGATTTGGAATGAATGGAGAATTGTCCCCAGTTTTCCCAGTTAGGGAAATGCCTGGGTTGTCTGATTGCTCCTGAACTTTTCTCTCTTTTCCTTAATGATCTGCAAGTGCATTTTTGGTGGATCCTTCGATCCATGTTCTGAAACTGTTGGTCCAGGATAGTCCCTGCCTCTTATTTGCAGCCGATACTGCTTTAATGGCTACAACCATGGTGGGTCTCGACTTCTTCATACATTCTCCCAGTATTGTGTAGCAAACATGATCAAGATAAAAAAGAGCAAGTCTAAGATTATGTGTTTTGGGGCATGAAAGCACCATAAATGGTATGTTAACCAGGGGAGAATTGAGCAGGTCAGCTCCTTTACTTACGTAGGGATTACCGTCTCTAATAAATGGTCCTGCCATACAGAAAGAGCTAGGACAAAAGCTACCCAAGCTATGGAGGAGATTTTCAAATTCTATAATAGATTTGGGGGAAACCTTGGAAAGAGGCTCTCCATGTTGGGGGTTTGAAAATCGCCTCTATTGTTCTGTATGGTGCAGAGATCTTTGACCTTAATATCAGCTTTGGAGATACTGTGGAGAAGTTGCAGAACCAATTTTTAAGACGTTTATTGGAGGTTGCAAAGAGACACCAGGTCTCCTTCTTTGCAGAGAAACTGGCTCCATCAATATGGAAACCAAAGCAATTTTGAGACAGGTCAATTAGTGGCTCAAAATCACACACCCCAAACAGATATCCTAAGCTATGTCTGCTTGACCATGAGGTCAATCTGACCAAGCTTTTTACTTGGCTGGATGAGATAAGGATGACATTATTTATTACTGGGCTTGGTGACTGCTGGGAGTTGGACAGGATATCATCCCCAGGACTTCAATCACGCATAGCTATGTGGTTAAATGATATAGACATTCAGAATGTATCTTGGACAAAATGTGTCCCCCTATTTGGACTCTTAAAAAGTGAAAATGGGTCGGCTCCTTACTTGATAAGGCCAATTAAACCTGGTCATCGGAGGGTCATAACCAAGCTAAGGATGAATCAGATCAAGCTTGCAGGGATTAAAGGAAGATGGGACAAAATTCCATATGAGAAACACCTCTGTCCTTGTTTGCAAAATCAAATAGAGGATGCTATACAAATTTGATGGCATTGTCCCTTTTATGTGGATCCAAGGTCCAATTACTCCTTCCACAAGTTTCTCATTTGAGAGACTGGGCTAGCAGACTTAAAACAATTTGGCTGCTGCAAAGTGACTCTGTTGCCATTTTGTCTGCTTTGGGGAAATGCCTGGCTTATGTTTGGGAAATTAGAAAAGTCTTGATTTCTAGTTTATGAAACCTCAAGTTGTTAAAATTCAAACCTGCTGTAAAGTAGCTATTTATGGTTTTATGTTATTAAAGTGTTGGGAATACTTGACCCCCAACAAAGTCCCATTAGCCTTCCCTTTCCAAGGATAGAGGATGCTATGGTAGTAATCAAATTTATTGTATTATACTATGACTTTTATTGTTGTTAATGTATTATGTATTGTCATTTTGATGAGTTTCGATTTTAGTTTTGGTTAAAGCTGTAACTAACTAACTAACTAACTAACTAACTAATACCAATAATGATACCAAAACCAAAATCTTTGTTTGAAATTGGTACTGATACCGATAACGACATTGATAACGAAAAACGACATTTCATTAACAAAACTAAAAATGACACATTTTAATAACAAAAACGATAACAAAAACAAAAAAATGACATGGGGCCCTGGTGCACATCTCTATATTCTATCTTCTCAACTAACTGGACTCCTGCAAGAGTTCAACAAATTCAACTGGCAGTGTATCCACCTATTGGTGGATTCAATCCAAGCAAGCAATGTATTTTTCCTTTACACTGAGAGGAAGAAAAAAACCTGCTAGCCGCTAGGCCCTATATGTGACTAGCAGAAAAAATTCCTTCCTGGCCTAAAGGCGACTAGCATATGCCCACAGTGCATATAAGGGGAGGTGCTTGCTGCTTCTCTGTGCCGTCGCCGAGACGAACTGTGGCATGGCACTTTCAAATGGTGCTCGCTCCTCTCGTGATCTGAGAATTGTCAATGGCACAACAAGGGGCCGTTGTCCCGGCAACAGTTCTGCACACTGCTTTGCTCTGCGTGGCTGCAGCCATCACTTGCCGTCTTCCTCTTAAAGGGGAGTGGGACAAACCCCTTCGCCCCTGAGGGCTGCCTAAACACAGCACAAAGCAGGCAAAGGTAACTGGATTTTCATCCAAAATAATTTTTCAGTTAGAATTCTGACAAACTATTTTGCGCATGTGGCTGTTTTGCACATGTGCAGAATGGCCACTGCCATTTGCACATGCAAAAATGGCTTTTTTCTTTGAATAGTTCGGTCAGAGTTCTGACAGAATCAGAATCAGGTGAAAAATTCCGTTTCAGCCCTACACTTTTTATGGAGGACAGGACAAGAGACAATGGGTGCATAGGGGTGGGTTGGGTTAGGTATATTTAGGGTAGCTAAATATCCCTGCAGGAAGGGATATTTAGAGTCATAACACAGCAAATGTCTGTACTGGCGACCACTGTGTGAGATAATAAAAACATTGCAAAAATAAGCCATGACGCATTGGCTGAACTGTGCTTTGGAGATTAAGGGCCCTTTACAATTGCAGTTGAAATCAATAGAAAGATTACTTTGATATCAACAAAAGTTGGATCAGACCATTACGGAAACCATTTCACTAGAACTACTAGTGCAAAGACACTGCCTATGCAAGCAAGGGTTAAAGCATTCAAACCCAAGCCAGCAATTTTTAATATAATACCAAATTTGACTGGGCAGAAGAACCAGAGTAATATTGTGGAACATGCCTGCTGTTGATAAAAGACTCAGGAGCACAATGTACAGCTTGTAGGCCATGCAACTCTGCCAGGAGGCATGTAAAATACTGCCATAATAAACAGGAGAAAAACAATGCATAAATCTCCCCACACCAAGACATTAAAGGCCAAATATTTATTAAATGGTAATACAATTTTCTAACTACAGCTGATGCATGTTGTATGAAAGGCGTAACTGAGACGAACATTTTGTCAACATCTGCAAAAGCAACATGACCACCATCAATCTGTATTTTAGAACAATAAGCAATACCTCCATAGCCAGGTGCACCATTTAATTCCTTCTATGAGCTATTCCTTCTGTGCAGCATTAAGGTTAGAGCCTGTGCCTCTATCAGACAGGCTAAGCAGAATCAGAAAAATAAAGCCATGCGGAGCTGAGTATTATCAGCAAAGCAGTGAAAATTGAGCCTAGACTATTGGAAAACTGAAGTCATTGGGGTCATATGAAGCACTGGGCTAAGAACAAAGCCCTTGGGAACTACATTAACTTGAACTGAATACTTCAATGCATAAGATACAAATTGAGACCAGTTAAGTAAATAAGAAAGAAACTAGGTAAACACTGAAGTAGGCAGTCCTACAAGAAGATTTTTCAATTGATCTGGAAGGACCTCATGATCTATTATATTAAATACAGCTGACAAGGCTGTGAGCTTGATTCTGATCTCAGATATGCAGGCACGCATCACTACACAATACACAGAAGTGGATTTGGCAAGACATTCTATTTGATCTGAAAAATTATAAATATAAAGAAATCCCTCAAATCAGGCTGTAACAAAAGAGAACTTGGCCGACTTTAACACTGATCCTTATGAAAACCTGACTGAAATTTCCTATAGTCTATTCATTATACTGGGAGAGGCAGACATTACAGTTGCAATGCAGACACCTCACCCATGGCTCCTGACCTCACCCCCATTTGTTCAAAGCTGAAGTTGGTGAACCATGTGTGTGAGAAATGTGGTTCTGAAACTTTTTGCCCCAATCCAGGCCTATCGATTTGGATCGATTTACTGATCCAAGCCTAGCTATAATAGGGACAGGTGGTACAGCTGCTCCAGGGCCCACAAGTCTGGGGGCCCTACACTCCTCAGTGCAGCTGTGTCCTCCATCTCTGCCACCAGAAGCAGGTAGAACCCATTCCATCCTCTGCACCAGGGCCCAACCTATCAACACCCACGTATTGCTCTACAGCTAGATGAATATCGGATGTACAGGCAGACAAAGGAAAGAGGAGGGAAGGCCCCAGAAGTCTCACACTTGATGCTCCCCACCCTGCTCTCAAATTCCAAAACACAAGCAGGGGCAGGAACGGTTCCACTTTCCTGCCCCTAGTTCCGTTTTTGTGCCACTGTCCGGCTCCAGCTCCATTGCTTGAGAAGCAACAGTACAAAGGGGAGAGAGAGGAAACCCCAAAGCCAGAGCAACTTTGCATTCTTTGCTCCCTCCTGCAGTTCTGGAACCCTCCACCCTCACGTTGCTATTTCTGTCCCTGCCACTACTGCTCTTATTCCCTCCCCCTCTCTCTTCCCCACCCTGCTGCTGGGTGCTGTTTTGTGAATGTGCACCACAAGGTGGTGTGTGTGCAAGACTTTTCAGGGTGCTTGATGTATTGGGGCCCTTATGGCCCTTCCAGCTGGCTCCATGTGTTCAACCAGTCTGCACTTGCTGGGATTCATTCCAGTGTAGAGGGAAGTGCATTTTGTGAGTGACTGTTGCTATCTCATTAATATTATCAAGGAGCACGGATGATCTAATAATGTCCTAGGCTATGTAATATCTATATCCAAGATACCTGCTGTGGCTCAGGAAATATCCTCAGGTTTTTTCATTCCCCTTTAATTGAGACTGTGTCAGTGTAGTTGTGTTCATATTGATGTGATTTTTAGCATACTGCAAGAGATGGCTATCACAAACCTATTGTTTTGAAAACTTTTATTTTTGTGGCAGGGTGTGGAGAGAGACAACTTTGACTCTTGTATTAATTACATCTGTATTAAAAATACTAGTGACTGGAATACTTCTAGGTGATAAATCAGGACTTAAAAAACCCACAAGGCAGCATTTGCCCCCACAAAGGTATCCAGAATGGCAAAATCACTCTAGTAAAGAAGAAGCTAGACAAAAGTCTTTAAAAAATAAAATATTAAATAGAGAAGCTAAAACGCACAATTGAAGTATTTTAGTCACGAGACCAGCAGTTGGTGCTTTACGCAGATGGCACCCACGGCTCAGCTCTGCTTCATGCTTGGGCAGCTTGTCTGTGTAAAGGTGGGCCACCAGATGTGCAGGCCACCTGCTAGCGGTGCTCGGGAACAACCCAGAGCACTGTCAGTGGAGTAGGTTTCCCAAACCTAGGACACCGGCCAGAGGGGGAGCTGCAGTCTATCTACTCGGCGGATCGCTGCTACAGCTCCGTTCCTGCCCGGGTGTGTGTGTGTGTGTGTGTGTGACCTGGGCAATGCCACAGACCAACCTAGGGCATCGGGCAATCTGCCCACAACTCTATAGAGTCGGAGAGGGGACACGGTGTGGGTAGACTGCCAGGTTTGCATTAAGCCAGCACAGGTGGGGCTGGACGCAGGCAGACACAGGGGTGTACCCCTGCAGTGGGGTAGCCACTCTTGGGTCAGTCTAAAGTCATGCAATGTCTCATATTCTGGTGCGCCACATCAGAATATCATATAAATAGAAACATTCTCACAGTATGTCCCAGTATTTAAAAATAAAATTTGATAATACTGCTGCTACAGTGCCTCAGTAGACAAACAAAGCTGTTATAATGGGCTTACTCAACAGCACTGAGTAAGCATATGCTTTATTAAAAGAGGGAATAGGGAGCAAGAGGCTTTTGGACAAATACTGCATCTGTGAAACCTAGATGCTCAGGTTGTGGGAGAGATAAATATCCCTGTAGTTATGTACCTTTGTGGGTGCAGTTATAAAGGGTGATGCATCCCCCACAAATTTCCTCCCTCTGTAATTCTAGGATCATAGGGGTGATGCTTTTGTGGGTCAGGGGAATCCAGTATCTCCAATAATTTTTAGCCTACAGTTATGCCACTGTATATCTCAAATAAGGACATGTCACATTAGAAATCTATCTTCTGTTGGGTGCACCTTCCCTGTCACCTTCTTTACAGTAGTGACTTGTGGAGATCCCTGATCTAGCGGAGATACTGGATGCAGCCACATGAGACGCTACCATAGTTTGGGCAGCCTTACCGCATGATGCAATATATCGTCTGCCCGGTTGGTGGTCACCAGATGTCTATCCTGCAGCATGGTGGGGCGGGCAGCTGGATACTATGCCCCATATCTTGGAAAAAGGCCAGGGATGCAACATGTATCAACCTTTCCCAAAGTGGGGTAAGACTGCTCAACCCCCAGTAGTGCATTGCTGCTCGTGTGCCTGGTCCTCACCTGCCCTACTTTGCAGTGAGGTCTGCTGTGGGGCTTTGAGCAGTGGACACTGCCTCCATTCCTGCATAGTTACACCATGGCTGGGGGCAGGATAGTGGGTGGGCTGGGGGAGAGTGGGGCAGGGCTGGGTGGCTGCACATGTGGCCAGCACTGCAGTCCACCCCAGGGCATGGCAGGATCTCCAACAATGGCCCGCCCATCTCGTTTCCCCATGGGGAGTGGGGTGGAAGAGCGTCTGCCCTGTTCTCCTCACTGGCCTCAAAGTGTGCGGGCAACAATTGCCCACCATGGGGAGGGGGAGGGGGAAGGGAAAAGGGGCAGACCCACTCACTGCACACAGTGTGGCTCCATGAGGGAAAATAAGGGTGCAAGATTTCTAGGCCACCACTTGGCCACCACCAATATTCCACCATTCAAGGCCTGAGAGCCTTGATGAGCATTAGGTTTTGGGCCAGTGGGCCCTGCAAATATTCTCTGCATGTAGGGGTCATCATATGGGACAGTGAAATTGTTTCAGAGCAAACATTTAACTATTAAGAAGGGATGACTGGCAGCTTATGACTGTATGAATTTTGCACTTTCCTCTGAAGTATCTAATGCTAAGAGACAGGGTAAAGGACTATATGTGTCTACTGTTGCATTTACTATGTTCTGAGATTTGTACAGAAAAGGCAATTTCCATGCAAAAGACTTTACACTTCTTTAAACCTTCTGTGCAATCACTTGCAATCACCTATACACTTTAACAATTGCTCTTTCTGTGCAATTTCAATTGGGGTGCAAATGACTAATTCCTTAGGCTCCTTAGAAAATCCCAGCCCTCCTTCTCATTTCCACATTGATCCTCAGTACATAGTCTGATCTTTAGTAATGCATGTAGGGTTGAGAATTTATCCTTTGTGGTTGTATACTGTCTGGGGACATTTTTACCCCTACAGATTTTACCAGTGAATTTTTGAATCTGTGCATCAAAAGGCCAATATAAACCAGGCTTTTCAAATGTAACACAGCTTGTTACAGAAACTGTTGGTGTTCGCACATCTTTATTGCTCATAAAGATTGATATCATTGCCTCAAAGTGATGGAAGATAAAATAGTATCAGTGACCTTCTTATAAGTGGTCTAGCTTAGAATCCCAGCAAGCGAGTGTTTATATAGAGAGGAAATCGTAATTATTGATAGCATTCTTCCATTGTTTGACCAAATAGATTCCTGAGGGCTTATGTGTCAGAGACAAAATCATGTTCTGTATATAGAGTTAGATAAGGTGTAAAAATGTAGTGAATTATAAACAATTCAGTAAAAAAGATATAATGGTGGGAAATGAATTAAAATTGCACCCAGCAGTTTTCTGGAAATGGAGTAGAATGCTATCTGCAGCATGTCTGCTCTTGAGAATGGAAGTGCATTTACTATCATTAGCCTAGTAACCGTATTGCAGAAAACAAGAAGCACTAATGGCAATGCTTCTGATAGCAGCTGAAATAACCTAAAGTGGGTATCAATACCTGTGAATGTTACGTAAAATTAAAAAGTTGGCTTGAGGAAATCAACTGCAACATCTATTGGAAATTGTTACTGTCAAGTAGGCGAGGAAGAGACAACTTTTTTTTTCTCTCTCTCTCTCTTTTTTTCCCCCTGAAAGAAAGCATATAATCATACGTAAAGTTTGGATATCTCAGCAGCCTTGAGAAGATTGTGGCAGTCTGTAATGGACCACTGTAAATCCTTCAGGAGCAGGCCCAGAGAATGGGCAGGGACAATTGCTTGCAGGGATTTTGGCTTTTCTAGAAGAATCACTAACCCTAGTACTTTAGGAGAAGGGAAGAAAACTGATATGCCCAGCTGGGTAGAAGACTTATGAAAGGTCTAAGTTCTAGGTGGGCTGCCAGGGAGAAGCTGGCTTCTGAGGGGAGGAGCCCTGCATCAGCAGGGTTTGTGAGGACCTCCGGATATTGGGAACTTCAGAGAAAGAGCTTGCTTTACCTAGACCCTAATTAGGAGACTAGGCTCAGAGAGAGAGGCCCAGACAAAAGGAAAAGTTTGTGTCACTGAAATTGCTGAATGTTGGCAATAAACACACATTGGGTCAAAACAGATGTGTCGGTGGTGCAGCAATTCCGCGGCCTGGGCGGAGTGGGAAACAGTGGCTGCCACTCTCTGGGTTGAGGTATGGCACTGACTAATCATGCCTGTGACCGGAGCGCCATCCCGCTGCCTGAACGCCCCAGGCCAGTCTCGCCCCTCCCCCACCCTGCAGTGGGGATGGTGGAATAATAGATGAGTTGGCCTGCTGTGGCCTGCGTTGCCCGCATGGGTGGCCCTTAGCCTGGCATGTGTGCCCAGGATCATCCAGAGGACACATCCCAGGTCAGCTGCCTACCTGCCCCGGGATAGTAGTGTGGCAGTTAGGCAGATATGCACTGAATCCTGTGCCACAACGACCCAACATCATCACGTCTGTTTTTACTCATCATTGGTGAAGGGAATGGGTGAGTCTGGTTGGTGTGCATGTCATTTTTGTTATTACAATAACGATAACAAAAATTGTCATGTTAGTTTTCATTATTACATTATTGCAATAAAGAAAACAGCAACCGAGAATAATGATAATGATAACAAAAATGTGACCAAGAATAACAATAATGATAATGAAAATGACAATGGTGTTAACATTGTCGTTATTATAAGTGCTGTGGCAATTGAGTTTTGAAGGGAAAATGTGGAGAGGGGAGGAGGGAGCAGACATCTCAGAACCCTAAACAGGGTTGAACTCTTGAGCTGTGCCTATGTTGGGAGTGGTGAGCAACTCAACAGTATCTGATGGATGTATCCCTGGCCAATGAGCAGTGCAAGCAGGCCCCAGCAGTCTCATGCCACTCTGTGATTGCCACTCTGGCGACCGGGAGCACATAACACCGGTGCTCTGTTCATTGCACTGGTTGCCTATAGTCTTCTGGGCCTAATTCAAGGTGTTGGAGATGATGTATAAAGCCCTATATGGTCTGGGCCTGACTAACCTACAGAACTGCCTTGCTCCCCAGATCCTGGATCGCCCCCCTGTGGTTTTCTGGGGGCGCACTCCTTGAGGTCCCTGATGTGTCATGGCTGGCAACCATGAAGAGGGCGTTCCCGGTGCAGCCACCGGGAACGCCTACCTCTAGGTAGGGGTTCGTCTGTCCCCGGATCCTCCCTCCTTCTGTTGACAGTGTAAGACCTGGCTGTTCCACCAGGCATTTGGTGAGGGAGAAGGGTAGTGTGAGGAGGGTTGGGATAGGTGGGGTATGTTCTTTGCCCCCGCACTAGGAATAAGACTCAGACACAAAGGATATGGGTAAAACTGGCCGCAGCTGTTTTATTGAATCCGAATTTAATTAATAACCTGTTAAGAAACAAGACAACCAATTATGCCAATTGAAATGATGAATAACGGTGGATAGTAGTGGTGGGACCCCGGGCCCATTACCGGCTACTGGATTTACCGGTTACCGGTTCTACGAAAACCGGATTCCCGGATTAAATCCGGTATGCCGGTACCGGATTTATTTCATTGATTTCAATGGGGCGCTGTGTCCCCATTGAAACCAATGAAATAAATT
>QEPC01003557.1:3780127-3796128 GCA_003113815.1 Sphenodon punctatus
TGATGATCCCCCACCGACTACACACCCCACTTCACCCACACAGCAGTGGGCACACCACCCTAGTGCAGCTCTGTTACCCCTGCACCTTGTCAGGATAGAGTGGCTGGACCCTTCTCCTACAGCAGAGTGGGGGATGGGTGTGTGTGTGCAGTCAACCTGAACCTCTGCTCAGTACCCCTCAGCAAGCCCCAACGCTGGCCTGCACCGTCACCCCAACCTCGGCCTGAACCTGCCCCCCTGCCGATGGCAGGATAAAGTGGCTGGGCCCCTTACGCCTAACAAAGGGGCAAGGGGGGAAATTATAGGCAAGCCTGCCCCACCCTCAGCACCCCTAGGCAAGCACCGTCGCCTGACTGTCCCCTTCATGAGACAGTTCCCCGATCCCAAGTACAACCGGAGGGGGGGGGGCGCCGCCCGATAAACAAACCCCCGACAGTCAAACGATCCCCCCTTCTTTTGCGGCACCGCTCCCTACACCCAGCTCCACGTGCAGTCAAGGAGGGGGGGGTGTCAAGGGGAAACCCCGAGGAAAACAGTCCTCCTCCGCCCCGCCGAGAGACAATTCC
Organism: Sphenodon punctatus; assembly: GCA_003113815.1. Classification (NCBI taxonomy): domain Eukaryota; kingdom Metazoa; phylum Chordata; class Lepidosauria; order Sphenodontia; family Sphenodontidae; genus Sphenodon; species Sphenodon punctatus. The sequence goes on from QEPC01003557.1 coordinate 3,780,694, forward strand.
CCCAACCCGAGACAATTCCCCAACAGATCAAGCCAACCAAGTGAGGGGCTGCCCGGCGCGCTGCACCACGTGGCCTTAACCGGCCAATCAGAAGAGCGCATTTTCACGCCACAAACCCCCGCCGCTGCAAACTGCAATCCAGACGGATTGCAGCTTGCTCCTCGTGCGGCCAGCTTGCTCCGCCCCCACGCCAGCGGCAAAGAACAGGACGCCCTCCCTGGAGCCTCATTCCTTAAGAGGCGGGCCCAAACTTCCCCCGCAGTGCACAAGGCGCTTAGCGGGGGGATTTTAGCTCCTATACATTTTAATTGTGCAATTATTTTTTATGAATTTAGATTTATTTGTTTATATTTATTTATATTTATATGCTTTTATTAATTCTTTTGTTAGATGCCCTGAGGTGCCTGAGGCAGGATGGGTGTGGGGTTCTTAGCCATTGAGACCAATGGGAGTTTTGCCATGGACTTCAATGGGTTTAGGATTTCACTGAATGCATCTTTGTTCCCTATTTAGTATTAGTTGTATCCTAATCTACCACTAGAGCATCCTATTCATTGAATTAGGACAAGACATATTTATTTTTATTTTATTTATTTTCGTAATTTTAAGCCTGCCCCCTCCTGCCCAATGGGAGCTTGGGGCGGTGAACAATAAACAATAAAAGCATGAATACACAAACATAAACTACCATGTAAATATAAAATATAAAATATAAGATATAAAAATATCAAGATATGAAAAAAAAGAGGCCTGAATAAATACCCTCGCCCAACCCCCCTACCCATTACCCATCCCCCTTGCCAAATGCCTGGCAAAGCAGCCAAGTTTGACATTATCTATGGAAGAAGGGGAGGTCTGGAGAGAGGCCGATCTCTGCTGGGAGAGAGTTCCACAGTCTCAGCGTGGCCACTGAGAACACCCTCTCAAACGTTGCTACCTGGGATACTTGGGGGACCTCCAAGAGGGCGCTCCTGGCTGACCATCTGTTTATTCAAATAAGAGCAACACAACTGAAGAGCACACATCTAACTAACCACATTAAAAAGCCTTGCTTTGATCTGTGCTTACTTTCAGGCATCACACTCTTCAAGTGATAAACCTCACATGAGTGTAGTAATTTGCCACAGATTTATTCAAGACACTGGACTACTTTCACTAGGCGATAAATCAGAAGTAAATCCCTGGTAAATGTGCCTGGATAATATCCAGGGACTTGCTACATGGCGTGTTCAGATTGTGGCATTTATTTGTGGCAATAAATCTGTGGGAAATTACAACATTAGTGTGCACCAGTGACCCATGTAATTTTTCATGTTCATTTCTATTTTTCATTATTTAAATCTGTCGTTTTCGTTTTCAAAAGTCTCAAAATTTCGTTTTCATTTTCTCTTTCATTTTCATTTCCATTGGTTTCAATGAAAAACACATTTTTGGCTGTAGCATTTTAATTTTTAATTATACTTGGATGAAACTTGCAGATATTGTACCTCTAATGGACAGCATTCAGTGTACCAAATTTAAGAATGATTGGGTAAAGGAATCAGATTTTATAAGCAGCTGCATGATGCTATTTTGCAAAAATCTGCATATACATTCCTAGATGTAACTTCTTTGTATCCCATATAATGTGGATAAAACCTGCTAAGATTATACCTCTACCCATGTTTAATATCTATGCCAACTTTAAAAAGGATTGGATAAAGGGACCTGGTGGTATATACAATTAACCTATAAATGTATGTCTGACTGTAACATCTTTGTAGTCCAGCCAGTGTACATGAAATGTGGCAGAGCTGTATCTCACCCTTTCATGATAATCTCTGCCAAATATCAGAAAGATGTGATAAAGGGTTCCAATTTTATATGCCTGCACAGCATCTGCAGAGAATGAGCCTATGACAGGGATTCTCTTATGTGTCACTATGGTATAAGAGCAGTATGTGATGCCAATTGGACAGAAGAAATGTCAACCAAATAGCCTCATTCTGTGCTGAAACCATCCCAGAATCTCTCCCCCACTTGTTACTGGGAAGTCGGACATCTGTTTAGGAAAGAGCCAATAGAGATTCTCTTATGCCCTCTGTCACAGTGCTGCAGGATGTGATTGTGATGATAATTGGCCAGCCTGGATGTGTAAACTATGGACACATTCACATATGCCCCCCAGCCCATATTTGGGCTGCAGGGGGGAATGCGCAGCCTGAATATGCATGGGAATTGGCCGGTCTGAAAGCCCCCCACTCCTTGCGGCTTTGCTGGCAGAGATGCACAGGGATGCAGAGCAGGCATGTATGAAAGTGGCCTATGTCTCCTGATTGCTGGGATGCTATCCACAAAATCCCAGTTATGTAATGTCCCTTCAATGCCCGCCTCAGGGCCACCCCCTATGCCTGCCTCAAAGCCACCACCGATTAGTCCTGTAAAGGTGGAAACATTCAGTAACTGGCCAGTGAATGTGTCTGTTAGTCTGTTGGGTTCCATCCTATCCTCCCTCCTACAACCTTCCTCCACCTGCCATGCCAGGTGCCTGCCTCTGGCACTGCATGTGCTGCTATTTATCTGAATAATGGTCTTCAAAGGGACAACTTCAATTGCTTCTAAAACTGGGTCCCTTTATCAAGTTGTCCTATAATTTGGCAGAGATGATAGGGAAGGTATGTGATAAATGTCTGCCAAATTCCTTGTAAACAGGATAGAATATAAAAATGTTACAGCTGTAAATGTATTTTCAAGTGAATAACTTATAACATCAGGAATTTTTATCCAATCTTTCTGAAATTTGGCAGGATTGGTACACTAGTGGAGTGACATATTTTTTTCAGGTTTCATGCAAATTAAATGAAAGATAAAAAAAGGTGTAGCCAGGAATGCGTGTGGAGCTTTTCTTAAAATCACAACATTCAATTGCTTCTAGAATTGGTTTTCTTTATTCAATCTTTTTGAAATTTGGTACACTAAGGGTGCTTTTAGACGATCCCGCTAACAAGCGGGATCATTCAGAGGCGGGATTGGGCACCCGCCTTTCTCTCTATGCTGGGTCTCATGCTCAGAAGAGCATCAGACCCGGCGTAGAGACTCAGTGCGCATGCGCACTCATCAAAATATCCCGAAGTGTGCCGTGAAGCCGGCACAGTGGCGATCCGCATTGGACGGGGCAGGATCGCCTGCCCGGTCTGACGCGGGAAAGAGCCGGCTTAAATGTGCGTTTTCAATTTAAACGAGCGCAAAGAAACGCAGCTGATCAAAGGATCAGCCGCGTTTCTTGTCTCGTTTAAAAGCAGCCTTAGTGCCTTCCATTGGGGGTACAATCTCCCTAAGTTATATTAGAACTGAATAAGAAACAAAAACATTTTAGCTGGAAATTTTTCCGTTTTTTCCCATTATTTCAAGAACACAATTTTATTTTCCTTTTTGTTTTCATTATATTATTATTATTATTATTATTATTACAATAAAGAAAATGAAAATCACAATTTTTGTTTTCGTTATAATAATGAAAATGAAATGCACACCCCTCTTCTGCTGGTTTTCATCTTGTGTGTGGCACAATATGGTTTTGTAGCTGCTGTGTTTTAAACACCTACCTACCTACTAATTTTTCACTGGTTTTATGTGCCATCTGAATTCCATTAATGTTTCATTAAAGGAACATTTTGCAGCATGCTTCTCCATTGCTTAGCATTCCAAGATGTAAGATACTCTCCTAACTATAGAACAAATTGTAAAATGTATTTGAAAATCAAAATGGCCAAGTTCTGTCCATTGAAACATGGATGTAATTCCTACTGAATCGAATCTAGAGGTGGAAAGCATGTATCTGAGGTCCAGTTCCTGAAAATGCTTACTTCCGTTAATAGCCCTATCAAAATCAACAAAGGTATTCCCCTGGAGAAAACTGGAGCATTGAATGAATAAGGATGTGCAAAAAGAAGGTCCTGGATCTAGTAAAAATTGTCAATTGTGGTAGATGTATTTTTTGAAGCTCCCACTGGTGGCAATTCTTTTCTTGCTAAAAAGTAACACTGATTGTGTATGAGTCTAGAAACTCTAGCCAGGCCTGCTTTAAAAGTGACATGACGAACACATGACCATTCCATTGGAAGTAAGGATTTTGTTTAAACATTAAACATTAAAGAATGGTTATTGTGTGGGATCTGCATGATCAAATATGATTTCATAATATGACAATTTCATGTGCAGAGCAACCATGAGTCTAGTACAGGTGTGAAATTATTGGGCGGGGTTGGGGGGACACATTCCCCTCAAAGGGGGGTGGCCCCACTAATTTTTTTTAGTTAATTTGTAATTGTTATAACAGAAACGTAACATAACCCCAGATAACATCCCTATTCTTTTGCTCGGGAGGGAAGTCACCCAGCTTCGACTTCTGAACTGCAAGAGTGTGTCTGCACAGGTATGTGTAGGAGGTGAGCCTCTGCTCAGTTGTTGTTACAGACTTGTGGCTGCTTCCCAACTTCAGCCATTGTCCTAGAAGGACAGCCCTCAAAACTTGATGAGTCAGGGCTTGTCTCTTCCTCCCAAGTTCTCTAAGTGCCTGCCATCCTCCCTCCCCCATCCAAAAGGTTTGGGCAAAGTTACGCCACTGGTCGACTATAGCTTTTGCCACAGTTGTAAATTTATTTTAATGCTGATCAACAAATTGACATGAATGCAACTTTCAATGTTATGAATGCAATGCAGCTTTGCCCATAGTCCAACTAATCTGTAGGGATGGGCGAACAGATTGTGGTTTGGGTTCGGCCGTTCGGTTCGGCTGCGTTCGGTTCATCCGTTCGGTTCGGCAGTTCGGTTAGTTCACCGGGTTTGGGTTTGGGTTCGGGTTCAGCCGTTCGGTTTGGCCATTCGGTTTCGGTTCGGCCGTTTGGGAAATGTTTTGTTATGGGTGTTTTGTTGTTTTTTATATGGGTTTTTGGTTTTTTATTTGATTTATATGGATTTTTTTTGTTTTTTATTTTTTGTTTGTTTTTATATGGGTTTTTTTAATTTAATTTTTTAATCTAATATTATATATATCTATCTACACTAAATCTAACTGCTATTAACTATTATAAATGCTATGAAATAAATGGATTATCTAATAAGTACACAGACCTACTCCTACAAACACTAAAACTAAATCACTAACGCTCTCTCTATCACTAAGCTAACTCCTACAACTGTCTACTGTCCCAAACCTATCTATCTATCTATCTATCTATCTATCTATCTATCTATCTATCTATGGGATGGGGGGAATCACAAACAACACAAGGTTTCAGTTTAAGGTTTAAGTTTCATTTCAGTACAAAACTGAAATGAAACTTAAAGCAATCTAATAATCCTACTCAACGCCTGCTGTTCAGGAACAGTGACTAGCTCAGAAGGTGTTGGGAAGGGGGGAGGCAGATAGTTTCATTTCTTGCAAGCCTCTCCACCCCTGTTGCCTGGAAGTCTGCTCCTCAGTGACTAGTACTACCCCTCCCTGTCACGTTCGACCTTCCATTGAACCTTTTTTTGCCACCCGAACGCGATCCGAACTGACCAAACTGTTTGGTCATTTCGACGTTCGGAATTGAGTTTGGTTCAGCCAATTGAATTTGGGTTCGGATTTGGTAGTCCCAACAGGCCGAGTTTGGGCCAAACTCCAAACTTCCAAACCGCATTCACCCATCCCTACTAATCTAGAGCTTCCAGTTCTTCTCCAGCCTGGAACTGGAGCTGGGAGTGTTGAACCAAAGGATTTCATCTGGGAAACAGTTGGTGGGAGGAGACAATTGGATAGCCACAAACACGCAATGATATGAACACCTGTTCATACCGCACACCCCCAGGATGACATCATCAAATTCAACAGATGTTGGATTTGCATGTGTTTATCATTATATCTGGTAGTACCCACTGTGACCCTAAATCTGTGCTTACCGAAATACAGTTCCAGTTATGTGTCTAAACATGAGAAAACACTCCATGTTAATCTGGAGCATCTTCCCACATTTATAGCTACCATGCAGCCAATGTAACATGCAAAATAGTCCCCAAGAAGCAACTTTGGTCTCTGCTAAGGGAAGAGTGGTGTTACCCCACATCCAGACACACTGATTTCTCACATTTGCCACCCTATGGCCTCGCCACAGATGAAAAGAATGTAGAAAAGCAGTGCACCCTAAGAGGCTTACCACTCAGGATTAAAGAATCACACTGAGTAGAGAAAAATCAAGATCATGGCCTAATAGGGGCAATATAATTAGTTATACTGAAAGGATGCTTTCCAGTGCTTTGTATATAATAAACACACTGGAGACTCTTCAAGGTACACACTGTCAGACCTGTTTCGAGTCAATTACGGCATGACCTTTGCCAGCTGCTGAAAAGAGCACATTTTATATGTAAGGTCTTCCTTTCCACTTTTAGGGTTCACCCACTTCTGCTGAATAAGCATCTCTGGGAAGCTTTTGGGACCCACTAGGGAATCCTGTTTATTGTTTGCAATATAGTGTTCCTGCACTATCTCAAAATACATTTGGTGCATTGGTCTAAATGTCAGTCTATTTCTTTGACCTATGTTGTTGCAGCTTCCCCCCTCTGTATTTTTCTATGCTAATAGAACTTGTTGCCCTATGCCCTATTTGTATAGTGACTTAACCCAGAAGAACAGGAGATTATTCCTATTGGCCAGACTTAATTCTTAATTTGTAATATAAATGGTATGAGGAATAGCTCCATGTTTTCTATATGTTGTCTCAGAGTTTACATCTGAAAGAACAACATAATGGACAAAGATCATATTTAGTTTGTTCCGCTCAACTAATGGCATTTCATTCATCTCCGAAAATTCAATATGTTGCTATATAGCTGAGCATGCACTAAAAGTACTGACATGAAGTTGTGTAAAAATAGTATTTCCAAACAGGAATAAAAGGACCAAAGTATCTTTGTAAATTCCAAAGGACCAATTCTGATTCCCTGATTCACATTGCTTAATAATACCATTTTCTTTTAATAATTCCATTGGCATTAATTGTGTGAAATGACATCTCTAAATTAACTTCAGAGATCTATGTTGAGCTACCTGTACTTAATCAGCTGAGGATCTCACCCTGGGTTTACTTACAGAGTAAACTACTAACCAGAGATAACAAGAGGATTAGAATGTGGCCCATAGAAAATATTGGCACTATATTTATTCTTACTAAACCATCTGAAATTGCATAAGTCCCCTAGACTTTGGAAAACTGTGACATATTTAGGGCCAACTAGAAAAATGTCATAACTTGTTGACACCAGCAAACTTTATTTTTTAATTTTTTTCTGCCCCACTTGTTTCTGATGATTTAATAATGTGTATTGTCAAGCTGAGACTTTAAATTTTAATTACCAAATTTTATCTTTGAAGAATATTTTTCTGTATCAAGAATGTAAATAGAAATAGGGCTGAGCAGGAAAAAATATAAATAATTTAGCCTTCCGCTATTCAAGTTTTCCGTGTTAGAAGTGATTGATATAACATAAGCATGTATTCAGCCATCACTGAGAGAGAACATTATAATTTTTATACTGTGTTATAATTATAATGTACCTTACAGTATGAATTCTGTGATTCCAATTTACATAAGAACTTTAAAAAATAAAAAATGGTGTCTGGTGGTAACTATCTATGACTTTGGTATGCTTTGTCAATCACTGTTGAACAAGTTACAGTTTTCTCAGAAAAATGTTTATATTTCTGTTGTTGTGAAGTAGGAAATTGGATATTGCATGCAGTATAGGTGATTCATAACAAAGTTATGTGGCATATTCATACTCATAGAAAAAGTAGCTGCCTAACTGAGTAAGACCAATGGTCCATCTTAGCCTAGTATTGCCACACCCTGACATGGCAGCAGGGTTTCAAATCTGGCTCTGCGGCAGAGGCCTCACCCAGCCATGCTACTTGATGCCATTTTTACATGGGCGATGAGCGGGGGGAGGGGTGGTGTCGGTGTGCGCACCGGTGCATGTGTGGTGGGAGGGTGTAGACAGACACACACTGATCTCCACCCATGGATCAACTGCCATTTTCACCTCTTGCTCTGGGCATGGGTGATTGGGAGGGTGTATGTGTGTTCATTGGGAGTGTGCATGCATGCACACCCACCTGCCACGTTTTTTACACGAGACTCACCCATGCATGAACACCCAGATTTCTGGGTGTTCAAGCATGGGTACGTTTCATGTAAAAAGGGTCTGAGACCCTCCAGAGACCTCACCCAGGCATGCTATCAGAGATCCTGAATGGGAGATGCTGGGGATTGAACTTGGGCTGTCATATATGCAAAGCATGCACTCTACCACCTGAACCATGACCCACCCTTCTGCATGGGTCTTTCTTAAGTCCTTTCATAGGCACACCTACACACAAGACCCTTATATATTACATCAGGTGACTCAGGGAACTCTACATATACAATAAACTTCAACAGTCCTGATTTCCCCCTTAATTCCACTATTATACATTAGAATTAAATTTGGGGGGAAAATCTGTAGAATTACCTAGTGGTGGTGGTGGGAAATGCCATCATTCTACAGTATACTTCCCCATAATCAGCAAAAGACAGCGCACAGAGCAAGACTGTGTACTCACCTGCATTTGCGGTGGCAGCAGCGGGAGGGGTGAGGGAAGACACGGCAGCGCCAAGGAGTCGGCCAACGGGAAAAGAGCTGGTGCGAACAGGAATCTGCCGTGGCTTCTCTCACGCATGTCAGGGCTCAAAATCCTGCCCTGACATGCGCGAGAGAAGCCACGGCAGATCCCCATTCGTACCAGCTCTTTTCCCGTTGGCCGGCTCCTCGGCACTGCCACGTCTTCCCTCGCCTCTCTCACTGCCGCCACCGCAGGTGAGAACACAGCCCAAATTTCAGCAGGTAATACAGATAACACTGGTTCTATTAGGTGTCATACCATGACGATTCATCTCATATACGTAACCTGGCAGCACCATAAGTGATCACACGTCAGCCATCTGGTGAAGCCAAAAATACTGGAACATTCAGTGTCAGCTTCTATCAAGCTTTATTTTCTACCTAAAATTGAGCCCTCATCCACATCACTTGCTGTTAATGATGTTGCCAGTCATGCTATAGCCTCTACCAGGGCCCCCTGTGCCTTCTGCCTCTGCTCCAGGTGCCACATACACAATACTTATAGCTACAGCGCTATCAACACCAGTCTGAAGCTACAGTTGGTAGAGACAGGTATCTTCATTGAAACCAATCAACCATTGCTGGGTTATGATGTGATCTGAAATAAAAAAATTAAAAACCCTTTTCAGATTGGTATTAGACTTAGCAGGTCCAGCAACATTGTTTTTCTTTCCTTATAGATTTGTCAAACTGTTATAGAAACACTGCATACCTACACCAAAAAACATCAAAAAGACAAATACAAATAAATATTAAAAATGTGAATACTATGCCCCCATACAGCTCTAGTGCTCATGTAGGTAGTCCGTTGTTGCATTTCAATATGGGTGGGAAGCATTTTCAAATTCTAGAGCCTCATTCAAACATTGGCAAGTGCAGATGTGCTTTAGGACATTGGCTAGTCAAGCTGCGTTATGAAGGATGATTTGTGGCCATGTGGACTGAAGACTATGCCCTACTCCACTCCCTACAGCCTGACATTCCTTTTGCTCTAAACTGTCAGGGGTAAGACCCTTAAAGGTACCGTGAAAACCATGAAGGCAGGCAAGGTAAGAATGTTCATAAAACCTTATTACAAATAAGGTGTTATGAAATGTTTAGGTACTATGTTCCTCTGGAAATTGGACTGTGTGTGGTCCAAGTTTCCTAAGAATGAAATTTCCCCCCAAACAAGCTTGTATTCTGGGGAATAATAACTGATTAAATTCCACATTGTAACTTCAAGTGCACATGGTGTGGGCATAGGTAGGATATAAGAAGCAGCTGTTCTTCAGAGTTTGCTGAGGACCAAACCAAGACCTACCTGTCACACGCTTAAATGAAATGTTGACTGTAAGCCAGTGCTGACAGTTAGAAGAGAGGTATCAGTGCAGATCTAGGGGATGCCTAGAAGACTTTGTCTGTTCTGAATAGAGAAATAATACATTGTGCTTGACACTACACCTACAGTTTTACACCTGAGCGATTTTAATATTATGAATAACATATATCTATTATGAACTTTCAACTTTCAAAGAAGGAGGGCTTGCAGAGCTGCAGTTTTGCCTGAAATTTAGATTCCTGTACGGCAATCTATCCTTTGCAATATTTAGATTACAGGCATGTTATTGTCTGAATATTTGAATTTGATATTGTGTCAGTTCAAATCACAGTAGACAAGCCAATATGACTCACCCTCACTTGTAGTAAAAACTGCCAACTCTTGGAGGGGAAAACCTTTTGATGTGATTGGTCATTTTAAAGAACCATTTATATAATGTGATTTCTGATGACCTGCAATTAAAAATATTGATTGGAGTAAGAAAACATTTCTTCATGTATTGTCTAGCTGGAAGTCTTTTCACTCTCAAAAAATTGAAAATTGGTAATTAACTTTCATCCAGGGGGCTAAGTACACTTTGTGAATTGTCAGTCTATGGCCCTGATCCAAGGTTCATGTGTTGGCTAAACCTACACTGTGTGTGCATACACACTGTGTTCATGCATGTTGCAACAGGTAAAAGTCTGCCACCATATCTTTCCAGAGGGAGAGGCAGGGCTGTGGTGGCGGACATGGGTAGCGGTGATGGACTTCACCTGTAGCACCATAAATACACACAGTGTTGACACACAGGATAGATTCAATCCTGGTCCACGGACCTTCCACTGAAGTCTATAAACCTTACAGCATACCTTTTGAAGTAGGTCACAGATAATGCCTGTTGATCTATAGGGAACTGGTCCGACAAAAGAAGAGGCTGTATTATGATGCCAGGTAGTGAGATCTTTTGAGGGCTAGTTCTGCAGGTGGCTCCCGAACCTTCTGGTGCATTATTAATTGAGCTGCTTCCTGGGTGCGAGCGGTCCGAGCTATCCCAATTGCCCCTGCTGCCTGGGTGAAATTTATGGAGGTCTCCCAGAATGACCCACCAGAAGCACAGAATCTAAGACCAGATGGCTCCAGTTTTCTAGATCCAACTCTTCCTGAATGTCCCCCGGTCACTGAAGAGGAACTGGGTGAGATCATAGAGACTTTCCATAGTGGCAAAGCCCCCTGTCCTGATTTGATCCAGGTGGAGGCCATAAAGGGTCATCTCGATTGGTGGTTGCCAATTCTGTCTATCCTGTTTGCCAGGATAAATAGCACTGGAAATATACCCAAAAGCTGGTCTCAAGCTATCGTGGTACCAATATATAAGAAGGACCACAGATCCGATCCAGACAATTGTAGGCAGATCAGCCTCATCAGTGTAGTGGCAAAAATCTATGCCAAATATCTTCTTGTTAGACTAACGGCATGGATAGCTCTAAATCAGATTCTTTTCCCTGAACAGGCGGGGTTCCAGAGAGGCAGGTCCACCCTGGACCATTGTCTGCTGCTTCATTATCTGGCAGAAAAATATAGAGCTAGGAATGGGAAGCTGTATGCCGCTTTTCTTGATCTAAAAGCGACTTTTGATTCAGTTAGGCGCCCACTCTTGTGGGAAAAGCTGACCATTCTAGGGATCGATAGTAGGATTCTCCTACTAATTCGGACCCTATATTCAAATACCACCATGGCAATCAAGGTGGATGATGCAGGTCAACGTACACCAGATATTCCAGTAAATCAAGGGGTGAAGCAGGGTTGTGTACTCGCACCCTCCTTGTTCAATCTTTTCATCAATGACCTTGTACCCCAAATGAGACAAGAGAGATTTCCCCCCCCCCCAAACTGGTATCAAAACCCGTTGGTGCTCTTTTATACGCCAACGATTTGGTTCTTCTTTCCCAGACAAGGGTGGGACTCCTGAGACAGCTTACGGCCATTACAGACTATTGCCGGGACAATCATCTTTCCATTAACTATTCCAAGTCAAATATTCTTGTCTTCTCCCGTAGCAGGCAGATTCACAGATGGCCTATAGGCATCCCCCAATTCCAGCAAGTCAAATCCTATAAATATTTGGGGCTCCACTTTACCACTGATGGGCGCTGGAACAAACATATTGGGAGTCAGGAAGTGGCTGCCAAGAGCCAAATGTTGGTGATCTTGAGACTGTTCACTGGGACAGGGAGGAGGAATCTGGAGCTAGCTCTGAACATTTTTGAGGCCAGAAATGAGGCCATTTCTTTATGGTGCCGAACTATGGGGGCCCCTGGTGAAGGGCAACCTGAACTCTCTGCAGTCCAGGTTTCTCGGTGCCCTTACAAAGCTTCCCTATGGGACTGTGGCAGTGGCCATAAGATTAGAGGCAGGTTCCCGAGGCTGGTCTGCAGTAGCTTGGGAGCAGGCGGCCCTTTACTGGCTAAAAGTGACAAGAGCTCCACAGGATAGTCTTCTCCAGCTAATGCTTGCAGACACCTTTGTCAGCCCTTGGTGTCTAGCAGTAACCCAGTACTTGGCCCGTATAGGCCTTTCAACCGTATATATTCAGACAAAAGCTCTGACTGCCGCCAAACGGGAGATAATTACCAGAGCGCGAGATGTAGATCATCAAGAAGACCTGATGATGGTGACTGGGTCCCGTCATTTGCAGGGGTATAGTCTATGGGTGCCTCAGATTGGACATAGGGCCCACTATTTTGGAGCAACAGCTACCTTTAGGGAAAAGGTATTCTTGTGCGCCAGGATTAATGCACTGCCCACCAATGTTTTGGCTGGTCGCTTTGGGAGGATACCGTATGAGGATCGCCTGTGTCCTTACAATTCTCTGGTTTCAGAAACGACTTCACATATTCTCTTCGAATGCCATCTATATAACTTCATTCGTGGGAAATACCTGCAACCTCTTATAGATAGGATCCCTGGAGTAACTAGCGGGTTTTTGATCCAGATGGCTCTCGCTGATGTGCATCCGGAGGTTTCTTCCTATGTCATGAAATTTTTACTCCAAGCCATAGAGATGAGGAATAAATTTTTGCACTTCAAGTTGTAAAGAGCTTTACTGGTTCATTTTCCCAATGGTTCCTTTTATTTCCTTTGTATGGGTCAAGAGCTTTACAAGCCTTGGGTAGGGTAAGTTAAAGTTTGTATATGTTGTTCGTGACTATTGTTTTAGTCATTGTACTATGTGGTTATTCGATTTGTTCTGAGCCTAGACTATTCTTGCAGGGGTCAAGTGCTGCTTCCATATGCCCCAGAAAGTGCAAGGCAAACTATAAGCGTGTACTTGATGACCAAGGCTATAATATGGGCACAGCCAATGTACCAGGGTAGTGTATGTTCTATTCCCTTGCATAATCTATATTAACAGGGGTCAAGTGTTGCCCTTGGAAGGCCAAGGCAAATTTTTCTGTATGTGCCTTGATATTATTGGGGCTAGCTACCCCTAGAGCTATTTCACTTGGCTCATATTTGTTGGCCATTGTAATTGCTGTTATCTAATGTTATAGCCTATTGCTAAATAACCAAGAATCATTTATTATTATTTCTTTCAGCTACCTGGTTGAACTCATTAGTTCTTTTTGGAGTTTGGGAATCTCACTCTGGTCGATGATTGAGCGAGTAAGTCGTAAAAAGCTTTTATTGATATTGTATATTCACTAGTATTTTCTTTATATTTTATTTTTGTCAAACTCTACCACCTTCATTTTAGAAGTCAGGAATTCTGTCATGGACTATTGGTGTTCGTGGGTGTAAATTCCCACATTGGGAGTGAAATAGATAGCATTTTATTTACAAGCATGTCTAGTTGTATTGTTGTCTCGTCTTTTATAGCTGTTGTATTGTTGTATATGTTGACAATGGCCTAAGGCCACGTCTTTCAATAAATTTGATTTGATTTGATTTGATAATGCCTGTTTTACTGATAAACAGATAAGGGAATTCAGAGGGCAGATTATGTGCTCAGGGCATCGCACTGAATCATTGGCAGATCTGGATACACAACCCAGATTCATTTCAGAATCCAAATGTCACTTTACTTACTATTTGAGACCCCATCCTTCATATTTTCTCATGGTGAATCACACGACATTGTTACTTTCCAGATGCTGTAAACATACAACATGGCATCAGCCTAGAATGTATCCAGAATGAGTATACAATACTACCTTGAGGTCACAGGACTTTTAACCATCTCTTAAAGACTTTCAATTTTACTGTCTTTCAAAACAAAACACAACTTTGCCATAAAGCAGACAAGTAAATGTATCTCATTCAGTTATTCAAATTGCAAGAGAACGCTTGGGTGATAATGAATGTTATCACATGAGATGGGGCCCAACATTGGGTGATTTCAGACATTACAGGTGCCCGAAACACCACAGTGGATTCCCAGTGGTGGTGACCCGTCTAACCACCCCCCATGGTCAAGAAAGGCCCCAAACAGATGTGACAGGACCGGGACCATGGCAGGGAATTGGGCCACCAGACCACGGCCTGGGGCAGTGCAACAGATGTTACGCTGATCCCGGGCCATGGTCAAAACCCCCGGAAGGCTCCGGGGAGGGGCGGGACACAGACACGGCTGGCTGAGGGCAAATGAAGCCAAAAGAACCTACAGGGAATGCCCACACAAGGGAAATGGGAAGGGAGGGGGAAGAGGGAGAAGAGCCACTGAGGCAGCACACAACAGGCACAGGGAATATGAATGCGGTCACAGTGGAACACACAGCACAGACACACGCCCGGGAGAACACACACCCACACTGGAAAGGAAGGAAAGGGGGGACACAGTGGGACAGACAACACACATGGCACAACAGGCACAGGGGGGAAGGGGGGGCGGGGACAGGGGGAAACCAGCCCAGGGGCCAGGGCAGGACACGGGGAAGGGCAATCAGACCCCCACAACAGCACAGCCTGCACGGGTACCCCCACAGCTACACTGCCAGTTCCAGAATGGGGGGATCCCGCAGGGGCACAGCACAGGCACAGGGGGAGGCCACATGGTCCAGGGAGCATCTCGGGAATGGTTCAGGATGCTGTCAGGGAGCCCATGCGCTGGCCAGTAGGGATGGGTGAACAGAACACGGTTCGTGTTCGGCCGTTCGTGTTCGGTCGTTTGTGTTCGCCCATTCGTGTTCGCCCGTTCCTTTTCGCCTGTTCGTGTTCGGTCGTTCGGCCATTCGGTGAGTTCGTGTTCAGCCGTTCGGCAAGTTCATGTTCGGCCGTTCGGTCATTGAAATCGCGCGATAGCCCGAAATAGAAAGCACCGAAAACCGGAAATTCGTGTGCGTGTGGAGCTGTGTGGCGAGTGAGTGTGTGTTTGACTCAGTTGGTGTGTTTTTGGCTGTGTTTGACTGTGTGTGACTTTGTTGGATTGGCTGGCTGTGTGTTTTGGTTCGGTTTGT
>QEPC01003557.1:3799117-3817347 GCA_003113815.1 Sphenodon punctatus
GGGGGCTCCCAGGGCTGGTGCATGAGTGGGGCCAGCTGGTCCCTGAGGTCCCAGGGCGTTCCTCTTGGGGGGCGGGGTCCTGGTGCCGATGTCTTTACTGGGGGCGGCGAGGGGAGGGGGTACCTTGGCCCGTTACCTGCCCTGGACTACTGCACTCCCCATGAGACGCAGGGTGACTATGGACCCCTTCATGTGTAGGATGCGGTCCAGGGCATCATAGTAGAGGATGGTCCGGGCTCCTTGCCCAAACCGCCGGTTGTTGTCTTTAATGGTCTTTTACCCCCTCTTCAGCTCCTTGGCCTTCAACCGGCACTGGGCCACTGTCCTGTGATGCCCTGCTGCCTCCATTCCCTGCACGATCTCCTTGAAGACGTGCTCATTGCAGTCTCGAGGGTCCCCCAGATCTCGATAAAGTCTTGGGTTTCCCTGTGCCCCCATTGCCCCCCCTTGATGGTACGGCCATCTCCTGCGGGTGCCCTCCAGGTCACGGTCTTCCCCCTCCTCCTCTTGCTCCTCTGCCTGCCCTCTGGCCCTCTCCTCAGGGGGCTCAGGCTTCCGGACCTGTTTCTGTGTCTGCGGGTCGTAAGGGGGGGATGGTTGCTGGGTTGCCACAGCCCCGATTACCTCCCCCTTTCCTCCCCACCAGCCTTGGTGCTCATGTGCCGCTGCCCCTTCCTTCAGTCCCCTTATCCATTTTTGGGGTGCCTCGTTCCCCTGGGGCCCACAGCAGGAGCCGGGTCGGCCTGTCCCGGCTGCTATTGCTGCTGCTGTCCCTCCACCGCCTCCAGGTGCAGCACGACCACCTCCTCTGCCTGTGCCTCCTCCTCAACCTCCTCCTCCTTCTCCTCCCTTTCTCTTTCTCTCTCACCGCTCTCCTCTCCCTTCTGCCTCGCTCCTTTCCTCCACGTCCCCCTGCTGCTGTGTGCCCTTTAAATCTCCATCCCCAGCCTGTGTTGTTGCTGTGACACCTGGCAGCGACGCTGCATGCTTTGTCCCCAGTTGGGAATTGTTTTCCTTGATTCCGGTCAGTGGTTGCTGTTCAGACATTACTTTCTGTTGTTTCCCGGTGGGAATCGCTTTGACCACGCTTTTGGAGATGGTCCAGGCTGGAGCTCCGGAAGCGTGGTTAATTTTGACCCCTGCTGGGGATTGACTGTGGTGAACATCTGGCACCCGCGAAACAGATGTTCAGGGTGTTTTGGCCCCACCGCGGGATTGACCGTGGTTCACTGTGATTGAATGTGATCTCGTAACATCTGAAAATACCCATTGCTCCCTTTTTGCCCTGGATATATCTGCCTGTGTGAAGTGGACACAGCTTCACATGGCATCATCCCCAGAAAGGTGGGGCACGCCATGCGGGGTAACATGACCTGAACCAGGGCAATGCGCTGCCCCAGGGCTGCTTCCCGTCTGAGGGGAGGGGGCAGGGTTCTGGCCACGTTCTCCACCATAGAGTCGCAGTTGCAGCCTAGAGCAGTTGTAGGAGCAACCGCCACTCTATGGTGGAGGGGGGGCAGTGCACAGGTGGACAGTGGCTGGGGGAACTTCAAGTCTGTCTGCTGAGGTCTTCACAGAGCCTGCACAAGGCAACAAGGGGCGGGGGGAGGGAAGAGAAAATGAATCAGCTACAGGGTCCGGTGGGCTCCCTGCCCATGTGTTAACATCCAATGGTATATGACCCCATTATATGACCCCAACATACCCCTGTCTCAAAAGGGTGAACAGCCCCCATCACATCTCCTCCTCCTCAAACTAAGGCAAGAGCAAATGCCATCCCCCCATGGCACTCTCACAAGGAGTGGGAAATGAGAGACTTATCAAGTCAAATATATATAATTTGCTATAAATATTAAACAAAATGTATGGGGCTGATAAAAAAATGTGATTAAAAATGTGATAAAAAAATATGAGGGGCTTAAAAGACATCTACCTTATCCTCTTACCCTTAAGCAGTTATCTACTTAACAAGATAAATAAGACATGTAAGCAAAGCCTTATATACCCAAACGATCCCTTTTTACATATTTACCTAAACAATTTTTAGAACTTCCAGTAATGGGGACCAGAACCTCCTTGATAATTTGTTCCATCAAGTACATTCAGACTGTTATTTTGTAAAACATTTTTTTAACAGAATAATTCAGATCTTATAAACTTGATGTACTGGAGGATCGCTTTTTTCTTTTCTTTTCAAAAATGGAGAACAAAAGGTAGGAGGTAGTATATATATATATATATATATATATATATATATAAAAAAAACATGTGCTGAAGGATTTCAACCATGATCTGGAAAAAAAAACTTGCTCCTTAACCCTTGGACTTCTCCTAAACATAGACTACCCATTAGGTGACATTATAATACCAACCATCCCAATGAACCAAAAGTTCTTCTGATCATGAAAAACATATCTCTCTCTCTTGTAAAAAAAAATGGTGGTGTGAATACCACTGTTTTTCACACAGTTGCATGACCATAAGCAAGACTTTTTATGTAGTAAGACATTAGCTATGAATCAGCCTCTATCAGTCATACTTATCTTCTCTAACTAGTCTAGACTCTAGATCTGGATATACAGGGCAGAAGGTTCTCTGCACTATATACCTCCAGGAAATTTAGAAACAAGACTCCAGAAAGACAGTGAATAATGAGCTCCATGAAATGGTGGTCAGTTAGAACAACTCAGGAAAGAATGTGGAAACATCAGACATTAAATTTTTTTACTGGACTCTGGTGTAGAATGATTACACTGCACAGAAAATGAGTAAAGTTGCATTTATTTCCTAGGTACATTTATCATAAATTGATAGGAGAAAATAAAATTTATTTGATTTGATGCACTGGAGTGGAGGTTAAAGGGCACTGTGGGTGTGTGTGTGTTAAGGGGTGGGCTGTTCACTCAGTGAATGGCTCAGAAATGCAGAAACATTTTAGCTCAGAAATGCACAAAGAATTTTTACTGGAAGTAAAACGGTAGTCACAGCAATGCAGTACTACTGTAAGTGAATGATATGTGGTAAACATAAGTGAAAAGTTGGTAGATTGGGACGGTATCTCATGGTATTGCTAGAATAAAGAAATCACATCGGTATCGGGAAACAGTCAGGAAATTGATCCTGGTTCCTGATATGGCAAAATTTCTTGCAAGCAATTTAGCCACTCATTTCAGCCCTACTGATATCCTCAACATTTCAAGTTACAAGATTGTATTACTGGAGAAAGCAGTCTAATCTATGGCACAGCCATAATATATTATTAAAGAGTCTCATAATTTTTATGGAACATAACAACAGAACATTAGTTGCTAATCGGTCTCAATGTGTGAATAAATGTATATATGTTTTGCAAGCAACTGGGGAGCTATAAATAACCCAAAGGAGAAAAATTAATTTATAGGTGCACACAACCCCAGCATCGAGGATGGAGCTACAGAGTCAAATTCAGATACCATATATGTAGATCCAGATGACATGTTTGTATAGCTACATTTATTTATACCTGTACTTCCAAACAGTAGAATTTTGAAATGGAACAAGACGCAATGTAGTAATTGTCTCAAATACAGGTTCAAACTCCAGCCCATTGTGCCTCAGGCAAATGTTTTACCTCCAATTGGCATGAACTTCATAAAAACCAAGGGACCTTTCCTGAGTCTCTACAATTTTCTTTGAGCCCCACAAAAATTTATAAAATGTTGAAGCTATTAAATTTTAAAACATTTTAGGCATCTAAATAAAGTTTTCCAAGGGGAATGTTTTGTCATAGTTTCTAGAGTTACTAAACAGTTAGAGATTGAGTTTAAGAAGAAAAAAAAAGTCATTGCATTTTGCCTCCCACCATAGCTTCTAAAACCTCCGTATCTCCAAAATCAGTCTCCATACCTCATTGAGCAGTAATAACACAGTTTCATACTTGCAGCACTAATTTCTGATTAGCTGCCATGCAAAGGTCCATATAAACAGGAAGCAGGAAACAGGAAGTGTATGTGGAACATGACAGTCAGTTACCCTGTCTGTGTATTTTATTTATTTATTTAGACGATTTTTATCCCGCCCCTCCTGAAAACAGCTCGGGGCGGCTAACAATTTTAAACATAAAAGTATAATTATATACATTTTTTAAAAACAATCATAATAATATTAAAACAGGGTTATGGACAATAAAACAATAAATAGGGGTAGGGGGAGATTAAAACCCCCTAACCCACCCACCTCCCTCCCCAAAGGGCAGGGTGGACAGCCAGGTTTTACAAACTCGCCGGAATGTTAAAAGGCTTGGGGCCAGGCGAGCTTCCTCCAGGAGGGAATTCCAAAGGCGTGGCCTGCCCACCAAAAATGCCCTCTCCATCGTGGCCCCCCATTTAACACGGGGAACCTCCAAGAAGGCACCCCCGTCAAACCAAAGGAGCCGCTCTGGGACGCGGAGGGCGAAGCGGTCCCTGAGCTACGAGGGGCCAAGACCGTGAAGGGCCTTATAGATCAATACCAATACCTTGAACCTGGCTCGGCACGCTATCGGCAACCAGTGTAGAGTCTGGAGCACAGGTGTTATATGCTCCTGTCGACCCATCCCCGACAGAAGCCGGGCTGCCGCATTCTGCACTAGCTGCAGCCTCCGAACCAGGCACAAGGGCAGTCCCATGTAGAGCACATTGCAGTAGTCCAGCCTCAAGGTGATGAAGACATAAACGAGGGAGATCAGGTCCGGGACAGAGACGTATGGGCGTAGCCTCCGCACCAGATATAACTGGTGGAAGGCAGCCTTTGCCACCACCTCCACCTGTCGGTCCAGGCAGAGATCTGCATCCAATACCACCCCCAGACTCCGAACCTGCTGAGCTATAGGAGGGCGAACCCCCCCAATCAGGGGACCGACACATCCCTCGCTCTCCCCACCACCATCACCTCTGTCTAATCGGGGTTGAGCTTCAGTCTGCTCTGCCACATCCATTCTGCCATGGCCTCCAGACACTGGGATAGCAACGAGACAGCAGGGTCAGCTGAAAAAGTGAGGTACAGCTGAGTATCATCAGCATACTGGTGACATCGCACCCCGAACCCTCTCACGACCTCCCCCAAGGGCTGCATATAAACATTAATACATATAATAATAATGGAGACAGAATAGAACCCTGTGGAATGCTGCAAGATAAAGCGCGGGGGCAAGATGTCTCAGCTCCCAGCACTACCCGCTGGCTTCTCCCCGAGAGGAATGAGCGGAATCATTCAAGAACAGTCCCGTCCAGACCCCCCAGGTCATGCAGCCATCTCAACAGCAGCCCATGGTCCATGGTGTCAAAAGTGGCCGAGAGATCTAGCAGGATAAGAAATGTCGAACATCCTGCGTCTATCTCCCGGCGGAGATCGTCGACCAAGGGCACCAACGCCATCTTGGTGCCATAGCCGGGACGGAACCCAGATTGAAAAGGGTCCAGGAAACCAATGCTATCTAGATGCACCTGGAGCTGGATCGTCACCGCCTGCTCTATAACCTTCCCTAAAAAGGGAAGGTTAGAGACAGGTTGGTAGCTGGTGAGTGCATCCACATCCAACGATGGTTTCTTCAGCAGGGAGTAGGGCTGATGTGGCAGCAGCTGTTACCGCGCCACGATTCCGTTCCGCCATTTTGGAATTGCCCATGCCACACCGTGACTTTTCTGTGGACATTCCACTAATTCCGCCGGCATTTTGCAAATTGCGGAATTGCGGAAAAATTTGAGAAACTGCGGAAAAATTGAGGAAAACCGCTGTTCCGCTATTTTGTGGCGCTGGCGGAATGGTGGAAGTAGCAAAAATGTCATGTTTCCATTATTCTGCAAAGCCTGCGGAAGTAGCAGAATTAAATAAGTGGAACTGCGGAATAGCAAAATGAAACTAGTGGAATGAAAGCTTTTGCCACGCCGTACCACTAATTGCAGAAATGCTGTTTCCAGTGGAAATAGCTACTGCTGCGACATTCGGCTACAGCCCTAGCAGGGAGCGCACCGCAGCCTCCTTGAGGCAAGGTGACAGCCTCCCCTGCTGCAGGGATGCATTGACCACCCTCACCAGCACCGTCCCCAACGTCTCCCTGGAGGCTTTCACCAACGAGGACGGGCACGGATCAAGTGTAATGATTAAGGCTGAAACGAGTGCTTGGTAAACCAAAGAATCTCATTGAAATCCCTGTGCTTGTTGTGTTCTGGGATGAACTGAGCACCAAAATGTATTTGCCAAGTTCTTGGCAAACAAAAAATGAGTTAAAAAAACAAAACAAAAAAACCTGGGAAGCATCAGCTGGGAGTGCTGGGGAGCGAAGCCTTCCACAATGTTCCCAGCTAGCTTTTGTCAATTTCAAATCCTGCTTCCCCCACACACCCCAACAGCTGTTGGCAGTGGGGAGGGCAGACGAAGTTTACAACCATCAATTTTGACACCTGCAGTTCCTGGGCAGACTCACCTCATCTACAGGCTAGGTCTCATACGGTCTTGGTTGCTGCTGGCTGCTCCCTGCTCCTCCGTGAGCTGCACAGCTGAGTCTAGGGACTACCCTGCTCAGCCTTTTCAGAGAGGACAGGCCTCTTCCCATCTGCGTGCAACCACATAATGGGTCCCCGTTCCCATGGGGACTGCTATCAGAGGTGCACACAAGATCTGTGCACACCTCTGATATCGGTACTCCCGGGAACAGGAACTCATTAGGAGGTTGCATGCTCCCCTCAGAAAAAGTCACATGGGGAAGACTCCACGTTCAGCTGTGTAGCTTACAGGCAAGGGGAGGAGCAGGGAGCATCCAGGAGTGATTGGGTCAGTACACAGTAGGATCCATAGCCCAGTGGTGAGGTGAATCAGCCCAGAGAGTGTGGGTGTGGAGGGCAGGGGACTTAAAGGTGCTCAATCCCCCCCAAGCACTTCTCAGATGAGAGGCACTGTGGGGGGGGGGCGGGGAGTCAGAGAGCACCTTCGAGCAACCTGTCAGGTGACATTCAATGGCTGCTACCCCCCACTCGCTGATAAACAGCTGTTTGGTGCACAGCTGGCCTTTGAAACTTACAAGCTCCTCCCCCCCAGGGGCTATTTTTAACTGCTTGCTGAGAAATCCTGGCAATATCTCGGACCCCGTGTTCACAAGTGCAAACATTTTTGTGAGCAGCAAAATCACTGCTCTTTTTAAATATATATATATATATATATATATATATATATATATATATATATATATATAAAAGTATCAGACCTATTAATGAGCCTCCAGTCCTTCTTCCAGTCTTGGCTCTACCCCTGCTAAACCCTTCTCTGCCTGATTACCTGGCTTTTGGCCTGGCTATCAATTATTGATTCCTGGATAGCAATTTGGCTTTGTCTACTGGTCTCAGATGGCTTGATTTCATCACTCTTGACTCTTTAATATTGATTCAGCTCTGTTTGTCTCACCCCTGGCTTCTAACTAGGCTCTGGCTCTTGACCACTGATTCCTAAATCCTGGCTTAGCTCTGAACTCAAGTGCACCAGCAGATTTTACATTATGGTGGGATAGGGAATGGGAGAGATGCTCTGCCCGCCCCCACCCCCCTTTAGATGTTACCATGTCCTCTTTCTGAACACCATTACATCAATATGCTCAGAAAGGAGGCATGGCCATGTTGAAAATGGGTGTTACAGGCCAGTCACCATTCCCAGAGGGTAGTTCTGTCGGTAGAGCACTAGACAGTAAATGGGCAGGTTGGCGATTCAAGACTGCTGTAAGCAAAGAAATGATATATTTTTAAATATTAAAGAATCTACCACACATGGGGAGAGGGAAAGCCTGTCTGTTAGTGTTAATGTTTTACAAAGTAAATGTACATGTGCAAGAAACCACACTTTCATGTAGGTAATATGCCAACTTAGTCTCCATACTGAATTTTTAAAAAGACAGCTAACAGTTGCTCAGGTACCTATGGTGGTATTTCTGGTAACATCACCTCAATGTCCCATAAGTTTAGCTTTACCCTAGTTCTCTTTCATTTATGGTATGGAAGAGGTATGTTGGCATCTAGTTCTCCTTCATAAGTCTAGTTTTAACCTAGTTCTCTTTCTCTAACTTAGGCCGCTTTCACACGGTGCTGCTGGATGGGAGGATGGGTGTGCAGTCGCAGTGGGTGGAGGTGGATGTGCTCCCTTTCCCATGGTTGCACACTAGGGATGTGTGAACAGATCGCAGTTCAGTTGTTTGGTTGTTTGGTTGTCCGGTTGTCCAGTTGTCCGGTTCAGGAGCCAAGTTCGGGTTCGGTCATTTGGTTCGGTGGCCAGGTTCAGGTTCGGTCATTCGGTTTGGTGGTGTTCAGTTCGGCCGTTCAGAAATTGGTTTTGGTTTCAGTCTAGGTATCGCATGGTCCCGTGATGGCGTTGGAAACCAGAAACCGGAAATTTGAGTGTGTGCGGCGCTTGTGTGGAGAGAGAGTGTGTGTGGTGTGGCTGGCTGGGTGTTTGGGTTTGTTTCATGTGTTTTGGCTGTGTTTGTGTTGGTTGTGTTGGTTTGGCTGGTTGGTGAGTTGGTAATGACTGTTGTTTGGCTGTTTTTTGATTTAAAAAAAAAATGAAGAGGGTGAAGCTCAACAGGGGGGAGTGGAAGAAGGCCAAGGTGGAGGAGCTGGTGGAGGAGGTTGCTGCCCCTGGACCTTCGGTGGTGGAGGTCGGCTCGTCAGAGAGCAAGAGCTGGGCACAGGAGGTGCTGCCAGGTTTGTAAACTTTTTTTTTACCTTGAGGACAAGAAGAATACTATCCTTTAGATGGAGCTCACTGGCATGCGGGTGGGTGCATGGGTGGTGGGCAGTCAGGCACAAACAGTGGGCATCAGCGGGTGGCAGTGGATGTCTGCCACAGAGAGAGAGGATGCGGGGGGGCTCTTCCAGCAGTCAGGCACAAGCTGAAGGAAGCACCCACCAAAACACGTGCCAGCCCTTCCCTAGCAAGGGTCTTCCATTGTCATCCCTAGCACCCCAAGAAGGGAAGGATTTGCACATACCAGCCAGAGTCTTTCTAGTTGCCATCCCTAGCACCCCAAGGAGGGCAGGATTTGCACGTGCCAGCCAGGGTCTTGCCATTGCCATCCCTAGCACCCAAATAAGGGCAGGATTTGCATGTGCCAGCCAGGGTCTCTCCATTTGCCATCCCTAGCATAGCACCCCAAGGAGGGAGGACTAGAGGCGTCATCATAAATGCATGATATTATTTACTTAGGTGTTGTTTATGTGTTCCTGTTTCAGAGATGGTGAGGATGCCGCCCCCCCTGCTGGTGCCCGCTGGATCACCAGAGCTTCAGCAAGGGGTGTTCGGGCCATTCACTAACTCCCCGAATCTGAACTTTGCCCTGCCCGAACTGGCCAAACAAAGTTCAGGATCTGAACTTGTTCAGGTGGCGGGCAGGGGGCAGGGGGGGACCCATTTTCCCCTCCCCCCTACAGGCTGTGTGGGTGGAAGGGGCACCGGGGCTCACCTCCCCCCCTGCGCAGCCCTCGGGTTTTTTTTTAAAAAAAACTGCCCCCCCACCCCAGGGATCATTTTACCTGTTATTATTATTATTATTATTAACAAACATTTATATAGCACCAGCAGTGTACCTGGCACTTTACAAAGTAATAAAATAGACACGGTCCCTGCCCCTAGGGCTTACAATCTGAGAGACAGGAGCTGGGGGAGAGACTTAGGAAGGGGAACAGAGGGAGAGACAAGGGGTCTAACATTCATGAAGATGCGAGGTCTCAAGTGCACGTACTTGGCTTGGTTACGATGAGAATGACAGCAGGCATGGTGCCAGGGCTCCAGCCCCGGGTCCAGTGGTGGTAGTGGCAGCGGATCCCATGGCGCTCTGGAGCGCTTCAAGCCTAGGCCTGAAGCACTCCAGAGCGCCACTGGATTCGTTTCCGCCGCTGGACCCAGGGACAGAGACTGACCTACCTGTTGGTGGTGGGGCTCCGGCCCCGGGTCTGGTGGTGGTAGCGACGGCAGCAGTGGGTCCTGTGGTGCTCCGGAGCACTTCAGGCCTAGGCCTTCTGGGTCATCTGACCGGACACATGACCTGGACAACCTAGGTGAATTGCCCAAACACAACAAGTTTGGGCCGAACCCCAAACCGGGTTCGCCTATCCCTAGTATGCGGAAAAACATTTAAAAGGGCCAGCCAGGGGACCACATCAGGGCTCATCGCCCATATTGAAAAACTCCATGGGGAGACAGTGACTAGGCAGCAGGACTCTGGCATGGCCATGGTGGAGCATCATTGCCAGAAGAAGGGGGGGAAGGCCACCCAAAAGCACCACCATCAAAGACCTTCCCCCTCCTCCAGATTCGCTGAGGAGTCCACCCAGGAGGAGTCTGCAGTGGCAAGGGCATTTCGGACTGAAGTGGAGAAGCCCACCTAGGACTTCCTGGATGGAGTACGGCTGCAAGCATTAAATAGGGAGAACCGGCTGGTGGTCAAGTTCCAGGAGGTCGAGGTGGAAAAAAAGAAGGTGGAGGCATACTCCCAATACGTCTCTGCTGAGATAGATGACCTGGAACTCTACTGCCAGTCAGTCTCCAGGTGGCATGCAGCCGTAACAGAGGCCATGGACTTTGCTTTGGCCAATGGCTTCCAAATGCTGGAGCATGGGGTGCCCGCCCCTCGGCCCCGTGCACCCCTTTTGCCATTCCCCCAAGTTCCAGGGAACAGAGACTAAGAGTAGACCCCTTAAGTAATAAGTTTCCTTTCTTGTTCATAATTTTTGGATTTGGTTTTATAATGTTGTTATTTGAAAAGTTTTGATAAAAGTTATATTTGTTGTTACAAGCTTTGTTTGACCTCCCAATCTTTTATCCCTCTGTGCTGAAGTTCTGGCAGGTGGCAGAATATCATACAGCTTGTCGATCCCTACTAGCAGCACCTGGCACCACATGTATAAGGTATTAACACAAAGATGTGCCAACAGCACGGTCTCAACTTGCAAACAGCCCCCCAGGAGGGGCAGGGCTTGTGTCTGTGTGGGTGTGTCAAAGAGAAAGAGAGAGAGGCTCCTTGGCAGTGGGCAGCAGGTGGCAGGAGCTGGTGGTCAGAGGGGCTTTTTTTTCAGCAGCTTCAGCGGGTATCCGTGGGTGGGTGCAGAGCAGTAGGCTGGGGGGGCAGGCTGGCGTGTGGGCACCGGGCTTCTGGATGCAGTGGAATGGAATGACAGCCCCCAGTGACTGGAATGATGGTCCCAGACTCTCATTGATGGTTCCTGGGACGGGCGGACATGACTGATTCAGGTACAGTGGATTGACAGCCTATGGGAGTTGAATGATGTCTCTAGAATTAGTACATGGTTGGGCAGACTTTCATGTGATAGGTGGTAGCAGGTACAGGAATGCACACAGGCAGGCAGGCACATATAAAACATTGTGTGTTATTATTTTCATCTCATTCTGGTAGGTTTGCTGGTGGATGTGGGCACTGATGAGAGCTCTCATTGGTTCTGGCAGGTGGCAGGCAGCTTGAGCTGGATACACCTCTCCCCCTCCACTCCCATCTCTCTCATTCTAGCAGGGAGCCTCAATCTCTCTCTCTCTCTCTCTCTCTCTCTCTCTCTCTCTCTCTCTCTCTCTCTTTCTTTGGCCATATAGTGCAGGTGACAGCATGGGTGGGATTGTGTCTGTCTCTCTTAGCAGTGGGGAGACTTTCTCTCTCTCTCTCTCTTGGCAGCAACCTGGGTGGGCAGACAGCATGGCATGAGAGGCAGGAAGGTGGGCTGAAACAGGCTTAGAGCTTGGCAGCAACCTGGGCGGGTAGACAGGCACCTTGGCATGAGAGGCAGGAAGGTGGGCTGAAACAGGCTTTGAGATTGGTGGCAACCTGGGCGGGCAGACAGGCAGCGTGGCATGAGAGATGGGCAGGTGGGTTGGGGCAGGCTTAGAGCTTGGCTGCAACCTGGGCGGGCAGACAGATACCTTGGCATGAGAGGCAGGAAGATGGGCTGAGGCGGGCTTTGAGCTTGGCAGCAACTTGGCCGAGTAGACAGGCATCATGGCATGAGAGGCAGGAAGGCGGGCTGGGGCAGGCTTAGAGCTAGGCAACCTGGGCAGGCAGACAGGCAGCGTGGCATGAGAGGCAGTAGGGAAGGTAGGGTGGGACCTTGGCAGGGCACTCAAATAGGCTCAGGCTAGTGAAGACTATGCAGCACGCACGCGTGAGGGAGAGAGCCAATCAGATTGGTGGGCCGAGATCGTCTAGCCAGAGGCTGGCTGACAGGCTTACAGTTTCCCCCCCAAAATGCTGCCACCCTGCATCATGTGGTCAGTCAGATAAGCTGGCAGAGGCCGTCTAGTATAAGAGAGAGGGTGGGGGGGAAGCAGGGCACGTGCAGGCACTGGGAGGGAGGAACAGCACCTCAGCAGCACAGCAGCAGAAGGCCTAGCCCAGATTGAGGAGGAGGAGCCCCATCCCAAGACTTCCTCTGGCATGGAATGGCGTGTGCCACTGCACTATCAATCCTTGTCCAGGGGCAGCTCGGGGAATCCCAGCATCGGAAGGTTCACCTTGGTGAACAACAACTGCTCCACCAACTTGGCCCCCAGTCTCAGGCAGTGGGGGGAGCAAATGTCCCCCACCATGGAGAACACCCACTCGCTGGGGACACTGGTTGGTGGGCAGGACAGGATATCCTTGGCCACTTTTGACAGGGCCGGCCACATGTTGGCCTTGCTGGCCCAGTAGGCCAAGGGATTGTTGCTAGGATCAATGCATGGCTCCTCCTCCAGGTATGTCTCCACGGCTGCTGAGGTGCCACCATACTCCCTCTGGTAGCTCTGACTGGGCACCACCTCCATGACTGCCCTCAGCCACGCTGCTTGCTTTATTGTGCATGGTGTCATGCTCCCCAGAGTGGCTTGCACATAGACCGAGATGCTTCTGCTGCTACTGCTAGGGCTGGGGGCAGGTATAGACCCATCTGGCTGAAAGGGGTGGCTGCTTCCACCATCCCAAAGGACGTCCTGCTACATAGCCTGCTCTGCCTCTTGGACCCTCTCCACGAGTGTACCCTTCCAGAGGCCATAGCTTGCTGTCTCATGTGCCATGCTGCCCTTGACCCTGGGGTCCAGCATTGTTGCCAAGACATATTGCTCCCGCTGCTCATCAAAATGCGCTCTCAGCCCTGCCTTCAGCTTCTGCGCCAGGTCAAGTGCCTCATCAGACAGGTTCCTGCCCTCACAGCCACAATCCTGCCCACCGAGAATCTCGTCCAGCCTCCTGTGGAGACTATAGACCAGAGGGAGTCACCTGGCTGAGGGTGGCAGTGGAGCTGCTCATGGTCTCCGTCACAGCCAGGAATGGTCTCAGGACGAAGACAGTGTGAGCCAGGATCTCCCATTCCGCCCCATCATACCCTGGAGGTGCCCCGCTGTCCATCACCAGTTGAACCTGATGCAGTGGGCTTTCTGCTCAAGAAGCCGCTTGAGCATCAGGAAGGTGGAATTTCACCGTGTGGATACATCCTGGACAAGCTGGTGTACTGGGGAGCCTTGCTCAGGCTGCTTCTCCTGGAGGAGCTTGCTGCCCTTCACGCTCTGGTTGAAGAACCCCGCCAGTTTCCTCCCCCACTTGATCAGGGAGCTAAGGGTGCCTGCCCCAATCCCCTTATCCCCAAAGCCCAGAACGTCCCTGAAGGTGAAGGATGTGTGTGGCTCAAGGGATGCTGGTGAAGCCCCCATCACAGACTGCCTTCAGTATATTGGCCGTATTGTCCATCACCACACACCCCTTGGTGAAGGGCACACCTGGTGTGACCCACTCCTTCACCATGGTGGTCAGGGCTGCCTCGATGTTCCTGGCGGTGTGGTGGTTGTCCATGACTTGTGCCTGAAGCAGGGCCCACCTATACCCTGCTTTGGGACCCCTCCTGCCACTCCCAAAAGCTATCTCCGGGTCCTGCCACCAGTGCGCTGTTACCGCCAGGTAGGTGTGCTGGGCGTTCCTAGTGGACCACAGGTCGGTGGTGAAGTGGACAGTAGCCCCCGCCAGCCCCTGCCAGCTGCTCCCTCACCCGCTCCTTCAAAGTCCTGTACAGGTCTGGCACCACATTCCGACTCAGGGTGGTGTGGGATGGCAGCTTAAGCTGGGGGGGGAGGGGCAGGACCTCAATCAGCCGCTTGAAGCCCATGTCATCTACAAAGGAGAAGGGCTGCCCATCCAGTGCAATCATTTTGTCCAACAGTGCCTGGCTTTCTCTTGAAAGCCACGCCGCCCTCCAGCTGCCGATGGTCTTGACAGCTGCCCCCACCCCAGCTCCTCCATGGTGGACTGATGCTGCTGGTGAGGCTCCTGCTTCTGTTCTTCCTCCCTAGCAGGAATACTGCTCCTGCTGCTAGAGGCAGCAGTTGGTGTAGGATGCTTGCCCGCTGAAGGAGGCTGGCAACTGACCGCTGCAGTCGGGAACCCACTGGCATCCACTTCCCCTGCCTTCCTGCTTAGCAGCAGAGTGCTGTAGCATGATTTCAGATGCCTCGCCATGGCAGTTGTACCAAGGTTGGCGAGCACCTGCCCACGCTTCACCACCTTATTGCACACAGTGCACTGCACCTCCCTGGGATCATCCACCCGCACCAGCTTGAAATGTGCCCAGACAGAGGATTCCCACCCCCTCCTGCCTTCTGGCCCACCCTGGATGACGCACTGCTGCTGCCAGCACTGCTGGGAGGAGCAGAACTTGGTGGCAACACAGCTCTGGGAGGAGGGACAGCATGAGCCATCGCCTCAGCTCCAGATGTCTCCTCTGCGGGACTAGTGTCTTCTTCTGCCTCACTGTCCTCAATCACTGTGATATCCTGTGAAGGGGAGTACTGGGACCCTGAGGCTTGACTGCCCACCATGCTAGTTCCACTCTCCTCCCTGTGCCCCCTAGAACTGCTACTGCTGCTGCTGCTGCTACTCCTCTCCCTGCTGCCATTGCCCGGGGATCGGGCCCTGCCTCTAGCAGC
This sequence comes from Sphenodon punctatus, assembly GCA_003113815.1. Classification (NCBI taxonomy): domain Eukaryota; kingdom Metazoa; phylum Chordata; class Lepidosauria; order Sphenodontia; family Sphenodontidae; genus Sphenodon; species Sphenodon punctatus. The sequence continues at coordinate 3,814,070 of QEPC01003557.1, forward strand.
CAGGGTGGAATCCACCACCCCTGGACTGCTGGGAATCACCTCAACAATAGGGGACATTGGTGGCCCTGGAGGAACAATCGAAGCACCTGCTCCTGCAGCAGCAGAGACAGCCGCAGTCTCATGTCCTGCAGGCCTTCCAGTGTCCTGCGTGGCACTGGAGGATGTTGGCAGGAGGCACCACTGAACCACCCCCAGACTAGGGCCACTGCTGCTGGAAGCCTCTGAAATCTGTCTCCCAAAATCATGTCTGCGAAGCTTGGGGCGTGGTGATGGGATGGGCTCTGGCTGCTGCTGCTGCCTGCTGCCACTCTGCTGGCACAGCTCCTACCCCTACCACCTCTGCCACCAGCCCCATTGCCCACCTTATGGGCAGCAGACTAGCCTCTCCTACTTCCCTTCTCCATGTCTTCCTATGTAGGTAAATTTTATATCTAAAGGCCTAGTCCTACAAACACACTCTAAAATATCAAAACGGAATAACTACATATTAACACTATCTCTATCTATCTCTATACCTAAGCTAACTTCTACTACATCTATCTATCTATCTATCTATCTATCTATCTATCTATTATTACACAGGGATGGGGGAGAAAACACAAAGAACACAGGGAGGGGTATGAAACTGAAATGAAACCTAAATCAACCTAATAATCCTACTCTAAATAAATCCAAAAACAGGGGCAGGGAATCAGGGGTGGAATATACAGAGGGAGAGGGAAAGGAAGGATTCAATGGAGGGGGGAGGAAGAACACAGGGAGGGGTAACAAATAAAAATAACACCTAAGTCTATCTAATATAATCTAAATAAATGATAGCATGGAGGTAAATGGGTTGGATGGGTGAAATAGGAGGAGGATGGCAATGGATTGGGTAGCTGGGAGGTAAACAAACTGCTGGGAGAGGGAGCCTTCTGAAAATGTCTGCTGTCAGGAACAGTGACTAGCTCAGAAGGTGTTGGAAAGGGGGAGGGCAATGAGTTTTGTTACTTGCTGTGCTCGCCTCACCGCAAGCCCCATTGGCTCCATGCAGCCTAGCTCGTGGCCAATCGCAGCCTGCAAAGCCAGTCGTCTGAGGAGAAAAGGAATGGTGATTGGGCAGGCTGGCTGCTGCTCCAAGCCTCTCCACCCCTAGTACCTGGAAGTCTGCTCCTCAGTTGACCCCCCACTCCCTGTGTCAGGCAGGGGTCGTGTTTTACTGGGTTTTTTGTTTTACTGTTTTTCTCCTGGCCGAACTCATCCAAACTCAACCGAACTGACCGAACTGTTCGGTCATTTCAGAGTTTGGTATTGGGTTCAGTTCGGTAGGTTTAGGTTCAGATTCGGCCATTCGCACTGGCTGAGTTCGGGCAGAACTCCAAATTCTCGAACGCATTCGTACATCCCTATTGCACACCCACCTCCCCCCTTGTCCACCCACAGAGTATCATCCATTTTGTCAGATGGCTCCATTGGTGGGTGATGGGTGGAGATGGGTGTGTGCTCTGGGAGTGTGCACGCACCCCCACCCACCGTTCATGGTGTTTCCATGAGCGTACACCCCCCCACCGCTGCACTGTGTGCACGGATGCCCCCCCACCACACACCTGTCTGCGCTCCCGGCGGGGGGAGGGGGTCTGTGGAAACACAGCCTTAGTTCACTTATGTATCAGGGACCTGGGTGATAGTCCTAATAATGCTTGAAAAATAGGAAAGAAATACACATTGGGGTTGTCTTGATATGGATAATAATCTTGCCCACTCACCCCACTCACAGTTTTAAATATGTGGAATAGGAATAAGGGGAAAAGCCTGGGAGTTACCAAGTACACTCTCTGGAAGAAGAGCCACTACTCATCACTAGCTTCCACAGTAGTTTGGAGGAGGTTCTTTATCACCTTAATGCATTTCCATCAACCTCTACCAAGCATATAGAACTGGACGGCCGAATATTGTGACTAGTAGTGTCTAATGCTTCTGAGAAACGGTAACATGAACTTGGAAGTTTCCTTTTATGTATGGCCCCAAGGAAATGATTCAAATTGCTCCTAGTGTTTCTAGCAATTTGTCTATGCTGCATCCTGTTTGGAAACGGCATTGGGATGGCTTTCATGAAAGTCATTGGTGGAGATGAGCTAAATGGAGGTGTTAAGTTGTTCACTTTTCATCTACTTTGCTTATGAATTGGGGATTAGATGCTGTGTAGCAGACAGTGAGATTGGTTGCGATCATGCCCTGGTGGCAGTGGATGAATCACCCTGTATTAAAGTGCCTCAGTGGCATTAACAATTTCTGCTAGGAGCTGCTGAGATGGTTGTACCTGCAAGAAGGCCATGGGTCACACTGGTACATAGTGGTTTGATTCCGTTAGCAATTGAAACACTTCCTACTGAATGAATGGGCTTAAATCTTTTTGTTCAAATGATGCTCTGTGCTGGAATAGCAAGGTTGTTTCAAATGAAGTCTGAGGTATGTTGGCAGAGTTATAGGTAGAGAGCAAAGTTCACACAGTGCTTGGCAGCACTAGCCCTAGTATTAGTCAATGCTTTTATTGTCTGCTTCACCATGCTAAAAGCCCCCCTCAATTCAAACCAAATTGAAAAATAAGAGACCACATCAATTCCAGGCCATGATGGTATAATTAGTCTTTCTAGGTGCAGGCTTGTTCCCCACCACCAAATGCCTGTAGCTGCTTTGTCCATATAAACATGCACTCTGTTAAAATCCACCTGCCTACCACTTCATGTGCTTGTGAAACTGACATTTGCTTCTCAAGTTGCTCAAACATGCTCATTAAAAAAAGACAAACAGAGCTAGACCGCATGAGTAACCTGTGTGTGCAAATCCAACCCTCCCTCAGGCAGAACCAAATGCACAGGTGGTGAGGACATCAAGCACACTTTGGGTGTTTTTAAATGAGTAAGGCTTGAGGAGGGGTCCGTGGCTGCGAAGCACCCACACATGTGGAGTGAGTGGGGAGCGATACTAACAGGTGGCTTCCAAGGTGGCCACCATGCCCACTCAGGTAGTCTCCACGCAGTCCTGCCTTCATGGACTGGTCTTGAAAACAACTAATATGGGCAGGACCAGCCCCAGGCATGCACCACATGTGCGGCCGCACATGGCCCTGCGACCAGTTGGGGCCCCACACTTGCATGGCTGGGCAAGCTTCTCCCCCAATAAGTTCTTCTGACTCCCCTCCCTGGCTTCGGTCCCCATTCTTCACCTGCCTCTGCCTCCTAGTAGCACTCCAGCAGCAGCAGCAGCAGCAGCAGCAGCAGCAGCAGCAGCAGCAGGGG
>QEPC01003557.1:3824321-3865950 GCA_003113815.1 Sphenodon punctatus
TTAGTTATAGAGATAGATAGAGATAGTGTGTAGTGATTCAGTTTTAATATTTTATAGTGTGTTTGTAGGACTAGGCCTTTGTAGATATTAGATAATATTCCATTTAGTTCCATAGGTTTTAGAATAGTTAATAGCAGTTAGAGTTAGTGTATATATATATAATATTAGATTACAAATTTGAATAAATAAATAAAATATAAAATCTTCCTCTGCATTCTTTGGGTGGGAGAAATGGAGAAGGGAAGCAGGAGAGGCTGGTCTGCTGCCTGTAAGGCGGGCAATGGGGCACATGGCAGAGGTGGCAGGGACCATGCCAGTGGAGTGGCAGAATTCAGCAGGCAGGCATCAGCAGGAGCCCGAGCCCATCACCATGCCCCAAAGTGCACAGGCCTGGTGTTGGCAGTCAGACTTCAGAGGCTCCCAGCAGTGGCACTAAGGGTGTGGTTTGGTGGCACCTCCTGCCAGTATCCTCCACTGCCATGCAGGGGACTGGAAGGCCTGCACTCCAGGAGGCTGAGACTGTCTCTGCTGCTGCTGTAGGAACAGGTGCAGGTGCTTCGAGGTTGGATGTTCCTCCAGAGCCACCAGTGTCCCCGACCCCAGGGGATTCCCAGCAGTACAGGGCTGGTGGATCCCACCCCGGCTGCTAGAGGCAGGGCCCGATCCCTGGGCAATGGCAGCAGGGAGAGGAGGAGGAGCATCAGCATCAGCATCAGCAGCAGCTATAGGAGGCACAGGGAGAGTGGCAGCAGCATGGTGGGCAGTCCATCAGCCTCAGGGTCCCAGAACTCCCCTTTGCGAGACATCACTCAGATTGGGGACAGCGAGGCAGACACTAGTCCTGCAGAGGAGATGTCTGGTGGGTGAGGCGATGCCTATCCCTTTGAGAGCTGAGTTGCCACCATATTCTTCCCCTCCCAGCAATGCTATCAGTGGTGCATCACCTGATGTGGGCCACAAGGCAGGAGGGGGCAAAAATATCCTCCGTCTGGATGCATTTTAAGTTGGTGCGGGTGGACGATCCCAGGGAGGTGCAGTGCATTTTGTGCCAGAAGGTGGTGAAGCGTGGGCAGGTGCTCACCAACCTTGGAACAACTGCCATGGCGAGGCACTTGAAGGGATGCCACAGTGCTGTGCTGTTAAGCGGGCAGGCAGGGGCAGTGGATGCCAGCGGGTTCCCACTGCAGTGGCCAGTCGTCCGCCTCCATCAGTGGGCAAGCGTCCTGCACTAACAGCTGCCTCTAGCAGCAGGAGCAGTATTGCTGCTAGGGGGGAGGAGCAGCAGCATCAAAAGCAGCAGCGTCAGTGTACCCTGGAGGAGCTGGGGTGGGGTCAGCTGCAAAGTCCATCGGCCCTGCAGGACATGGAGGGTGGCGTGACTTTCAACTGAAAGTCACGCGCATGTTGGGAGAAATGATTGCGCTCAATGGGCAGCCCTTCTTGGTGGTCGGGGACATGGGGTTTAGGCGCCTACGCAGCACCCTGAGTCAGCAGGTGGTGCCAGCCCTGTACCGGGCTTTAAAGGAGCAGGTGAGGGAGCATCTGGCAAGGGATGGGGGTGCCACCATCCACTTCACCACAGATTTGTGGTCGAGAAGGAATATGCAGCATGCTTACCTGGTGGTGACGGCACACTGGTGGCAGGACCCAGAGGCAGAGTTTGGCGGTGGCAGGAGGGGTCCCAAAGCAGGGTATAGGTTGGCCCTGCTTCAGGCAGAAGTAATGTATGGCCTCCACACATCTCAGAACATCGAGGCAGTCCTGACTGCCATGGTGAGGGAGTGGGTCACACCAGGTATGCCCTTCACCAAAGGGGTGCCAACATATTCAGGGCAGTCCACAAAGGGGGCTTCACCAGCATCCCTTCTGCCACACACGCCCTTCACCTGGTGGTCAGGGACGCTCTGGGCTTTAGGGATGGGCGAACAGAACGTGGTTCGGATGTTAAGACGTTCAGTCTGAAACCCAAGTTCGGGTTTGGCTGTTTGGTTCAGTGGAGTTTGGTTCATCCGAACTTGGCCAAACATTCAAAAAAGTGCTATCGGTACTGAAACCGAAACTGAAATTTTTTCAGAGTCGGTATTTTTGGTCCTGAAACCACCCCTGGTGTCCACCCCTCGTGCCAGGAAGTTTGCGCCTCAGCTGCCTCCCCCTTCCAGTCATTTTGTTCCTGACCAAATCACGTTTTTCCCACCCCCAAACTCATCTGAACTCATCCTAACTTTTCCGAAATGTTCGGAAGTTCGAGCGTTCGGTTCGGAAGTTCGGTTCAGTCGTCCTCCGAATAGACCAAGTTCGGGCTGAACTCCGAACTTCCGAACCGCATTGGTCCATCCCTACTGGGCTTGGGAGAGAAGGGGATTGGGGAAGGCAGTGGCTGAGGGCAGTGGCGGAGGTGGTGCCCAGGCAGAGTTACGTGAGGGAGTATGACAGCGCCTCAGCAGGAGTGGAGAGCTACCTGGAGGAGGAGCCTTGCATCGAATCCAACAGCGATCCCTTGGCCTACTGGGCCAGCAAGACCAACATGTGGTCGGCCCTGTCCAAAGTGGCCAAGGGTCTCTTGTCCTGCCCACCAATGAGTGTCCCCAGCGAGCGGGTGTTCTCTATGGTGGGGGGACATTTGCTCACCGCATCGCCTGAGATTGGGGGCCAAGTTGGTGGAGCAGTTGCTTTTTATTAAGGTGAACCTTCTGCTGATGGGATTCCCCGAGCTGCCCCTGGACATGGATTGATGGTGCAGTGTCACACGCCATCCCATGCCAGGGGCAGTCTTGGGACGGGGCTCCTCCTCAATCTGGGCTGCTGCTGCTGAGGTGCTGTCCCTCCCTCCAAATGCCTGGCACCTGCCCTGCCTCTCTCTCTGACTAGATGGCCTCAGCCGACCTATCTGACTGACCTCATGACACCGAGTGGCATTGGGAAGCTGTAAGCCGGTCAGCCGGTCTCTGACTATTACGATCTTGGCCCGCCTATCTGACTGTCTCTCTCTCTCGCATGCCCACGCTGCACAGTCTTCGCCAGCCTATCTGAGTGCCCTTCCAAGATCCCAGCCTGCCTTCCCTACTGCCTCTCATGCCGTGCTGCATGTCTGACCGCCCAGGTTGCTAACCTCAATCCCTGCCTCAGGCTGCCTTCCGATGCTCATGCCACGTTGCCTGTCTGCCCGCCCTGGTTGCCAGTCTTGAACCCTGCCTCAGTCTGCCTTCCCATGCTCATGCCACACTGCTTGTCTGCCCACCCGCCCAGGTGGCCAAGATCAAAGCTTGCCTCAGTCTCCCTTCCCATGCTCATGCCACGCTGCCTGACTGCCTGCCCACCTGCCTGCCCGCTCGCTCGCCTACCCGCCCAGGTGGCCAAGATCAAAGCCTGCCTTAGTCTGCCTTCCCATGCTCATGCCATGATGCCTGTCTCCTTGCCCGCCCACCCAGGTTGCCAAGATCAAAGCCTGCCTCAGTCTGCCTTCTCATGCTCATGCCACACTACCTGTCTGCCTGCCCACCCAGGTTGCCAAGTTCAAAGCCTGCCTCAGCCTGTCTTCCCATGCTCATGCCACGCTGCCTGTCTGCCCTCCTGCCCACCCAGGTTGCCAACCTCAAACCCTACCTTAGCATGCCTTCATGCCAGTGTGGCAGATGCTTATGCCACACTGCCTGTCCACCTGCCCTGTGGGCAAAGCTGAAGCCCTGCCCCAGCCTGCCTGTCTCTCATGCCAAGGTGCCTGTCTGCCTGCCCTAGCAACCCTGGGTGATGTGCCCCACTGTCCTGGCAATCCCGCTGCTGCTGTTTGCTGCTCCATGGGTGTTCTTCCCTAGCAAATCCAAATGTGCCCACGCAATCCTGCTGCTGCCGTCTGCTGCTTTATGGGAGCTCTTCCTTGGCAAATCCTACCATCCTGGCTCCATGGGTGCTGGGCACAGGCAAATCCTGCTGCTGCCATCTCTGCTTTTCCACGAGTTCTGTGCCCTGGCAATCCAATGGCTGCTGCTGCTGCCACCTCTGCAGTGCCACAGGCTCTGTGCCCTGGCCATCCAATCTATGCTGCTTCTGCTGATGCTACGGGTTCTGTGTCCCAGCAATCCAATGTCTACCATTTCTGCCAATGCTGCCTCTGCTGTCTGTGCCATGGGTTCTGTGTCCCGGCAATTCAATGTCTGCTGCTGCTGCCTCTGCTGTCTGTGACATGGGTTCTGTGCCCCAGAAATCCAATGTCTGCTTTTGCTGCCTCTGCTGTGCACAGGCACGGTGCCCCGGCAATCCAATGTCTACTTCTGGGTGGCCATGTAATTCACCACTGGGAAAGACTTGACTAATTTGCAGAAGAGCTTGTTGAGATCGGGCAAGTAGGATGCAGGCCTGCAATGCCTAGCCAAGTAGGTGTGCCAGCCACCAAGCCCTGGCTGGGCCTCTGCCGCTGCTCTGCCGATGCCTGGCAGCCTGCAACACCCTGTTGAGTAGGGGTGCCTGCCATTCCAGCCCCAGGACCCACCGTCAGGGTTCTGGGGCCTATGTTCCAGGCAGGGAGGGCTGTCATTCCCCTTCATTGTCTATAAATGCCCACACCAAGACCAGCCAGCCTCCAACGCCCATAGAAGTAGGGTGTCACGTTGTGCCCACAGGTTCAGGCGTGACGGGATGAGGACCCCGCACAGGGCATGAGGACGGGGGTGCGCATGCCCCGGCCGGTGAGCTCACACACCACTGCGGCCCATGAGAATGCCCCGCTCTGACGTAGCTCTCGGCTGGCGGGACTGCGTTCAGCGTCAGGGGTGGAACTCTAACTACCTCACGTCTTGAAGCTGTTCCTCTCACTATAAAAGTGCCAGTGGGGCAGCAGAACCCCACCGGTAATCGCAAGAGAGGCTGGTCCCCTGTCCTGGTGTGTCCTGGTTCTGGTAAAGCAGGAACGAGAGTGGTTGTGGGTTATCTTGTCCTTGTCTCTCCTTGTTGTAGTGTGTATCTGTGGTGTCTTGGATCTCTTGCCATGCCTCCCCCCCCCCATGGCCCGCGAGTGAGTTGGAGTTGTGACTGATTCTCCCCCTCACATTGGGTCTCAGGTGCTTCCCCATGCCTTTGGTCTACCTTGAGTGTTTGCCCTTGCCCCTTCCTTTGCCCCTCCCTCCTCCCTTTACCCTTTCCCACTCCCGTGGACCCAGTGCCCTCTCCCCTCCCTCACCCTTCACAGCATGGTGCCCTGGACCCTACGGAGACTGTGAGTACCCCCCTGTGTTCTTTGTCCCCTCTCCCCTTACTCCCTCTGGTGCCTTGGCTCCTCTCCTTTCCCTGTGATGATTCGGGTTGCCTGCTAAGTTGGGGGGAAAACCCAAACACAAACCTGAGGGAATTGTTTTCCACCTGGGCTCTTCCTTGGAGAGAGTACCATGCCAGCCTCCATATTTGCCCATTGTATTCCCCTGTACCCTTCCCATCTACCCCGATCCCCCGTAACAGAATTACCAGCTTACATTTCCCCCCCTCCCCTTCTTCAAGATGGAGCCTGCTGCTCAGGTCCAAGAATTAAAAAGGGCAGTGCAGGCCTTAACTATGGAAGTTCTGAACCTTAAGGCGGAGAACCAGGAGCTGCGGAGTCATAACTGGGCATTGCAGGAGGCTTTGGAGGGACTTCCCATCGAGGAGGAGTGTATCCCAGAAGAACCCCCTCTCCCGGTGCTCCCACCATCCCCTCCATCAGTGTCACCCCTACCCCGAGAACCTAAGGCCCCTAAACCTGACAAGTTCTATGGGGATAGAAAGGCCTGCCAATGATTTTTAGCCCTTTCCAATTTGACGTTCACGACCCAACCCCTAACTTACGCCACTGACCAGGCCAAAGTATCTTTCATTATTGGGCTCCTTGGTGGGGTTGCATTGGACTGGGCCACCCCCCTGTTGGCTGCTGCTGCTGCCTTGTTAAGTAATTATAAGGGGTTTCTTAAGCAGTTCCTTTTTCTTTTCGACTACCCCCATAGGACACGGGATGCAGAACAAGCCATCCTCCATCTTAAGCAAGGGAAGATGCCCCACTTAGACTATATAACCCAGTTTAGGAAATTGGCATTTGACTTGGAGTGGGGAGGCTCGGTGTTGAGAGCCTTCTTTCGTCAAGGACTTGGTGACGAAATAAAGGACCAGTTAGCTGGGGCTGCAACTACACCCGAGACACTTTAGGAAATGGTCATTTTAACCCTCCATATAGACGAGAAATTAACAGAGGGAAGGAGGGAAAAACAGCGGGACTAGGGATGGGGGCTCCCCTTTCGGACTCCCACAGCACCTGCTCCTCCATCCCCCTCAGCACCGGCAGATTCCACCCCTGAGCCGATGCAGATTGAGGCCGCCTGGGGCCCTTTAAGCCTCACAGAGAGAAAGAGGAGGCGACAATTACGCCTCTGTTTCTACTGTGGGGAAGAGTCCCACTTTTCCAGGGAATGTCCCGCTAGACCCGTTCAATTACCTTTGGCGGGAAATGCCATGACCCGAGAGGTCTCCTCCCCCAATCAAGGGGCTCCAAAAGTTCCAGGCTGCACAAGGCAGTTGTATGTCCTTTTGACAATGACTGTGTCCCCCCAAAGGTCACTTATGGTGAAAGCCCTTGTTGACTCCAGGGCTTCGGGGAATTTCTTGGATGGAGAATTTGCTGCCACCCACGGAATCCCCCATCAGATCAGGGACTCAGTGGAACTGATACAAACTATTGATGGGTCCCCCATTACGTTAGGACTGGTGAAACGATGCACCTCTCCAGTCGCATGCATGATCGGAGGTCACAAAGAGACCCTCCAGTTTGACTTAATAGTGCCCCCACTGTTCCCTTTTCCCAGGTTTTCCCTGGTTATAGACGCACAACCCCTCTATTGATTGGGTCACCTGTCGACTTCAGTTCACCTCCCCCCTTTGTCAGACCCACTGTAAACTTCCTTCCCCATCATGTGCTAGGGCTACTGCCATCCGACCCCCTCCCTTACCGCCCGCGGTCCCCCCAGAATACTGGGACTTAATGGAGGTGTTTAGCAAAAGGGAAGCCGCTGAACGTCCACCCCATAGGCCATACGACTTCCCGATAGAACTACTACCAGGGACGGAGCCCCCGTATGGGCGGATCTACAACTTATCCCCTGGAGAGACAGAGACCTTGCGGGACTACATTAAGGAAAACATAGAGAAAGGATTAATCCACCATTCTTTGTCCCCCACCGGGGTGCCCTTGTTCTTTGTCCCAAAGAAGGAGGGGGATCTCCGCTCGTGTATAGACTATAGGGGGCTAAATAGTGTCACTGTAAAAAATAGATACCCCTTACCTCTAATACCCAAATTGTTAGGGAAATTGCAGGGGGCATGGGTATTCACCAAACTTGATTTATGGGGGGCCTATAACCTCGTTCGCATACAAAAGGGAGACAAATAGATAACAGCTTTCAGAACTCGGTTTGACCATTTTGAATACTGAGTCATGCCGTATGGGCTTGTCAATGGTCCGGCAACCTTTCAACATTTTATTAATGACATTTTTAGAGACATATTGGATATATATGTCATAGCCTACTTGGATGACAGTCTCGTATTTTCGGCTTCAGTCACTGATCATGTGCACCATGTGTGGACCGTACTCAAAAGATTATTAGCTCACAAGTTGTACTGTAAAAGACAGAAGTGCGTGTTCCATGCAACCACAGTCCCTTTTTTGGGGTTTATTATTTAACCGAATGGCATCCACATGGACCCCAGCAAGGTCGAGGCGATCCAACGCTGGACTGCTCCCACCTCTGTGAAAGCTAGGGATGGGCGAACACAGTTCGGCAGTTCGGAGTTCAGCCCGAACTCGGCCTGTTCGGATGACCGAACTCGAACCCAAACCTGAACATACTGAACAAACTGAACACCGAACAGCAAAATGGCCGAACAGTTCGGTCAGTTCAGATCGCGTTCGGATGAGTTCAGGTGGCAAAAAAAGGTTCACTGGAAGGCCAAACATGACAGGGAGGTGTCAGTCACTGAGGAGCAGACTTCCAGGCACCAGGGGTGGAGAGGCTTGCAAGACTAATTATCTGCCTCCCCCCTTCCCAACACCTTCTGAGCTAGTCACTGTTCCTGAACAGCAGGCATTGAGTGAGATTTTTAGATTGCTTTAAGTTTCATTTCATTTTTGTAATGAAATGAAACTTAAACCATAAACTGAAACTTTGTGTTATGCACTGTACAGACTCATTGAGTATGTATGTATTTCACTACAGACTCTTCTGTTTGTGATTCCCCCCCATCCCATATGTATGGGATGTATATATATCCATATCTATCTATCTATCTATCTATCTATCTATCTATATCCAAACCCCATATAAAAACAAAAAAAAACAAATAAAAAGCAAAAGAAAACCATATAAAACCCAATAAAAAACCAAAAAACCATAAAAAACAAAAAAACACCCATAACAACACTTCCTGAACGGCCGAACCAAACAGCCGAACGGCCTATCTGAACGGCCTGTTCGGACGACCAAACCGAACAGTCAAACCCAAACTCGGTGGACTAGCCGAACTGCCAAACCGAACGGATGAACCAAACACAGCCGAACCGAACTGCTGAACCGAACGCAGCCGAACCGAAAGGCCGAACCCGAACTGCGATCTGTTCGCCCATCCCTAGTGAAAGCGCTACAACGCTTTCTTGGTAGTACCAACTACTACCGTCAGTATATTCTGGAGTATGCCCACCAAACTATGCCCTTAACTGCCTTGCTGAAAAAGGGAGTGTTGTATGAGTGGGCCAAACCTCAACGATGAGCTTTGAGTACCTCAAGAAAGCCTTCATGTCTGCCCCCCTCCTGCAGCATCCAGATGTGACTAAACCGTTTATCGTCGAAGCGGATGCCTCCAACAGTGCATTAGGTGCTGTTCTGACCCAAGTTCAGGACAGATCGAATTCCGGTTACCCTGCGCCTTTTACTTCCGCCAATAACTACAGCAGAAATAAATTATACCATCCTCAACAAGGAATTACTCACCATCAAAGCTGCATTTGAGGCTTGGAGACATTTCTTAGAGGGAGGACCTCCTCCCGTCCTCGTGTACACCGACCATAAAAATTTAACCTTCATGTAGACTGCCCGCACTGCCAATGCACGACATGCCCGATGGGCACTTTTTTTCTCTCGCTTTCAGTTTAAAATCCAATATAGACCTGGGTCCTAGAATACGATGGCCGATGCACTTTCTCACTGTTATACCAAAGATGAGAACACTATGGAACCCCACGGACCCTTGCTCCCTCCGATGGCTTTCGCTGCCACCTGCCCATCCCTCCAGGACCTACAGGATGTAAGCAAGAAAAAGGGGGCCCGCCAAGGGTATCAACTAAAACATACCCGTTAACTACCATAAACGGGTAGTTATTCCCCCAAGGTATAGACCTCAGGTGTTGTGGGCACATCACGACTCTCCTCTGGTAGAACATCCTGGATACCAATGCACCTTGGCGTTTATCCTTCGAGCATTCTGGTGGCTGGGAATCCGTCGGGACATTGAGCACTAAGTTCAAGGTTGTTCCACTTGTGCCCACATGAAAACACCACGTCGTTTGCCCATAGGATTGCTACAGCTAGTGGACACCCCAAAGGGCCACTGGCAGAGGATTACCATGGACTTTATTGTGGGACTACCGAAGTCCAAAGACCATGATACTATCCTTATGATCCTGGATTACTTCACCAAGATGGGACATTTTGTACCCTGTAAAGGCGTACCAACCGCAACGAAAACCACGGAACTCCTGATCCAGGCGGTAGTATGGTTGCACGGCATGCCAAGAGAAATCATTTTGGACAGAGAACCTCAGTTTACTTCCCGATTCTGGACGGCCTTTTTCACTCTTTTAGGAGTGAAATTGCAGCCTACCATCACCTATCACCTGCAAGCAAACGTGCAAGTCGAACTAATAAATCAACACCTAGAACAATATCGCCGCTGTTTTTGCAACTATCTTCAAGACGACTGGTTGAAACACATCCCCCTTGCAGAATTCACTTATAACAATGGTCCCAATGCCTCCCTAGGAACATCTCCTTTTTATGTTTCCTACGGTTTCCACCCTCCCTTGTGTTTTCCAGATCTACCCCCCACTACAGTCCTGGCAGTGGGGGCATTGGTGTCGATTATCAAATCAACACAATTCAATTCAATTCAATTCAATTTATTTATTAGGCTCTAGCTTTCGCCATGACCAAAAGGAGAACAAAAAAGAGAAAGACAATACATCAACAGTGCGACAAAACACCAATACATCAAAAATAACCATCTCACAATTTAAACAGGTACATACCACCATCTAATACCTTCACTATACACACGCCATACCTACGAGCAAGACTAGAAGGGAGAGATCATAAGACCTCCATGGATGTTTCCATCCTGTTTTTTGTGTCCCTTCCTCTCTGTTTTCTCTTGGATCTTTATGTTCCAGATTTGTACTTACTTTTGCCACAGCAAAGCATCAAATCCACACAACAGGTTGCCCAATGATGTTTACAAAGGGCCCGACAATGGTATAAGGCAGCTGCAGACAAACGCCGACTCTGTGGCCCTCCTTTGCAGGTGGGTGACTTGGTATGGGTTCGCTGGACAAATTAGCCCTCTATGCGACCCTCCACTAAACTAGACAATCCGTATATGGGACCTTTCCCTATCACTCATAAGCTTAACGAGGTCATCTATACCGTGGCGCTGCCAGCCCACCTCAAGATACATCCCTCCTTCCATGTGTCACTCTTGAAAAAAGCCCGACCCCCACTGCATTCCCTCCATCGCACTGCCCCTCCTCCCCCCACCCTCCTCCAAGGTCACCCAGAGTACAAAGTCTGGGCCATCCTGGATTCCTAGCTCATAGGGTCCCATCTTCACTATTTGGTTGATTGGAAACATTATGGACCCACTGAGCATTCCTGGGAACCCGCCATGAACGTTCATGCTCCCCGCCTCATCCTCGCTTTTCACAGATGTCACCCCTCTAAGCCAGGTTTTCGAACTCGGGGGGGGGGGGATGGGGCACTGGGCAGGGGAGTTCTGTCACGTCGCGCCCACAGGTGTGGACGTGACAGGATGAGGACCCCACACAGGGAATGAGGATGGGGGCATGCACATCCCAGTCGGTGAGCTCACGCACCACTACAGCCCCTGAGAATGCCTCGCCCCAACATAGAGCTCGGCTGGTGGGGCTGCATTCGGTGTTGGAGGCATGACTCCAGCTACCTCATGTCTTGAAGCCATTCCTCTCACTATAAAGGTGCCAGTGGGGCAGCAGAACCCCGCTGGTAATCGCAAGAAAGGCTGGCCCCTTGTCCTGGTGTGTCCTGGTTCTGGTAAAGCAGGAACGAGAGTGGTTGTGGGTTATCTTGTCCTTGTCTCTCCTTGTTGTATTGTGTGTCTATGGTGCCTTGGATCCCTTGCCCTGCCTCCTTCCCCCCCCTGCCACCCATGGCCAGTGAGTGAGTTGGAGTTGTGACTGTTTCTCCCCCTCACAGGTTCATTGGTTCTCTCTTGGGTAGGGCTATAGCGGAATATCGCAGCGGTAGCTATTTCCGGCGGAAACAGTGTTTCCGCAATTAGTGGAATGGCATGGCAGAGGCTTTCATTCCGCGGTTTCGTTCCGCGGTTCCGCTTATTTAATTCCGCAACTTAGTGGAATCGAGGAAACATGACATTTTAACTATTTCCGCAATTCCGCCAGCACCACAAAATAGTGGAATAGCGACTTTCCGCAATTTCTGCAATTTTTCCGCAATTTTTCCACAATTCCGCGATTTGCAGAATTCCGGCAGAATTAGCGGAATATCCGCAGAAAAGTCACGGTGTGGCGCAGGCAATTCCGAAATGGCGGAACGGAATCGCGGCACGGTAAAAGCTGCTGCCGCATCAGCCCTACTCTTGGGTGCTTCCCCTAGCCTTTAGTCTACCTTGAGTGTTTGCCCTTGCCCCTTCCTTTCCCGCTCCCTCCTCCCTTTCTGCTTTCCCTTTCCCACTCCCGTGGACCCAGTGCCCTCCCCCCTCCCTCACCCTTCACAGCACGGTGCCCTGGATCCTATGGAGACTGTGAGTACCCCCTGTGTTCTCTGTCCCCTCCCCCCTTACTCCCTCTGGCAGCTTGGTTCCTCTCCTTTTCCTGTGATGATTTGAATTGCTCCCTAAGTTGGGGGGAAAGCCCAAACACAAACCTGAGGGAATTGTTTTCCACCTGGGCCCTTCCTTGGAGAGAGTACCGGGCCAGCCTCCCTGTTTGCCCGTTGTATTCCCCTGTACCTTTCCTGTCTACCCCAATCCCCCATAACATAGGGGTGCCAACCACTGATCCCTGGCTGGGCCTCTGCCACTGCTTCACTGATGCCTGGCAGGCTGCAATGCCCAGCCAAGTAGGGGCTCCATCCACTCCAGCCCCAGGACCCACCATCAAGGTTCTGGGGCCTACATTACAGGCATGGTGGGCTGTCATTCCACTTCATTGAGAACCTACCACTCTAGGTCCAGGACCCACCATCAGGGTTCTGGGGCCATCATTCCGCTCAGAGGGAGGCGTCATTCCACTGCATCAAGGAGCTGCCACTCCAGCCCCAGGACCCACTATCAGGGTTCTGGGGCCTACATTACAGGCATGGGGGACTGTCCATCCACGTCATCTAGAAGCTGCCACTCTAGTCCCAGGACCCACCATCAGGGTTCTGGGGCCATCATTCTGCTCATGGGGAGCTGTTGTTCCACTTTATCAAGAAGCTGCCACTCTAGTCCCCGGACCTACCATCAGGGTTCTGGGGCCTTCATTCTGCTCACGGGGAGCTTTCATTCCACTTTATCTAGAAGCTGCCACTCTAGTACCAGGACCCACCATCAAGGTTCTTGACCCTATGTTACAGGCATGGGGGGCTGTCCATCCATGTCATCTAGACGCTGCCACTCTAGTCCCAGGACCCACTGTCAGGGTTCTGGGGCCATCATTCTGCTCACGGGGAGCTGTCATTCCACTTCATTGAGAACCTTCCACTCTAGGCCCAGGACCCACCATCAGGGTTCTGGGGCTGTTATTGCACTCCTGGGGAGCTGTCATTCCACTGCAACAATAAGCAGCCACTCCAGCCCCAGGACACACCATCGGGGTTCTGGGGCTATCATTCCATTCATGGGAAGCCATCATTCAACTACATCAAGAAGCACCCACTCCAGTCCCAGGATCCACCATCAGGGTTCTGGGGCCTACATTCCAGGCAGGGAGGGCTGTCCATCCACGTCATCCAGAAGCTACCACTCCAGCCCCAGGACCCACCATCAGGGTTTTGGGGCCGTCATTCCACTCACAGGGAGCCGTCATTCCACCACATCAAGAAGCAGCCACTCCAGCTCCAGGACCCACCATCAGGGTTCTGGGGCCTATGTTACAGGCATGGGGGCCTGTCCATCCACATCATCTAGAAGCTGCCACTCTAGTCCCAGGACCCACCATCAGGGTTCTGGGGCCATCATTCTGCTCACAAGGAGCTGTCGTTGCACTTCATCTAAAAGCTGTCACTCTAGTCCTAGGATCCACCATCAGGTTTCTGGGGCTGTTATTCTGCTCCCAGGGAGCTGTCATTCCACTGCATCGAGAAGCAGCCACTCCAGCCCCAGGACACACCATCAGGGTTCTGGGGCCTACGTTCCAGGCAGGGATGGTTGTCCATCCACGTCATCCAGAAGATGCCACTCTAGTCCCAGGACCCATCATCAGGGTTCTGGAGCCATCATTCTGCTCACACGGAGCCGTCATTCCACTGCATCAAGACACAGCCAGCCACTCCAGCTCCAGGACCCACCATCAGGATTCTGGGGCCTACATTAGAGGCAGGGAGGGCTGTCCATCCACATCATCGAGAACTGGGGTGGTGGCAGCTGCCAAGTCCATCGGCGTGGAGGTGGTTTGGCTTTCAACTGAAAGCCATGCACATGTTGGGGGACATGATTGCGCTTGATGGGCAGCCCTTCTCAGTGGTCAGGGAA
Source organism: Sphenodon punctatus (assembly GCA_003113815.1). Lineage (NCBI taxonomy): Eukaryota > Metazoa > Chordata > Lepidosauria > Sphenodontia > Sphenodontidae > Sphenodon > Sphenodon punctatus. Next base: position 3,838,332 of record QEPC01003557.1, read on the forward strand.
ATAGGGTTTAGGCACCTGATTGACTTCCTGGCCCCCCAGTTTAAACTGCCCTCGCACACCACCCTGCGTCAGACTGCCACCGATGCCTGGCAGCCTGCAATGCCTGGTCAAGTAGGGGTGTCAGTCATCAAGCCCTGGCTGGGCCTCTGCTACTGCTCTGCCAATGCTTGGCAAGTTGCAACGCCCAGCCAAGCAGGGGTGACAGCCACCAAGCCCTTGCTGGGCCGCTGCTCCGCCGATACCTGGCAGTCTGCAATGCTCGGTTGAGTAGGGGTGCCAGCCACCAAGCCCTGGCCGGACTTTTTCTGCTGCTCTGCCAATACCTGGCAGCCTGAAATGCCCAGCCGAGTAGGGGTGCCAGCCACCAAGCCCTGACCGGGCCTCTGATGCTGTTCCGCCAATGTCTGGCAGTCTGCAATGCCCAGCCGAGTAGGGGTGCCAGCCACCAAGCCCTGGCTGGGCCTCTGCCACTGCTCCGCCCATGCCTGGCAGCCTGCAACACCTGGCTGTGATGGTGATTAGAACTGGAGAATCCAGCATAGAGTGAGTAGAACTGGGGGCCTACCAGTGTCTGTTTAAGATATTAAACTGCCCAAACCCCCGCTAGGCCTACCCTTCACTTCAGATGGGGTAACAACAAAGGACACATACCCGTCCAAGTCCAATTGCCCCGCATGCCATGTTTATTGGAGCAAAATAATGTCAAAGGATCTAATGAAACAACCAGAATAATTATCCATTAATTTGGTTTTCCAGCCTGAAATGTTCTGAGAAACTATAGAGATAAAAGACTTCCTTCGGGGGCCTGCCCATCATTCCTCCACTTCATCTGTGGTTGCAAAACCCAATTGGTTTGAGGAGTGATCAAATTTCTCCATCCCCAATATTGAGGGAGCGAGAGGAGGTGCAGGCAAAAGAACCATCTTAACTGGACATAATCCTGAAAGTTCAGAACCAGTATTACCCAGCACTGTGCATGACCACTTTCCATGTGCCAAAGCACCCAGGGAAGTGGCCTCATGCTGAATATTTTGTGACAATTCTTTTACCTACTCTGTTACTAAGACCACTTCCCCTTGAGGATGGTACCCTTCTAAATAAATAGTCATTGCAGGCTGCCAGGCATCGGTGGAGCCATGGCAGAGGCCCGGCCCAGACTTGGTGGTGGCTGGCACCCATATGGGGCCGGGTATTTCAGGTTGGCATCCTACTCACCCAACCAACTCTTCTGAAAATTCTCTCAGCCAACTCTTCTGAAAATTGGTCAAGTAGCCTTGCCCAGTGGTTATTCAAGTGGCCAGCCAACCACTGCCTGCCGTGATGGCGACTAGAAATGAAGAACCCAGCATAGAATGAGCAGAACTGGAGGCCTGCCAGCCTGCAATGCTTGGACAAAAAGGGGTGCCAGCCAGCCACCAAGCCCAGGCTGGGCCTCTGCCGCTGCTCCACTGATGCCAGCCTCTAATGCCCCACCCCCTATGGGCGACAGCCACTATGCCCCAAGCCTTCCTGGCCTCTGCTGCTGCTGCCACTGGGTCTCTGTCTGCAGGCCATGAGAACATGTGCAACCCTGCTTTGGGCACCGGCAGGCACTACTTGGCTGGGCATTGCAGGCTGCCAGGCATTGGTGGAGCTGCAACAGAGGCCCGGACAGGGTTTGGTGGCTGGCAGCCCTACTCAGCCAGGAATTGCAGGATGGCAGGCCTCCAGTTCTGCTTGCTCTATGCTGGGTTCTCCAGTTCTAGTCACCATCACGGCAGGAGTGACAGGGCTCCAGTAGTGCCTGCTGGTGCCCAAAGCGGGTTTGCGTGTGTTGTCATGGCCTGCAGGCAGAGATGGGCAGCCCAGGAGCACAGCTTCTTTCAGCAGCCTTTGTGTGGGCAGCAGCATTACTCATTTGTAGGACAGGACAGGAGTCAAGAGACCCCAGTTCTAATTCCTGGTTTGGAAGTCCTTTGACCTCTCTGCATTAAGGCTTTCCCAGTTCTAAACCAGAGGGCTACCATTCTGGGAGCTCACAGGAGAAAGAACCTGTATGGGAACTAGACTTGGGGTACACAGTTCCAATTGCTGTTGCGTATCTATCCAGCCTCTTTGCAGGGTAAAGAAGAGGACTCTTAAATGCTTCTCCTTCTGCAGAAGAACTTAGGCTCGGTGCTTGGCCCCTGGGGGTGCCTGCCCGATTCCGGTCGGGGCATGGCTGACTATCTGAGACCCACCAATGCCTGCCAGCCTGCAATGCCCGCCAACTATGGGTGCCAGACACCAAACCCCAAGCCTTCCCGGCCTCTGCTGCTGCTGCCGCTGGGTCTCAGACAGCCAGCCCTGGTGCCACGAACACCCCCAGGGGCCAAGCACTGAGTCTGCCTGCCTGGGCAACCCATGGTGCCAAGCACCAAGCCTTCCTGGTCTCTGCTGCTGTTGCTGCTTCTGGGTCTCAGACGGCCAGCCCTGGTGCCACAGGCACCCCCAGGGGCCAAGCACTGAGCCTGCCTGCCTGGGCAACCTGGGGTGCCAAATGCCAAGCCTTCCCAGTCTCTGCTGCTGCTGCTGGATCTCCAATGAATTGCCATGCTGCCCCGGGCACCCCTGAGGGTCCCTGAAGTGCCCCAAGTCTCTGGGCAGGACCAAACTTTCTGAACGTTCGGGAGGGTCCAAACTCCGCCGGACTGAACACATGAACCCAAACTAAGTTTTTAGTCTGAACGTCCTAACAGCCGAACTCCATCCTGTTCATACATCCCTACAAGCTTCTGGTTTTGGCTTGCCTTTCTTAAAAGCTGTGGCAATAACATTTACTTGTAATTTTAAATGATTTTTCCTAAGAAGCAGATGGAACAGTCCGTCTTCAGGAAAATGTTTGTCAGGCTAGAAAAAATATCTGAAGGGATGGTCCTGTTAAATCCAGTTAAATTGGAATGTTTGTTTGGGACTTTTTTCCCCAGGATGGAGGGGTTAATTGTTGTCAAAACTCATTTATTTTGTTTAATTGAGTCTCAAACACCCAGCTTCAGTGAAATGGGAAAACAGGGTTTAAAACGCTGGTAGAAATAAATAATGGCTCCCTTTGGTAATGCCTGTCCAATTATTATTAAATCTTTTTGTAAATAACTAGTAGAATTTGGGTCTCTTCATGGATCTGGGAAAGAAGATAAAACCAGGCAGTTTCAGGTTATGAAATAACAGCAGTTTATTATGCTGTATGATGCATGGGGAGCCACCAAAATAACAAGTAAAGGGTCATAAACAGAAGCTGGATGCATTCCACTTATTTATAGGGGTTGTGCTAAGTGAGAATGCGTTAAACAAGCCCTTAAATATTACATGAACCAGTAGCGAACATCTCAGATGAAATATTGCCTCTATTGACATCAGTGGCAAAGCTCCCATTCACTTCATCATGGTCTGGATTTCACCCCTTATCAACAATGAGCAAAACCAGCGAATGTATTCATGTCCGTTGGTTACCTATAGAAAGTTGCTATTCATCTCAATTTAGCACTGTGGGCCAAAACTTTTGCTATTGCTGAGAAACACTTAGGGGCACTGAGGTGAGGAGGCTTTTAGCAATCTCAACCTTCTACTGATCCTGAGACACTCTTCAGAAGGTTGTATAACCATGGAGATCCTGCCCACAGCACAAGACCATTATGGCTTCTAGATCTTGCTGCAGTGCCAGGGCACCTCAAGCCTGCACCGCCTCACGCGCACACAACCACAACCCCTGTGAAGGTCGTGCACAGAAGGCTGGTGTAAGAGTTGTGGTGACTCTTTGCTACCTGCGGCTCCTCCCATTCAGGGTACATGATCTCGTGTAACTTCTCAAAGAGTGTGTGATGCAAGGAAGCCCTCCTATCTTGGATCATCTGGGTGCTTTCAAACATGATTCTGGCCTGGCCTGCTTTGCTACATTTTATTCTGCTTTGGCATGGGAGGGGGGGCACCGTCATGTAAGTTCGCACCTGGGAAGTGGCTGCCAGATGTTTGCACAGGATAGATCCTGGCTTTGATGGTGTCCAGCCTGAACTGTGCTTCAGGGGCATCCCCAAGTCACAGCCTTTGCTAGCTGACACCATGGCCGGAATCTGGCTGTCCGACTGGGAGTAAAGAGGGCTTTCACATCTGAACGCCTGATTTACTCACCCTGGCACAGAATCCCTGCCAGTGCAGGGTGCCATGGCAGCTGACATTGGGTGCCATGGCTGCCCATCGAGTGTGTATGGTGGGCCGCTGGATGCAGGGGCCGGGTGGAAGCTCGTCCATGCATCTCCCCACCGTCCCTGGAAGCTGGGTTCCCATCGCATTAGTTTGGGGGCCTGGCTGATTCCTGGCCGTGGTGGTGGCCCAACCTTGGAGGGGGTAAGTCCGGGTTGGAGCCCTAGCACAGTCACATTAATTTTCATCCGCTGTTCATTTGTCTGCATGTGCCTGTTCCTCACCAGCATTCTTGGCTGAAGGTATTTTCTCACCTGCATTAATATTCAATGACGATAAATGCTGCTGAGTGTTTGTATTGGCCTACATCCAAGAAAGCAGCCCAAGAAAGAGTGCATGGTAGTAGAGGTTTTTAGGGGGGCAAGCTCAAAGTGAGAGTCAGAAATGATGTGATTCCTAGAAGCAGTGCTTGAGAATGAGTCACAAAGAGACCCTTTTCTTCAGCATCTCTGTGCTCTCCCCATTTAGGTCAGAGACCCTTGTAAACTAGTGTTAGGTAATAAGGTCGTTTTTCTCATGAGTATCATGAGATAGGTCATCATAGTCTGGACTCCTGTAGATTTCTATTTGAGCTGTATTGCACATTTTGGGAGGTATGATTCAGGTATGTCTCTCTAGGACAATTTCACACGGGGAAAATGTGTTTAGTGTTCAGCTGCTCACCAAAGCCAGACATGTCTCCACATTTACATTTCAGACCTGCAGTCTTTAATATCCTGGTTTGACAACTTACAGGACTGAAGGCTAAAGATAAGTGCCATACGTTTGGTGGTTTGAGGACCATCATGGGACTACTTGAGAAAATTACAATTCTACAATAATGTCTGTCATGCATTAATAGTATAGAATAATTACATTTCAGTACTGCTGTATGTGTTTATCTGGAACACATAAGAAATATGGTCTGAAAGGACAGCTAAGCACTAGGTCAGCACTTCAGGTAGAAAAGTACACAGGCCTGGGAAACAATGCATGCTTCTCAACAGAGTGTTATCCTATCAGCAACCCCCTGATTAGCTACTATCTATATAGCACTTTCAGTGCGTTCCAATCCCTAGCTTACCCTCACAACAACCCTGTGAGATAGGTCATTGTTATTCCCATTTTACAGAGGGGGATCTCAAGGCCACCCACAGGGTTTATGGTGAATATGGTACTTGAACCCTGATCTCCCAGACCCAAGTCCAGCACCTTAACTGCTAGGCTACACTGGGAAGAATTTTGGACCACTATGGCTAGTGACTGTAAACCCACCCAGCCTTGCAGACTATGAGTATCTGCCTAGGTTTCTTGTCTTGAAGGAATGCTACCTCATCCTCCATTGCTCCTTGTCTCCCTGCAACAAAGATAATTTTTTAGCCTTTGGATCAAACAAGGACAATTAAAAGCTCAATTTTAAAATTTGGGCTTCTAAATTAGAGCAAACAATGTGTTGATTATGGTGTAAATTAACCATAATCCATTTAGTTCATTTATCCTTGGTTTAAACCCGAGTGAACGATGTAGAAGACTAGAAGAAACGTGGGGCTATTATAAGGTTATATTTAAAACACTGAGATCGCCTATGCGAGGGCAAGTCTGGCAGCTTACAAACAATAAGTGGCCATTTTGTATTCCATTCCACTCTTATCCATTTTTCATGGTTTAGCAAGGTGAAGCTTTCTAATCAGGGGAAAGTAGCATGGTGCAAGTGTAGATAATATATTTTGATGGAAGTTAGTAACAAATATGGTATTTATTAAGACACAAGTCATTAAAAGAAGACTTGCATGGTTGTCTCCCATTATTTTATTGATTTTTTTTAATGCATGAGTCAAGGCGAGGATTATAACTTTAACAAGAAACATTTTTATTTCTAATCTTTAATTTGATAATGCAGCACTGTATTTGCTGATTTGTGGTGTTTACATTTCTTTTTGCATACACATGTTGTGCATTCGAAAGTGAGTACATGGTTTGAAAGAGGAGAGAAGTTGAAAGAATAATGACAAAAGTTTGGGAATTAATTACATTTCAGTCTTCCTCCCTCCCACTTTATTGTAGAATGGTAATAAGTTATCACTTTCATCCTGTGCCAGCATAAGCCTCACTCCACCAGTCATTTTAGCCAATTAAGGGGGTGGGAATATGATTTTCAAATATGTAAAAAGCCGCTATAACAAAATGATGCCCATTGTTTTCTTTGGTCATTCAGGATAGCATTAGAGGCAAGGAGCTTAAACGAAAGGAGAAAATATTTAGGCTAAACAGCAGGAGCAACTTTCTAACTATCAGGACAGTAAGGCAGTAGAATAATAAGCCAAGGGATGTCATGGAGGACCTGTCTTTGGAGGCTTTTAATATTATGTTAGACAGACATTTCTCAGGGATGGTGTAAGCAGAATGGGTCCAGCTTAATGAGAAGAAGTTGGAATATATAATGCTTATGGTTCCTTCCAGCCCTGTCGTATGTTGATTAATAAACCCAGAACAGCACAGGTAACATTCAACAGGCCCACTTCATTTGAAAAGGAGAAACCTACCTACTAGTAGTAACAGTCAGTCTTATGGGAGATACTATTGAGAAAAGCGAACCTATGGCAAACTTGTTATTTCCCAACGAACAGTAGTGTTCCTAAGGGACAACTCTGTACACTCAGCCTGAGGTGTGACCCTCTGTAGATCAGCAGCTCATGAGTCACCTATTGCTAATTTTCTGGGGAGCAATTAAATGGGGAGAGCTGTGAGCCATCTTTACTTTACTTTACTTTACTTTACTTTACAAAAAATTTATAACCCGCACCTTCCTTCACATTGGCAACCTGGGTGGCGTACAACATAAAATATAACAATAAAATCATTAAAAATACAACATATCATATAAATAGATAAAATGGGCACATATAGAATATAAAATACATAAAATAGCAGCTGAAAAATACCCCATACCCTATCCACCCTCCTCGAAGGCCCGGTGGAACAGCCAGGTTTTACAACACCTACCAAAAGAGGGGAGATCAGGGGAAAGATGGGCCTCTAACAGGAGAGAGTTCCACAGCCGAGGTGCGGCCACCTAGAATGCCCTCCCTGCCATTGCCACCCGGTATACCTGGGGGACCTCGAGTTGGGCACCCCTGGCTGACCACAGGGGCCATGAAATGACCCGAGGCTTGAGGAGACCTCACAGGTAACCATGACCCAAATCGTTTAGGGCTTTATAAGTCATAACCAGCAGCTTGAATTGGGCCCGGAAGACAACAGGCAGCCAGTGCAGAGTCCAGAGCACTGCTGTAATGTGCTCGTGGTGACCCGTCCCCGTTACGAGGTGGGCCGCCGCATTCTGCAGCCTCCAGACCATCGCCAAGGGTAGCCCCACATAGAGTGCGTTACAGTAATCCAGTTGGGAGGCAATGAAAGCATGGATGATGGTAGCCAGATCTGAGTCCGAGACATACGGCTGAAGCCATTGCACCAGATGTAATTGGCGAAATGCTCCTCTTGCCACAGTCTCCACCTGACAATCCAGGCGGAGCTGCGAGTCAAAGAGCACCACCAGACTATGGACCTGAGTGACATGGGGGGGGGGGAACCCTACCAATGATGGTAGCCATAACCCCCTCAGCCCTACCCACGAACATCACCGCCGTCTTGTCAGGATTCAGTCTCAGACGTCTTGTCCTCATCCGGTCCCCTACAGCTTCCAAGCACCGGGTAAGCACTGAGACTGCTGGACCTTGGTCTCCAGAAAACGAGAGGTAGAGTTGTGTAACTTCAGTGTACTGATGACATTGTATGCTGAAGGCCGAACCCTCTCATGACCTCACCCAGCGGTTGCATATACACATTGAACAGGAGAGGGGAAAGAATAGAACCCTTCAGGACTCCACACATGAGATTCTGGGGAGATGATGTACATTCCCCGAGAACCACACGCTGTGTTCTCCCTGCCAGGAATGAGCAGAACCATTCAAGAACAGTTACGTTCATCCCGGTCCGGTCCTGCAGCCTCATCACCAACAACTCGTGATCAATGCCGCCAACAGAACTAATAAGATCAAAATTAAGAATCTGCCCTGATCCAATTCACGGCGCAGGTCATCAACCAAGGCCACAAGTGCAGTCTCTGTGCCAAACCCTGGGCGAAAGCTAGACTGCAAGGGATCAGGAAAACCGAGCCTGTCCAGATGCTCCTGTAGTTTATAAATAATAATAAATAACTTTATTGCTTGGCAAAAGCCATTGCAGAAAAATAAATAAACATCACATCACATCCAAACTTCAAAACCCCACATAGCGTGACACAAATGTCGGTCCTAAAAACAATGGTCCGAAGCTTGAAAGTACAACATATATACAGAGAAAATTAAACATTTACATAAATCCAAAGACTAAGACAATTTGAACCACTAGAAAAAGGGTTCTCCGTTTTCCAGCGAGGAGACATAAAATCCATGTAAGCCCCCCCAAATTTAAAATTACATAAATCAAAAGAAAAATTAAAAAACTAAAACCAAGAAAGCAGCTTGCAGAAATCTAAAAACTCTCCCCTATACCTAGATAGTGTCTAACTGTCTAGTCTTCAAAACTAGGGCCAAAAAGGTGTCAACAGCCTGAGTAACAGTCATAGAGCGGTCGGATAACAAAAACCACAAACACCATTCATCCGAACGGCTCTGATGGAAATCTAACAGAGGGGTTATATACCTATTGTGGGAAAGGTAATGCAGAGGGCAAGAGAAGAAGACATGAGCCAGTGATTCTACCTTCCCCTGAGAACACTGGCAAAGGCAGTCAGCTCTTGGCAACCCCCTATGTCTGCCCTGAGTAGAAGCCAGGGGTACTAATTCCACCTGCTCCTGTAGTTGCCATGCCACCACGTTCAATAACCTTCCCTAAAAAAGGAAGGTTAGAGACTGGCTGATATCTGGCTAGGGAGTCAACGTCCAAAGAGGGCTTTTTGAGCAGGGGCCACACCACCGCCTCTTTAAGATGGCTCAGCATCCTGCCCTCCCTAACCACCCCTGCCAGCAACGGCCCTAACATCTCCCTGCTGGCTTTCACTAGCCAGGATGGGCATGGATCTAATTCACAACAGGTGGCCCAGACACTCTCCCAAGGACATCCACCGCGTTAGCAGACAACACCCACTGAAACTGATCCCACAACAACAGACATGTCAGGGCTTCCCGTACCTCCGATACCTCCACTGTTGTAAATGCAGCATCGAGATTGTGGTAAATTTGAGCAATTTTACCCACAAAAAAATCAGCAAACATGTCACAGCAGGCACTGGAATATTCCAGTTCCAGGTGGAGAGAGGCCGGACTGACCAGCCTCTGCACCACCCGGAAAAGCTCTGCTGGACATGATTTAGCAGATGAAATGAGGGCAGCAAAGAACTTCTTCTTTGACGTCCGCACTGCAACAGCATAAGCTCTTAAACCAGATTTATGCTGCAATCGGTCAGCTTCAGCACGAGTCCGACGCCACCGTCGCTTTAGCTGCCATCCATCCTGCTTCATCCGGAGCAGGTCCTCCATAAACCACGGTGACCAACAAGCTATTCCAGAAGGCAATGAGGTCATTGAGTGAACGATCATGAAGATCAGAAGGCATCTCTCCTAGAGCATTCCGGAACCTATCAGGTTCCATAAGTCTCCGGAGGCGAACACAAAAAATTGGCCCTTCACCTTTCCAGGGGCAGATATGCGCTAGGAGACTGGTCCGGAGGAGGTAATGATCCGTCCATGACAGGGGTAAAACTAATACATCCCCAACCACCGAACCATCTGGATTCACAGCTCACAAAAATGCCAATTTGTTTCAGCTCTGCTTTGAGGGATGCCATCAGGGAAGAACCTGGGTGTTCAAGGAGTGAGCTTGCTTCAAGCAGCTTGCGGTGGCATTGGCAGAAGTTCCCAAACTGTGGATAAGGACCCAATGTGGAGTCATGCCACGTCTAATTCTATGTTCTGTACAGCACCAGGTCACACGACTGGCGCTATATAAATGTTTATAATAATAATAATAATAATGCCGTGTACATTCAGGTACATATCAAGTTTTTGCCTGATACTTGATACATTTGTCATGTCTTTGTTGTTTTCGGGGATGGGGTGAGTTAGTCTGTAGAGTCACATGTATGTCTCAATATCAGGTGTCACAAAGATAGGGACATCCCTCCGCTGCTCCTCAAAGCATATTTACCCATTTTCCCTTGCTGCTGCCCACCAAGCCTGGAACTCCCTCTCCAAACACATTCACTCATCTTCCTCCCTCCCAACCTTCCAATCCCTCCTGAAAATCTACCACTTCTGTCAGGCCATCCCAGCTCCTCATCCTCTTAGTCCCCTTCCTGATTTTCCCGGCATCACCTTCCCATATGTAACAAAGCTAAGCACGTGTACCTGCAACCTCATGCCTTCATGAATGTATCATCTCTCCCTCTGTTGCCTTGACCCCTCATCTCCCCTCCCTCATCCCTCTTAGATTGTAATCTCCTTGGAGCAGGGACCTTGTCTATTTTCAACAGTTGAAAACAGGACAAGAAGCATGTGAAAAGGTCAACTGTCATAATTATCAATGAGGCATATTGTTGAAGCACATCTGCCCCTTAACCATGCAGTTAACATCTGTATTTGTGAATAAAGAAACTGCCTTAAGAGAATATGACTGTGGCTACTACAAGAGTAGATGAATCAATAGAAAATAGATTATTGTATTTGATATCTGATCATTGGAGTCTGATATATAAAACAAATCTTGCTTGCCAAAGAAAGGCAAAGAAAAAACATGAACTTGATGTTCTTATCTCAGTTCAAAATTATAACATGATCAATGAGTTACTCTGTTTTCTTGCATGTCTTTTTTTTTTGTCTGGATCTTTCTTTTGAAATGAATAGGAGGCTTTTCACCCTCCCAAGACCAGCAGGACCTTCCTAGCTCAAAGAGGAGTGGCATAAAAGAAGAGAGTGAGTGATTTTGAATGACTTTGACCTTAACTACACTTCCACTTAGATGTGCAAGTAGAGGAGATTTATTCTTTTTTTGCAAGAGATGTAAGGGAAGAGAGTGGTGGACTGTTCTGTTCTGTGATGTAGGATACTAGTACCCAGTATGAATGGTGCAGAAGCACAGGAGAGTGAGGTTTGACTTTCAAAGTGGAAGTTTAATATGGGATGATTGGAGAGGTGGACATTGTAGTAGGGATGTGGTATGTTCAGAGAGAAGAGTGCATTTCTAATTACTATTCTGTTTTTAAAAATATTGTAAAATCTTGTTAAAATATTCTTAGCCTTGTACTACAGCTGGAGAAAATAATTTTTTTGAGCAAGGCTGGGAGCCTCCGGCCTGTGGCCAAATCCTGTCTGGGGCTGTTTTTTATTTGGCTCATCTCCAGTTCCTACATGTGGCCCAAGGTTCCAGTCTTCCCTCTCAAGCACTGAAAGAATGAGATGAGGGGAAGGGATTGGAGATGAGGGTACATGGTCAAAAACAGGGCATAGATCCATAATCAGGACCCTCCCTTCATTTCAGCTTCCTCCACCACCTGGCTCATGTAGCCCCAGGTGGCGGGGTGCCCCGAGGCCCAGGATGCATGGTCACAGAGAGGTGGTTGGGACAGTAGGATGGATGGGGAGATGCCTCCTGCATACCACATCCCTACTGAGCACACCCCCAAATCTCTCCTGCCCTCAGCTCCTATCTGGTCTGCAGAGTTTGTACTAATTTTAAAAGTTTCTGCGTTTGTACAGATTTTCACAGGAGGGAAAAGTTTCTCTAGCCTTAGTGTAGAGGTAATGTGTTTTTTTAAGTCAAAGAAGGAACTGTTTGTGAGTGTTACTAGAATAATATAGAATACCCCCCACCCCCAATCTTTGTACAGTGGCAGGGCATGTAAATAAATTTCAGTAACACTGGGTGACAAGAAATGTGATGAGGGCCTATTATTTATTTATTTATTTATATATTTATATTTCTTCACCGCCCCTTCATGCCCATGGCATAAAAAATAACAATAATTTAAAACAATAATAATCACAGGAATTAAAACATTCTAAAAACAATCCCCACCCCTCTAGAATTATTATCTCACCCCACCCTCCCCCATTCTGAAGGCCTGGGAGAACAGCCATGTTTTGCAGGCCCGGCGGAAGTACCATACACTTGGGGCCAGATGGGCTTCCTCCGGGAGGGAGTTCCACAGTCGGGGCCTGGCCACCGAGAACGCCCTCTCCATTGGGGCCCCCTGTTTTATCCAGGGGACCTCTAAGAAGGTGCTCCCGGAGGACTGAAGGGTCCACTCTGGGGCGTGGAGGGTGAGGCGGTCCCTGAGGTGTGAAGGGCCAAGGCCGTGTAGAGCTTTATAGACCAAGACCAACACCCTGAATCTGACTCAGTACACTATAGGCAGCCAGATTATGACCTGCCTGTGCCAGAGACTCACCATCATGTCAGTTTCTGGGCTGCCAGATATGGGCCTGCTGCTGCCTAGGCACAGGTAGGCGACTGACTCGGAGCCCATCCCCTGGATGATCCTGGGCCCGCAGCCCGGGCCGAAGGATGCTCAGGTGGGCCAACGTGTGACATAGACCCGTTTCACGACACTCTAACACTGATAAAATGGGTGTTACATTTTATTATACATATTGCAGGGCACCCGTAGGGCACACCTGGAGCCCTGCAACTTGTATAAGAAAATGTAACACCCATTTTTATCAGTGTTAGAGTGTCTGTGTAAAAAGGGCCCTAGCTGGCCAGCACATCTGTTTGTGTCCTCATCCCCGCTGGGAATTGGGGGCTGCCATGGCCAGCTGAAAAGAGGCAGAGCACTGGGGGTGCACCGGGGGTGGGGTTGTCCGGCCATGCATTTTTTCCCATTCTCTCGCCCTACCAGGGGCAGGGAAGTGCTCGCTGGCCAGCCCGGTCGGGCGCATGTCAGTTCTGTGCCCCAACCTGACACTGACAGAGCTGCTCCGCTCCTCCAGTGTGTAGCCGGTGCACCAGTTGCACAATTCTTTTTTACATAGCGTTTTCTAACAGTTTATGGTTACAATTTACACTCCACCAGCAGTTGCATTTTCCCCACCTCAGGGCTAATTATTCTGTAGCACAATAAAACTGTATTTGACATGCATTTAATTTTCATAGGATACCAACTCCCCAAGTTATATTTATGTCATACCACATAAATAAGACAGAGACCTCTTGGCATGGACTCTTCTCTCCAATAGGGAGATGCGAGCTGTTCTTCTTTGGCAGCTGTGACAGGGGTCTGCAGAGCCGTGGAATATGCAAATATCTAATAGCGTGTGCATTGGCTAGTTCAGAGTACTAGCTCAAAATGCTGTGGGAGGGATTTTGGTAAGAATCTGGCCTGGAACCAAATTCTACAACCTTTACTATGATTGTGGGAGTGTAGAGACTAGGGCTGTTCTGAATATTGAAAATAAATACTCGTGAGTATCTCTGAGGTTCTGAGGACCAGTCCTGAATGTTCTGGCCAGAACCTTGGAGAATACTCGATATTCAGAGGGGCCAGGTGGAGGAGGGTGGGCAGAGAACAGGACATTGTGGCCAGCAATGTGGGCCAGGGAAGGGGTGTCAGGGAATAGGGTTCTGGGAGACAGGGAAGGGAGGGCAGGAAAGGGGGGAAGGAAGGTGTCACTCATCTTAAAGTCATGCAGGCTCTAATCTCAACTCTGCTTCAAGCTGTGGGAGCCAGGTGTTCTTGGACTCTGCTTCCTAGTTTGAATGAAGTTTCTCAGAGCATGCTCCTAAAGCGCTCTGGGAGCATGCTGGGAACTGTGGTTCAGCTTGCTCCCAGACACCACTCAAACTAATGCTCACTTTTAGGTGAGTGGCACCTCCCTTCCCCCTTGTCCTGTCCCCCAGTGTCCTATTAGAACTAATTCTGTGTGGGAGTAAACTGGACTACATTTCCCAGCATGCTCCCAGATAGCTTTAGGAGCATGCTCAGAGAAACTAGCCCCATCAAGCCTGGCTTGGGTTGGGTGTATACTTTCTGCAAGCCCTTTGGGCAGGCTGGTTTTCCATAACTGTGGGAGCCCTCAGTCTCTGCAAAACATCATGCCATCATGGAACTCCATAGGTGTGGCATGGGCAAATTAGAAAAGGACAAGGGAGATATTAACCCCATTCCTTTTCTAGCATAGCCCCACCCTCACTGAGTGCTGCTTGGTCATGGTGTTTGGAGAGAGGTAAAGTCACTAAGACATATTGGGCCCAGGCTTAGACGAGACCAGCTGCATTGGGGTTGGTGCCATCTCAATCCCAAGTTTATGGCACAAACAAAACCCTACTTCACTTGACCCAACAAAATATCACATTTCTGTGAGATGTCTGTATATCCTTGCAGCTCCCATGATTCATCTATGCCGTGTCAGTCTCGGCAAATCAGGAGGCAACTTGTCCTCCCTTGCAAAAACATTTCTTACCCTTTGGTTGTAGTTCCTTCCCACATATTTAATTTAGAACTCAATTCTACTGTCTCATTGTCTGTGGCTCAGCTGTGTTGAATATCTCCTTTTTTGTTCGAATGAGGAGGAGAGACAATGTGAGGGGAATGGAGATGTGCTTGTTCTTAGGTCAAGGGTAATGTTGACTAGGGAGAATGACAGAGATTGATTTGGAGTGGTGGAAGGTCCTATGGAAAGAGGCAACAATGAGGTCACTTGAGTTGAGTGGAAATTAAGTTGGGCCTTTTAAGATGGAAGCAGAGACAGGCGACATGGATAGTGGCTTCTGGGAGGTAAATGGTGTAGAGTGCTGGCTTTCTGCAGAGGTAACCAGGGCCTATGCCCCTAGACTCACACTTTCAGAGGCCCTGAACCTCTCAAGAGTGGCAGTGGCAGCACTCCCCTGACTCTCAGGAGTAGTTGTAGGTCCAGAGCAGGCCCTTTCTGTGATATCCAACAATTGTCACCTTGCCCCAACCTCAGCCCAGAAATATCTATGACCAGCCCTGGGAGGCAATGTTGACTGGACTTTTTGTAGCACGGCATATCTGATCTTACTAAATGAATGGTGTATCATATAAACATGTAAATAGCGTAATTATAATTCTGCATTAACCTCCTCCTCACATATTGCTGTTTCATTCATGATTTATGAGACTCAGCCTTTTTCCCCCCTTTGGCAACAATAGCTCATCTGAGTAGATCTTTATTAATTGTAGAATTAAAACTGAAAGTATTCAAGGCCTGTATTTTAAAAATTCAAAGCATATTTTAATTTCTTCCATTCAGGTTAGCAATAGATATTCATAATCTTTTAAATCAGCAGAAAACTGCAGGTGGCCAAGAACAGCCCCTCCCTGCCCCCCATTCAGTATCAGTACTGTAGGATTTGGAATAATGGAGCTTAGTAGCTAGAGCTCAGAAAGAATCAGCAGTGTGTGTGTTAATACTGAAAACATGTGACCTAGACCCAATGTCTAGCTGATGAATTGAAGTCTGATCTCATTAGTGCATAATGGACTCCATCTGCCACTTATGACTTCCAGAGTGATAATGGGTTCAACAACACCAATTTGTTATTTATGGCTTGTACATTGTTGACCATAGCTTGCTTACTGTACTATTCTGAAAAGAGGGAACTCTTTGCAATCACAAAAGTGAATCAAGGTGTACTTACAACTAGACATTTCAGCAGTGACAAAGACTCCCATGGTGCAACCAAAGGGCATATCATCAGTTTTTCGTGAGTGTACAGACCCTGAGGATTAATGGAATAATCCCAAGAAGTGTGTTAAGGACTAAGGGTGAAATTTCATTTTCAACTGGATTCTGTTTCTGATGGAATCCGATTGTTTGATCCATTCCAGCAAAACACAGCATGAACAAACGTTCCAATTCTATGTCGCTGGAATGGATAGAATTTTTTGGTCTCATTTCTACATGCATAAAATGGCTGCTGCTGTTCTACGCATGTACAAATTCTACTGGTGCTGCCATTTTCTTGTATGGTGGCTGCCATTTTGCACATGCACCGTATGGCAGCAGCCATTTTGTGTATGCTCAAATTATTAGATTGGAATTACAATCACCGTTCCAATTTTATTTAAGTGTATTTATTTATTAATATTTTTTTTATCCCACTTTCATCCTGCCACTGGTGGTTCAAAGCAGCTAATAGCATAAAAATGTAAAAATACAATATAAAACAGATTTGAACTATTTAAAAGCATAAGACAGCATAAGCGAACCATCCCCCACCCCCACCCCTCTCGTTCGCCAAATACCTGACAGAACATCCAGGTCTTTTAACTCCTATGGAATGTCGAGAGGTCAGGGGCCAGACGGGCCCCCACCGGGAGGGAATTCCAAAGGCGCGGCGCGGCCACCGAGAACGCCCTATTCTGTGTGGCCCCCCGAGAAACATATTTTTTGTGGAAAATGTCTGCAGAACCGGAACAGTCATTTCAAATCACCCCTCTCAAGGACAACTGTCAAAAGCCACACCCATTGTGCCAATCACTGTGGTTTCACTACACAAAACAACAGAACAGAAAATCTGCAAAGGACATTCAAGTTCTGCAGAGTGACAGGGAGAAAAATATCAGGTAGGGAGTTGGAAATTGCTCCAGTTATGGGAAGCTATACGTCATTCTGATCCCAGAATGAATTGGCTGAAATATGTGGTCAACTAGCGAGAAATTATATTGTAGAGGCAGCAAATGCATCAGTAGGATTTTCAATTTTAGCTAATGAGACTGCATATATTGCTGGGAAAGAACAAATGTCACCAGGAGTCAGGTTGGTTGAAATGGAGCCTGGAAGTGCTTGAATTCAAGAGGAATTCTTGGGTTAGGTCCCAGTAGTGAAACTAACGTAGAAGTCATAGCTAATAAAATTGTATTAAGTGCTTCTGAAATGGGGTTTCGGCTATTCAAATGAGTCAGCCAAGAATATCTTGGCTTCTGTAGTGCAACAGGTTCAGGAAAAGAAGTAGGTGTTAAGAAAATAAATAAATACCTAACATGAACAACTGAGCACAGCATGTTGCTTAGGTTAGCATGGTTGTTAATGAGTTGAGCAGTATAATTGACATCTGCAGCCCGACTGGAACTGTCAAGGCAGTAATCAAGCTTTTTACAGACATGCTATCAAGGGTCATCTCATCGGTGACATTGCACTGACCAGAGGCATACGACAACAGTATTCATGTTTTTACTGCAAGCATCAAAGATATTATTCTGTGCCTGTAACACTTGGCTCATACTGGTATCAAGAAGACAAGATAGTTTGCATCTCAGCTGTTTTGAGCAGAAAGCACCTTGTCCATTAGCATGAACTGGAGTGCCTGTACATAACTGTGTACAGCATGTGGAATAATGTACAGTGTGTGATGTAATGGCTAAGTGTGCAGTACTTGAACTGGGGAGAATCCCAGTTCAAGTCTTCCCTTAGCCAAAAACTCACGGGGTGACCTTAGGCGAGTTGCATTATTCTCACAGCCTAACTTACCTCAAAGGGTTGTCATGAGGATTAAAAGTTGTGTTGTATGTAAAGCGATCTGAGTTCCATGGCAGGGGGGTGCTATCTAAAAATAAAGATGATTATTATTACTACAATTTCCCCCTTCACTTGTAGAGTCCAGAGGTGTGTAGCAGGATGAGGAACTACATCTGGGTTTCTACATGGAAGGCAACAGATTTCTCTGCTCACCCAGTGTGTTGTCAATGAAAGGTTTACCTGCTTTTATGGCATATAATTGGGGGGGGGGGGTGCATGTCGTTTTTGTTTTTTTAATTACTGAAACCAACAAAGCCCCACTCATTTTAGTAATTAAGATAAAAAAGCATGAATAAGCAAATGATTATCATTTGCTTGCATCACTTTTCACTTTAAAAATTAAAAAATAAAAACTCCCTCTGTATGCAAAAAATTGGCCGCACCGAATGGTCCCAGCAACTATTTGGGGACGCCGACCTCGCGTGTATTACAGAGACCTGGCTGGACAATGAATCGGGCCCTATTCTGGCCGATCTTGTTCCGTCTGGGTTCTCTGTGCAGCATCAGCCTCGGCTGGAGGGACGTGTGTGTGTGTGTGTGTGGCTATTGTTATCAAGGATGCACTCTTTTAGGAGGTATCCGGTGCAGGCTCCACCAGGTGTTGAGTGCCTCCATCTTGTGTTGGATTTGGCCGGGGACAGATATGGGGTGCTGCTGGTGTACCGTACACTCAATTGCCTGGTGGCATCCTTACATGCTCTTGCTGAGCTGGTGTCAGATGTGATCCTCTGGACCCCGAAACTAGTGGTCCTGGGGTATTTTAACATCCACACTGACACCAATCTTGGAGGAGCGAGGCATGAGTTCATGGCCTTCATGACAACCATGGGCCTGTCCCAAATCATCTGTGGCCCCACACATGAGGAGGGACATACATTGGATTTGGTTTTCTGCACTGGCCTTGAGGTGGGGGGGTCAGTTAGTAGAAGTCAGGGGGATGGAACCCTTGTCATGGTCTGACTATTACCTCCTTAAGGCATGCATCCTGGCTCATGTCATCCCCCAACGGGGTGCAGGACTTATTAGATCGATCTGCCCCCGGAGACGTATGGAACCGGATCGGTTCTGGAATGCTCTGAGGGAGTTTCTCCTGGACCTTGACACCCGCTCGGTCGATGATTTGGTAGCCTTCTGGAACACCTTGTTGGCCGAGACCACTGACAGAGTGGCTCCCAGGCATCCGCTGCCCTCCCGAGCCTCCCTCAGGTCTCCTTGATTTACTGAGGCCCTGCGGTGCTTGAAGCGGGAGAGCAGGCAGTTGGAGTGACGGTGGTGCCGGACTCGCGATGAGTATGATCGATTGCAGAACAAGAGCAGTTTAAAGGCCTATGCTGTGGCGGTGCAGGCAGCAAAGAAGCAGTTCTTTGCTGCCCTTATTGCATTTGCAAAGTCACATCCAGCTGAGCTTTTCTGGGTGGTGAAAGGTTTGGTCAGTCCTACCTGTCTCCGCGTGGACCTGGAGCAATCCAGTAACCACTGTGACCGGTTCATTGAGTACTTTGTAGATAAGATCGCTCACATCTGCCATGATTTCGGTTCCACGGTTATTGCAGAGGATCATCTTGGGGCTAAGGATGCCCCATCCTGTCCTGTTTTGTGGGATCGGTTTCAGATGGTGTCGCCTGCTGATGTGGAGTCCTTGTTGGGATCTGTTTGTGACACCACTTGTGAACAAGATCCTTGCCCGTCCTGGCTGGTGAAAGCCAGCCCGGAGACGTTACGGTCGTTGAGGGCTGGGGGGGTTAGTGCCTCCCTTTGGGAGGGCAGGGTGCCTGAATGCCTGAAGGAGGTTGTGGTTAGGCCCCTGCTCAAGGAACCATCTCTGGACACTGATGCTCCTGCCAGTTATCGTCCGGTCTCTAACCTTCCCTTTTTAGGGAAGGTTACTGAACGGACTGTGGCACGGCAACTCCAAGAACATCTGGACCACGCCGGTTTTCTTGACCCCTCTCAGTCCGGGTTTTGGCCTGGGTATGTTTCAGAGACTGCATTGGTGGCTTTGGTTGATGATCTCTGTCTGGCATTGGACTAGGGGCGTTAGACCTTACTGGTCCTGCTAGACCTTTCAGCTGCGTTCAACACAGTCGATCATGAGGTGTTGGTGACTCACCTGCAGGACTGTGCCAGGATTGGCGGGATGGTCTTGGACTGGTTTCGTTCATTCCTGGCTGGGAGAACTCACCGCATGGTCTTGGGGGAGTGTACGTCTTCACCCCAGGACCTCACGTGTGGAGTTCCGTAGGGTGTCATTCTGTCCCCGCTCTTGTTTAACATCTATATGCAGCTGTTAGGGGAGATCGTGAGAGGGTTTCAGGGCATGCTGTGTCATCAGTATGCTGATGATACTCAGCTCTATCTCTCCTTTTCCATCGACCCAGGCCATGCCAGTCTCTTTATTTTCCCAGTGCTTGTTGGCTGTGGGGGCCTGGATGAGGTTGATCCATTTCCAGCTGAACCTGACAAGACAGAGGTGATGTTGGTGGGTGAGGGCTTGGGGCACGTGGGAGTGGTTGAATCTCCTCTTGGGGGGGGGTTCACCCTCCCATGGTCCCGCAGGTATGGAGTCTGGGTGTGCTCCTAGATTCACGGCTCAGCCTGGAATCTCAGGTTGTGGCCATGGCGGGGAGTGAGTTTCAGCAGTTACATCTTGTCTGGCGGCTTTGGCCGTATCTCTCAGACTCTGACCTCGCCACTGTCATCCATGCCTTCATCACCTCGAGGCTGGATTACTGCAAAAAGCTCTACGTGGGGCTGCCCGAGAAGCTGGTCTGGAGGCTGCAGCTGGTGCAGAATGCTGTTTCCTTACTGGGGTGGGCCGCAGGGAGCACATAACGCCTGTGCTCTGGGTTCTGCACTGGCTGCCTATAAAGCACTGGGCTAGGTTCAAGGTGCTGGTTTTGACCTTTAAAGCCCTTCATGGCCTGGACCCTGCCTATCTGTGGGATTGGCTCACTCCCCATGTGCCCGTGCGACCCCATAGATCGTCCGGGGGGGCCTTTTTGGAGGTTCCCTGGGTGAGACGGGTGGCCACTGATGTGAGATCTTTTTCAGTGGCTGCTCCTGTGCTGTGGAATTCACTCCCGGAGGAGGCTCGGTTGTCCCCCACCCTCCTGTCATTTCGACGTTTGTGTAAGACATGGCTGTTCCAACAGGCTTTTGGTGAGGGGGCGGGGTAGGGTGGGGGTAGGGTTTGGGAGGGAGGGTGTGTTTTTATTACTTGTTTTAAAATTTGTAGATTTATTTTAAAATGTTTTATTGTTGAATTTTTTTGAGTGTGTGTGCATGTTGTTCACCACCCCAAACTGCCTTTGGGCAGGAGGGGCGGGATATAAGTTTTGAATAAATAAAAATAAAATTTGCACATGTGCAGTGATTTTTTTATTTTATTTTTTTATTTTTATTTTAATTTAAAAAAACCCACTGCACATGTGCAAAATGGCCACTGGTCCATTCTGCGCATGTGCAGCCCGTTCCAAAATGGCACCATCAGCCTCTTGAAAAAGGGCCGTCACCAGGCCATTTTGCATGTGTGCAGTGATTTATTTATTTTTTAATAATATAAAATAAAATAAATGAAAAACAATGACGGTAGGGCCATTTACAAAACCCCACAGAATAAAAGGGTTTTTTTTAAAATAAAAGCAAATATGAAAACGGTAGGGGTGCCTTCTGCACACCCCTGATATAAATATTCCCTACAACATTTGTTCTAAAACAGCAACAACAAAAAAGAGCATCTTTTCCAAGAGCTTTGAAAGTCCTGTTTAATTACCCTCAGGACCACTCTGGGCTCTGCTCTACTCAGAACTCAGGCTTCAGCGCAGACTAGCCCCTTTGTTACTTTGGCTTCCTCAGCCTGGTTGCAGGGGAGACCATTTCTCTTGCAGCTGTCCCTCTTTATTTTTTCCTTCCCACAGCAGGTTGGTAGCCACTCCCTGACAGCCTCCAGCTGGCCAGTTCCCCAAAACAAGGCCATACCCAACAGTCAGTCCTCAAGGGTTGCACACTCTGCAGCAACTTGCAGTTGTACTTCCTCATAATGTTGCTGTGACTGAAAACGGGTAATGAACAGTTGCATGGACTGTGCTTGATGTGTGTCTACATGAGAAGTCTAAGCCAACGGACACATTCATAGAGAGATTGCTGAACCACTTCAGACTTCACAGAAGGTGACTTCTTTTTCTCTGTAAGGCATACACTTGTACATAAGTTAACAACTGTTCTATAGTTTCATACGTCATTAGGCTAATGTTCTGTTTAACTACAGCTATCAGTCATTTCTTGATTAAAACCCTTTGTGCCTAGGAACAAATGTTCATGAAGCAGAGGTTTTCTAGAAGGATGAAAAGGCATTACGTTGGGAAGAATTATGCAGGGCTGGCCCTAGGCATGTGCCACATGTGCGACTGCATATGGCCCCGCTTCTCCCCCAATAAGTTCTTCTGCCTCCCCTCCCTGGCTCTGGTCCCCATCCCTCAACTGCCTCTGCCTCCTAGTAGTGCTGCAGCAGCAGCAGCGGGACGCAGCAGCGGGGACACAGGGAAACCATAAGACTTGGAGATAAAACTGTTTGTTTACAAACAACTCCTCCCCAGGTGAGTGATCAGAAGGTTATTACCTTGTAAAGAAGGTTCTTCAAGATGGCTCCTAACATTCTCACAGCTGGGTTGTGCATGCTCACCCTAATCAAATAATAGACCATGTGATGGTCTCGAGCTCCTCTAGTATAAAAATAACCCTCCCCTTCTGAATGACAGTTCCTTTCAACCCTTTCTAGAAATATAAGAAAAGAATTCCATGCGGGGCTGGAAGGGTGGGTATTTGTGAGAATGTTCAGAGCCATCTCAAAGAACCTTGTTTACAAGGTAGCAAACTTCTGTTCTTCTTCAAGTGCCTCCTCACATGATATTTTTACATGGCTCAGCCGGGTGGGGAGTCCATGGGCGGGCCAGTTCATGGGTGGGTCATGCACATGACTGCACACACATCCCCACTCACCCACCACTCATCCACACCCACATAGTAACCACCATTTCCCCCGGTTGCTCCGTGCATGGGGATGAGTGGGGGGTGAGTGGGGATGNACCATGTTGTTCACACGGGGCTCCCCCACCCATGAACACACAGAAATCTGCATATTCATGGGTGGGAGAGTCCCGTGTAAAAAGGGTCACATTCTCACAACTGTCTTACATATATTACCTTAGGTAGGAATTTAGGATGTAAAGCAATATCTATTCTATCTTGGAAAATCTTCAAATATGGTTCTGAGATTATTATGGCTGCTATTTCACTAACTCTTCTTAATGCAGCTATTGCTAACAGGAATGCTGTCTTTAAACCCGCCACCTATAACCAGTTCATTTGCACCCCCATACAATCAATTCATGCTGCCCCAGGGGCACAAATTAAATGGTTATGGGTGGGGGGGGCAGCGTGAATTGATTATATGGGGGCAGGGGCACAAATGAACTGGTTATGGGGTGGGGGCAGCATGAACTGATTATGGAGGCACAACTAAACTGGTTATATGTATATATATATGTCTCTTTTCATGGCATAATATGCTTAATAGGCTAGCTGCATTTTGGGTGTCTTGTGTGTTTGATAGCAGCACCTCTGGACTGGTCGCACCATGTGTGTGCACAAGGCACAGGTGGCACCAGCAGCAAGAAGCAACAGGCCCTGGAGGCCAGGCTGGCTAAGCTCACCCACCTCCCCCAGTAACACAGTGAATGCAGTCAGTCTCTCTGTGCCTGCCTCACTGCCTGCCTGGCTTCCCCTGCAGTGGAACCACTCCTGGTGAGTGGTGGTAAACACTTGGCTGGGGGGGTGGCCCCCTGGGAAGCATGGGGAGACCATGCTTGTCTATGGCCGCTTGGAGGTGTGGAGAATGGGAATACTTCCTGTCCAGAGGGAGTAAATTTTATGTAAATGTACACATTTGCATAACTAGATGGAGCCTAATTATGCAAATTAGGTCCCGCACCAAGACTTCGCACATGGCCTCACAAGCCTTGGGGCCGACCCTGGAATTATGAAAAAGAAAAGTAGAGTCTATGAATTACTAAGCAAATTTTCTGAATTAAAACAGTCCCCCGCCCCCTCCATTAAGAACATAAGAAGTGCCATACTGGGTCAGATCAATGGTCTATCTAGCCCAGCATCATATCTCCAACAGTGGTCAATCACGGTGGCTTGGGAGAAGCACCCAACAGGTGACAATGGGGGATCCATTCCCTGTTGTTTTCCCCCAACTCCTGTCATGTTCCCTGATCCTGTTTGGCTAATAACTGCTAATAGACCTATCTTCCAGAAATTTGTCAAAAGGAGTTATGCCAATGAAACTTCCACCATAGGGTCCGCAACTTGGCTGGTGGAATGGGCACAGCGATACTGACTTTAGCGGAACTATGCAATTTTAGATAAGGTTTGAGTAAAGATGCTTTGGGAATTTCAGAAGTAAATGATGGCTCATTGGCAATGATATTTTGCTCAGAAACATTCAATTTCCAATATAAAGTTTTAGCAGAAATTCTGAACAGGCTACTCATGTTGGGGAGCCATCTCATGCTGATCATCAGGTGTAAGCCTTTTAGAAAATTCAAGGAGGCTGGTGGGGTGTGCCTTTGGTTTATTTTTTGTAAATCTGGTTAGTAGTTTTAAAGTTATCACATCTTGAAAATTCAATGTTAGCCTATGTTAGAACATTCTATGTGTAATGCAGAGACTATTTAAAAGCAAACAGTCGTGAATACTGGGGACTACAACTTCCAACAGGCACTGTTTCTAGAGCCTATCAGTGCTGGGGAAAGAGATGGAACTGCACCTTCCAGGGGGCAGTGTGAGTGACTGGTCAGCCATGTTTAGAGCTGATCTGGTGGGGAGAGGAGGAGACAAGGCCTATGGAAGGGAGAGAGCTGAAGGTCATTCTGATCTGATCACACACAGCAGGTGCCTCGGCTTTGGGGCCAGGGATGCCGAGATGGCTAAACAACAGAGCTAGCTAATCCCACAGTGATGTTTGGGGTGACTGATCTTGCCTCCTAAACCAGAGAGCACATGGATTTCAGTGACAGCCCTTCCTCATTCAAAAACGTGGGGTGCCTGGGCTGTGGCTCCAATGGGACGTCCCAGCCAGAGCGCTGGAGTTTGCCTGGGATGCATGGTCCCTGCTGCAGGAAGAGGGCAGAGATTTATCCCAGAGACAGGGACAGGAGGCTACTGGCGGGTTGGAATCCATCGTCTTTCAGCGCTGCTCCTTCTGACTTTCCCAACTCCACTAGTCAAGTCAAGTCAGTTTATTGCGTGGAGTTAAACCATTGCATAGCTAATACATGCGACCATACAGAAAAGGTCGTAACAATAAGTTCTCAATTTAACATAGTAAAAAATAAATCTAAACCAAATGAGAACAGATAAAACAATTAAATAAACACTAAAATACAATTAGAATCCAAAGCCTCTCAGGGCGCTTTTATACGATTCAGCTCACAAGCAGGATCATAAAGTGCCGGCATATCCCCCCCGCCTTCCGCTGTACGCCGTGTCTGATGATCAGAAGATCATCAGACACGGCGTTGAGGCTTTGTGCGCATGCACACCCTTCTGCGCATGTGCACTGGGCCAAAGAACCCGGAAGTGCGGCGTAAAGTCGGCACTTCGGGGATCCGCGTCGGAGGGGGCAGGATCGCCTGCCCGGTCTGATTGGGGGGAAGATCCGAGAAAAGCGCCCTTAGACTTTTAAACGAGTGCCAAGAAATGCGGCTGATCAAAGGATCAGCTGCGTTGCTTGTCTCGTTTAAAAGTGCCCTCAGTCTAAAACAGAACAGGGACCGGTGAGAAGAACCCCTACACTAGGCCTCTACTGCAGAATCTGGTGAGGAGACCTTAAATTCTAAAACATTCCTTCTGTTTTTAGCCATCTGACTGAGGAAGGCTGCAATAGCCTCAATGACCTGCACCGGGTTGTTTAATAAGAAACTCACAAGAAAAGCTTCGGAGCAACCTGAAAACTTGTTCAGGTGCCAGGCTAAAATTTTTTCCCTAGCCTTATCGTACAGATGACTGCTTAGAATCATGTGCCCCACTGTTTCTGCTATAAGCTGATCGGCTGGACAAAGACGATCAGGAAAAGGTCCTGGAACCGTCCCTCTAGGACTTGCGAGGGGAGGGCATTAACTCTAGCCCGAAAAAGAAGCTGCTTGGCCCTTAACGGAATGGAGGTTAAGAGATAGGTTGCCATGTGACCCTGGGCTGGGATCCAATCCACATAGGCCCTCAGATGTGAAGAAGCATTGATTTTCCCTATCTCCAGTTGTCTATATATATCCCGCATTCTAGTGAGGACCTCTCTTCTGACAGCCCCAGAAGGTTTATGGGACAGATATTCCCTAGAGACCCCCATCTCCAGCAAATGCACTTCCCAAGACACTTGCCAAGGGCTGACAAAGGGATCTCTAGTGACCTCTCTCAACAATTCTGAACACTGTCCGGAAAAAAGTCTGCACCAAAACTTGGCCACAGCCTCCATGGCAACTAATTGCCAAACATCCTGGCCAAGTTTCAATCAAAATGCAGCATGAGGAACTGACTTGGAGTTACCCAAAAGTCTCACTAAAAACTTGGCCTGCACTATATTCAAATCCTGAGCAAAAAAGGGAGCCCACAGCTCGACCCTGTAAAGCAGCTGGGTCTTCACCTTGCTGTTTAACACCTGGATAGCAGGTGAATAGCATTCCTCCCCTGGCGCATAAACAGGCCAAGAATTGCCTGTAACGGGGCCTTGGCCGCTACAAGGGCCCTGCTTAAATGCTCCCTCCAGGTGCCTGACTTGTGAAAGTAAAGGCCAAGATAACAAAAGGAGGAGACCTCTTGCGCCCGCCGACCACAAATATCCCATACATGTGACCTAGCCTTTTTGCTGGTAAACACCATCACCTTACATTTATTATAATTTAAAGAAAGGTGATTTTCAGTACAGAAGGTAGCAAAGGCATTGAACTGTCGCTTGAGGCGCAATCTGGTCTGGGACAACAATACGACGTCGTCGGCATAAGCCAGACAACCCACAGTCCTTGATCCCAGCCCTGGTGGAAAAAAGCAGGTATCTGTCATCCGAGCTATGACATCGTTGATGTAGTAGTTGAACAATGTCGGGGCCAGGACACAGCCCTGCGTCACACCCTTATGGGTGTCTTTCGGGGCTGTCAGGGGTAAAGGGGTTCTCTGGGTTGATATAGTGGTGTCCGCTCATCCCCTCCTTTCCCTCTGTCCTTTCATTTCAGTTGGGGAGAATGGGACAACTGACTAATGGCTCACAACCGCCCCTCTTACCCACTAGTCCCACTGCTCTCCCAGATCACAGTAAAGCTGGGTACAGTCATATACAAATGTTTAATTAAAACGAAGTTGGGTATACATTTAAATTAATAAAAAGGAATGGACATTGGAAGGAATGGAGGCAACAGCAATGCCAATTTCTAAGTAAATACTACTGTCATTCCAACCTCCAATTAAGTGACTGTCAAACTGTAAAACACAGCTGCATCCTTGGGAGTACATGGGGAAGGCAAGAGGGTGTGAAATGATGAGGAAGGCACTAGATGCAGTGAGTGGAATGGTTGAAATGATAGGGAAAAATGCAGAGTGTGCAGGATCAAGTATTATTATTATTATTTATTTTATTTATTAATAACAAACATTTATATAGCGCCAGCAGTGTACCTGGCACTTTACAAAGTAATAAAATAGACATGGTCCCTGCCCCTTGGGCTTACAATCTGAGAGACAGGAGCTGGGGGAGAGACATAGGAAGGGGAACAGAGGGAGAGACAAGGGGTCTAACATTCATGAAGATGCGAGGTCTCAGGTGCACGTACTTGGCTTGG
>QEPC01003557.1:3889284-3913543 GCA_003113815.1 Sphenodon punctatus
TGCAGCCTAGCCCGTGGCCAATCATAGACTGCCAAGCCAGTGGTCTGAGGCGAAAAGAGATGGTGATTCGGCAGGCTGGCTGCTACTCCAAGCCACTCTCCACCCTCCAACCCTGGTGCCTGGAAGTCTGCTCCTACCTGAGTCAGATGACTTCCCCCTCCCTGCTACATTTGGCCTTCCAGTGACCTGACAGTGACAGAGTGACACAGTAGAGTAGACCACGTTTTAGCCACCCGAACACAACCAAACGCGATCCGAACTGACCGAACTGTTCGGCCATTTTGACGTTCGGTGTTCGGTTCTGTTTGGTATGTTCAGGTTCGACTTCGGTCATCCGAACAGGCCGAGTTCGGGCCAAACACCGAACTTCCGAACCGCGTTCGACCATCCCTACCCCCCAGTGGGAGGGGGGTTCTGACATGAAGATGGGGGGTGGGAGGGAGTGTCATGGCCAGGGGTATTAGTTGGAGGGGGGTTTAGGTATGGGGGAATGGGTGGGAGGGAAAAAACTTTGGGGGGTATTTATTTATTTAACATAATGTATATCCCGCCCCTCCTGCCAAAGTAGTTTGGGGCTGCTAACAATCATAAAATTAAATGGAATAGAAATAGAAATATGAATATAAAACACAACAATAAATAAACAATCTAAATAAAATAAGAGCATAAAACAACCCATATGGGGGATGTGAAAGAAAACAGAAAAACAACCCCCCGCCCTCACCCTCACCCTCACCCTCCACCATCTCCTTCACCAAAAGCCTGGAGGAACAGCCAGGTCTTACACATTCGTGAAAAGGTATGAGCTGGGTAAGGAGGGACTTCCCTACCTACCTGCCAGTCTACCTCTGGGAATGTTGGGCTTGGGGTTTTCCAAATTTCTTGCGCTCCATCGTCGGACGGGGCTTCAGTGCTTAGCTCCTCCCTGTTTAGTCACCATTACTGAGGGAATCCTGTTAGTTTCTTTTCGTCCACTGACTAATATGCTGCCCTCAGTGGCATTTTTATCAGTTACTTTTCAGACAAAATTGCTCATTTTCACCACGACTTGGGTGCTGCCATTTCAACTTCAGTCAGAGTTTAGGGTTATGGAAGTTCAGTCTTGTCCTGTTTATTTGGATTGGTTTCAGTTAGTATCACCCACTGACGCAGGGGAGCTTGGGGCGTTGAGGGCGACCAGTTATGAATTAGATCCTTGCCCATCATGTCTGAAAGCCAGTCAGGAGACCTCGGGGCCATTGTTGGCTGGGGTGGTCAATGCCTCTCTGTGGGCGGGTAGGGTGTCAGGCCCCCTTAAAACTGTGGTGGCCAGGCCCCTGCTTAAGAAACCATTTATGGACACTGACTCCCTGGTCAGCTATCAGCCTGTCTCTAACCTTTCCTTTTTAGGGAAGGTCATTGAACAGGTGGTTGCCTGTCAGTTGGCTCATCTTGATGCTATTGGATTCCTGTTTCAGTCAGTTTTTCATTCTGGGTATGGCACGGAGACTGTGCTTTTGACTTTGGTCAATGAACTGCACCTTGAGATGGACCAGGGGAATTCGACCCTGTTGCTTTTATTAGATCTTTCTGTGGCCTTTGTTACAGTTGATCATGAGGTGTTGTTGACACGACTGCGGGACCTGGCAGGGTTATACGGGACCACTATTGAGTGGTTCTGTTCTTTCCTGTTGGGGCAGTCCCAAAGAGTTCTATTCTGTCTCCCCTCTTGTTCAATGCATATCTGAGGCTGCTGGGTGAGGTCATTCAGAGTTTTGGGGTGAGCTGTCATCAATATGCTGATGATACTCGGCTCTACCTCTTGTTTTCATCTGACCCAGGTCCCGCAGTCTTGGTGCTTACCCGATGCCTGACTGCTGTTGGTGACTGGATGAAGGTGAGCTGATTGAAGCGGAATCCTGACAAGACTGAAGTGATTATGGTTGGCCGGTCCTATGACTTGGAGGGGGTTGGGATACCTATCATTGATGGTGGGTCTGTTCCCTTCTGGTCAGTCAGGTTCACAGCCTTGGTGTGCTTCTGGAACCCTCACTGCGCCTGGATTGTCAGGTTGCGGCAGTGGCCAGGAGTGCTTTTCATGATCATCATCTGGTGAGAAGGTTGCAGCCTTTTCTTTCAGACTCAGATTTGGCCACTGTTATCCATGCTTTCATCACCTCGAGGCTAGATTATTGCAATGCGCTTTACATGCGGCTGCCCTTTGATGACTGTTCAAAGGCTGCAGTTGATGAAGAATGTGGCGGCTCGGCTCCTTTTGGCATTACACCTGTGCTTTGAAGTTGCACTGCCTGCCTATAGTGTTCCAGGGACAATTCAATGTGTTGTTTTTGACATTTAAAGTCCTACATGATCTGGGTACCATGTATCTAAGAGGCCGCCTGCCCTACCATGTTCCATCATGGCTCCTATGGTCAGTCAGGGGCACCCTCTTGCAGGTGCCATCTGTTACCCATGTCCGCAGGATGCACAGGAGGGCGTTCTCTATTGTTGTCCCATTTTTATGGAATTCCCTTTCCTGGTTCAGTTTAGCCCGAGCATCTTCTGGAGGTGGTGCAAACCCTTTTTATTTTGAAGAGCATTCGGTGGGCAAGGATGAGGGTTGGTTGGGTTATTGGGTAGGTTTGTAGGGTGGGAATTATGAAGGGAGGGAGTGTTTTATGGTTTTATTATATGCATTTTTATTATTGTATTATTATTGTGAGCTGACCTGATCCCTTATGGGAAAGGTGCTGTATACATTTGAATAAATAAATAAATAAATAAATAAATTGAACAATTACTTTATGGTCTTTTTCACCACTTCTTCCATTCCTGCCACTCTTTCTGTTCACTGTAGCTGAGGAATGTTTACATTGCTTTTACATATATTTTTTTACATTGAATTTTTTTCATTGGGAGAAGTCAATGAGAAAAAACCAACCAACCAACCAAAACCCAATGCAACCCCCTCCCAAAGAAACAGAAATTAGATCTGAAAATCATGAAGAACTAAAACCGAAAAAATGAAATCAAAATCCCGCCCCCCTTGAGTCCCATTCCTAATACTTAATTACTGTGGATCTAATCAGCTGATCCAAAAGTAAGAAGGAAATATTGACATTTCTGTCTTCTTTTCTTATTCCACACTATAATGCATATTCCATAATGACTCAAAAGATCAAATGCAAATAGTTAAACATCATTCATACTGTTATTCAGGGGTGGGGGTGGGTGGGAATAAACCCACACACTGGAGGAAAGCTATGTCTTCAGACCAGAATTATTAATGACCAGACCAGAATTATTAATGAGAATTGGTTTATAGAGCAAATCATAATTAGAAGTAGGAGGTCACAACAGAGTTATCTACACTTTACGTTTTTAGAGGTATCCAGGGACCCCTAGGTATTATTTATTTAATATTATTAAATTACTATTATTGACCATGTACATACTTAGTGCTTGCTTTCAGTGCTTAAAGTGCTTTAAATCATTATTGCATTCACCTTCCCAACAACCCTGTGTGGTAGGTCATTATTATTTATATGTTATAGATGAGAAATTCAGATTGTGGGAGCTTTTGCACATGAGACAGGAGGGGGTGGGATGGGGGAGACTTCTGTGAGCCAAAATCACAGCAAGGGAAATCATGTGACATTCCGCTCATGTGTAGGGTTTTTTAAAAAAGTCGTTAGTTCATTTTTTCCATGATTTCACTCACAGAATATGGGGCTGGATTTTGAGCCCTGTAATCTGAAATTCCCCTACTGTGATTACTGTGATTTCATCTCACAGAAATTCCCACCCCTCCCATCTTGTGTGCAAGTGACCTGAATGATAGTGACTTGCCCAAGACCACCCAGGGAGTTTTTGGCTAAGTCAGGATTTGAATCCTGGTCTCCTAGGTTCAATTCTAACTCCTTATCCACTAGGCTGCGCTTGCTAAGGCAGGAGTGGGGAACCTCAGGCATGGGGTTCAAAAATGTGGCCCGTGACTAGTTTTTATTTGTTCCTTTACAGCTCCTGGATCTTGTCTATGGATACAGTCCCATTTCCAACTGTCATACACTGAAAAAGGGAGCTCGGAGAAAGGCAGCAGAGAGGAGGGCATGCAGTCAAGGACAGAGGATGTATCCATGGCATAGATCCATGATCTGTACCTGTCGCCCTCTCCTCCTTCCCCAATCCTGTGCACAACTCTTAAGCACAACTCTTAATCAACTAATATGTGGCCCTCTGAGCTTGTATGAATTTTCCCAGGAAGGAAACAGTTCCCCATCCTTGGGCTAAAGTTAAATTGTTGCATTTTAGTCTATTGGTAATTAAGAGTTCAGTTTTTTCACATACTATTATGTAGCTGAGGGTCTGAATTTATACTTTTAAGGCTTGATGCTACAAGGTTTGTAGGCTGATCATGCACCCTGCTTAAGCATATACTTCATTTTCGTATCTGTGTAATTCCTCTTGGTTTTAATGCAACTATTCACATGATTAAGGGCATACTCAAACGTTGTGTAGGACTGGAGCTAAAGCACTCAAAATGTAGGAGTGAGCTAAATGGACTAAGTAACCATATTTTTATACAGCACTTGAACATTTTCTGCTTGTTTTTATTCGAACTGTAATCGGCATTTTTTACTTGATGTTCTACTTAGTACACTTTTAACTGGCTGCATTGCCAGCAGACAAAACCCACCTTTAATTCACATTCCATTGTGCCACGTGGTGTTACATCATGTCAGATACTTTTGGCTGATTCCATTTTCATCCAGGGCTATTTTCACATTAGCATTCCAAACTGCAGCTTCAACGATGCTATGTGCAGCTGCATCCACCCTAACAAGAGATTAGCTGGCAGAACATTACAGATTAACTATGGTGGATCACCACTGCTATTCGAAAAGAATCCCATCTGGGTATAAAATTGGATACGATGTTGCCTCATTCTGTGTCTCAGGATAAAAAATAAACTTGAGCAGAAACTTGATGCTGAATTGTGAACAACACCAATTCATCACCTCTCTAGAAGTGTTTGTGGCCATTTAACTTGTACCCTGTGATTATCTACTTTAGTTCTAGGCTCTTTTTTTGTTCAGCACAGTGCGTTATCTGGTCCTGGTTCATTCACAGTGGGCATTCTGATTGGCCTGTAAACAATGCTCTCATAGACTGTACATCTCAGAGTTACTTTTGTTATCAGCTTCCATGTGGTGACACAGGAATTATTTTTGTAGGTATCGCAAGGTAGAAAAAGTTTGTTTGAAAACCTACTACAAAGCTAAAATAGACTCAAGGCAATACCAGTATTGTACCTCCGGTCTTGGAAAGTCTTCCACAAACTTATTTTCCAATGGTCCTTAAGCATCTTATTAATTTATGGAAACCATGATAATCCACAACATAATCCTAGATTGTAAATCCCTTGGAGGTAGTGCTGGTTTAAAGCAGCCATTGCGATTTAACAGAAAAGGGATTCTGATTGAACGAAGTTCTCATCAGACTTCTGATTGGCAATTTGCACATGCACAAAGAACCGAATAACATTTTGACTGCCCCAGTTGGAATCTGAATGAACAGTTGTTCGTTCCAATGTCTGATTTGAGTGGTCATTATGCCCAGCTATATAAATAATAAATAATAATTACAGCAACTATGATTACAGGAAGCACATCACAAAGCAGAATATTCATTCATTCATTCATTCATTCATTCATGTCTATCACACCTTTTCCATTAAGGCTTTCAGCAGGATAGGAGCTGAGTGTGTGGCAGAATGTCCAAATCCATTCATTATAGTCTGGTCAGTGCTGTGCTAGCTGACATGTACTATCTGAAAAGAGACAATGGGTATTTTCAGATGTGATGAGATCACGCTCAACCATGGTGGATTCCCATCAGGTGAGCAAGGTCTCGTCATGTCTGTTGGGGGGAATGGAAGTTCCCCCCCAGATGTTCACCCCCGTCAATCGAGGCGAGGAATCACATTCACCACACAATCGGCGGTCCCGGCGGGGCTGGCCCGTCTGGACGGCTACCACGGACTGGAATCCATGGCGGGATTACAGGCCGTGGTCAATGTGGGCGGGCGCTGTGGCTGCATTGGCCTTGGTGTCCGCCGGTCTCCCAGGAGGGCGAGCGGTGAGGGAGCGTGGGGGGGCGGGGACGTGCGGCCGCACGTTGCACTGCACGGCCCCGCCCCCTCCCTGATTCCCCACCGGGATCAGCTGGCACGTCTGTTGGACGTGCTGGTATGATCCCGGCGGGGAATCACCGGCCCCGTCACATCTGAAATCACCCAATATGTTAGTCAAGGGGTGATTTCAGACGTTACGCGGTCCCGATTCACCACAGTGGATTCCCAGCGGGGGTGAACCGAACAACCACCCCCCGTGGTCAAAAAAAGCCCTGAACAGATGTGACGAGACCGGGACCATGGCAGGGAATTGGGCCACCAGATCACGGCCCGGGGCAGCACAACAGACATTACGCTGATCCCGGGCCGGGTCATTGTCAAAGCACCCGAAAGGCACCGGGGAGGCTCGTCCCGGCTACTGCTGTGTGCCCTTTAAATCTCCCTCCCTGGCTTGTCTTGTTGCCGGTTGCCTGGCAGCGACGCTGCGTGCTTTGTCCCCAGCTGGGAATCATTTGCTTTGATTCCGGCTAGTGGTTGCCGGCCAGACGTTACTTTTTGTTGCTTTCCTTCGGGAATCTCTTTGACCACACTTTCGGAGATGGTCCGGGGGGGAAGGGGGGGAGCTCCGGAAGCGTGGTCAATTTTGACCCCATGTGGGTATTGACTGTGGTGAACATCTGGCACCTGCGAAACAAATGTTCAGGGTGCTTTGGCCCCACCGCGGGATTGACTGTGGTTCACTGTGGTTGAGCGTGATCTCGTAATGTCTGAAAATACCCAAGGTCATACATTAGGAGGTAGCCTGACTTGATGAAGGGTTTAGTGCTGTATTCCAAATATTCACCTGCACTAAGTCTCAAAAGTACTGACAGACTAGACTGGGATACAAGGCCAATCAGCACGATAAGCCAGATATTGTCTTGGTGGACAAAAAGAACAGATGCTCACCTAATTGGCAGTTGAGGTGAGTCATTTTCAACATGGGAGCAGCTGACATTCACACCTGTGATCCAAACCCTCCTTTTGCAGCCTCCGATTAGGCAGTATAGTCTGAACCAGCCCTGTGTCCTATTCTAAAAACCCAGAAGTTCAATGACTTGTGTTTATTTGTTTTTAATAAAAAATCTTGGTCGGTGGATGATCTCTTGTTCTATAAAACTTGAAATGAACAGCTGCTGAAATGCTTCAGTTATCCCTGTCCAGTCCTGTCCTGCTGCTTCTCCCTCCACAACATTGCCAAGATCGGCCCTTTTTTGTCCATCTCCTCTGCCAAAACTCTCATCCACGCCCTAGTCATCTCACACCTTGACTACTGTAACCTCCTCCTCACTGGCCTTCCCCGCTCTCACCTTTCTTCCCTTATCTCTGTTCAAAACTCTGCTGCCAGAATCATCCACCTAGCCCGTCGCTTTGACCACGTGCAGCCTCTCCTCTCCTCTCTCCACTGGCTCCCTCTTCCTGAGCACATTCTGCACAAGCTCCTTGTACTCACTTACAAAGCCCTTCACAACCTCGCTCACCCTACCTCTCTGCCCTGATCTCCCTCCGAACCCCTGCTCGAGCACTCTGCTCCTCCTCCATCCCCCCCTCACCCTCCCATGCCTCCCCTGCTCCCCCAACTGCCTTCGTCCCTTCTCCCTCACTGCCCCACACGCCTCGAACTCCCTCCCTGCCCTCATCCACCTGGCTCCCACCCTCCACACCTTCAGGTCCCTCCTCAAAACCCAACTCTTCCGCTCCGCCCTTCCTAACTCCTGCTAACCATTCCCACCCAGGATTATCCCCCATCTGCTATGTGTAAACTCCCAACTTACTGCAACCAAGCCAAGAACGTGTACCTGAGCTTTTGCATCCTCATGAATGTCGCATCCCTTGTCTCTCACTCTGTTCCCCCTTCCCCGTCTCCCCTCCCCGTCTTTAGATTGTAAGCCCTCGGGCAGGGACTGTGTCTATCTTATTTTTTGTAAAGCACCAGGTACATTGCTATGCTATATAAATGCTAATAATAATAATAATAATTAATAATCCAATGGATGAAAACCTGCAAATGATGCAGATATCAAAAGTGAGGCAATTTCAGTACCTTGCCCATAAGAGGAAGCAACTATTGTATCTGGATAGTGTCTTCTCACTGTTCATCATCTTCTCTGAAAATTGACAAGTCCCCAGGAAGCCACTCCAGGATTTGGACATGAGGCATGGCTTGTGTAGCTCGAAAAGTCTGTTTGATTTGTGACTGCAGATATTGTATGAAAGAAGATGCTTGGATCTGTAGTGTCATTCATGGTTTTAGAATGTATCATCTGACTAGTAATGTGAGTCCAACAAGAGCTGTAAATTTTAAATTAATAATAATAATAATAAATAATAATAATAAATAACAATAATAATTAATAATAATACATATTTTAAATTAATAATTAATAATTATTATTAATAATGCTGTCCTTATAGAATGACTTACCCCTGAGGATCTAAACCCAGCTTACAAACATTATTGAATAATCTTCTTGGTAACCCATTTGAGATATGTACTATCCCCATTATACAGATGGATAAATCAAGACAAGGGAAATCATTTGCAATATCTTAGTAAGCCAATGTAAAAGTTGAAAATTCAAGCTTAGATCCCTGACTCCTATGCTCTAACCCATAGCTCATACAACCATTCAATCTATAAACGACTGTACCATTTAAGCAAAACATCTCTCCATGATCCAACAGAGCTACCAGGTTTTAATGGGGGGTAGGGGATAGGCAATCCTGTTCACATTTTAGCCTTTCCCCCTAAATATGTGATATAAAAAGGTCTCATTATAAAGTAATTAATAATTATATTCGGCCTACAAATCTAATGTTGCACAGCACAGCACAGCACCTGTGATGTCAAAATCTAGGGATGTGCACAGTAATTCTCTTTTGTTTTTTGTTCTTACTTTCATTTTCATTATTAAAATGTCATTCGTTTTTGTAATATTTCATTAGTCTTTGTTTCACTTTTGCTTTTTATTTCCATTGGTTTAAATGGGAAACACATTTTTGGCTGTAATGTTTTTATGTTTAATCTGATTTGGATAAACCTTGGCAGGATTGTACCCGCAATGGAGGGTATTATGTGTGCAAACGTTCAGAAAGGTTTGATAAAGGGATTTGATTTGAAAAGCAGTTGAGATTTATTATTTTATAAAATTCTGTGTACATTCCTGGCTGTAACATCTTTGTTTCCCATCTGATGTTGATGAACCTTGATGGGATTATACACCTCTTCAAGGGTACTATCGCTGACAAATTTCAGAAGGATTGGATAAAGGGTCACAATGTATTGTATTTCGTGCTGTAACATCTTTGTATTTCAGATGATTTTCATGAAATCTGGTATGATTGTATCTCAGACCTTTAGGATCATGTCTACCAAATATCAGAAATATCTGATAAAGGGTCCCAAAGGTACAAGCCTGCACAGCATCTGGAGAGAATAAGCTTATGCCAGGGATTCTCTTATGTTTGTCACTGTGGTACAAGATGTGTTTGTGATGCCAGCTGGCCAGCAGAAATGTCACCCATATATCATCCTGTGCTGTGACCACCACAAAACCTCTCCCTCACTTGTTACTGGGAATTTGGAAGCATTTGTTTAGGAAAGAGCCAATAAGAGATTCTCTATGTCCTTTGTCACAGTGCTGCAGGATGTGATTGTGATGACAACTGGCCAGCCTGGATGTGTGAACCATGTCTCCTGATTTCTGGGATGCTATCCCCCTGACCTCTGCATTACTGGCTGAAGTCCCAGTTGCGTCCCTTCTGTGCCTGACTCACAGCCACCCCAAATTGGTCCTGGAAAGCTGGAAGCATGAAGTAGGAGAGGCAATCACATCTCTGTCCTAGCCAGGGTGTCTTTGAAATGTCAAGCCAATTGGCCAGAGGCTATATCTGTCATCTCTGCTATATGGCACAGGCTTCAGTCTGAATGGGCACCCCAGTTACATGAGGGTGTCTGTCAACTTGCAGAGAACAGAGGGGGCAGGAGGATGTTGGGCAACATCCCAGGTGCATGGGGAATGAATTTATCTAACTAGCTGAACTCTTGCAGTGAGCTCTAGCACACACACAAAAAGACTGCCAGCAAAGTCTGAGAAAATGCTCTGACCAAAGTCAGAACTAATGACAGACAAAGAGCAGGCCCAAAGAACAGCAGTCCTCTATGCCCACGTTGAAGCCACCACTGATTGCTCCTGTAAATGTGGAAGCATACAGTAATTGGTCAGTGACTGTGTCTGTCAGTCTGTTGGGCTACTCTTCCTCTCTTCTATAGCCCCCTCCTTCCTGCCATGCTTGTCTCTGAATGACACTGCAGGTACTATTTACCTGAATAACGGAAGTCTTCAAGAGAGAACATTTAATTGCTTAGAAAATTTGGATACTTTATCAAATATTTCTATAATTTGGCAGATATGTAGATATATCTGCCAGATTCAAAAATAGTGAAATAAATAAATAAATAAATAAGATATGAACTTAGAGGTCTGAGATATAATCCTATCAAAGGTCATGTAAAATGGATAGACAAAAAAAATTGTTACAACCAGAAACATTTACTAGTAATTTGCTTATAATATTGGGTCCCTTCATTCAATCCTTCTACAATTTGGCAAAGTTAGTAGCCTTGGGGAGGAGTATAATCATGCCAGGTTTCATCAAAATCAGATGCGAGACAAAGATATAGTCAGGAACGTATAGTCAGGAACGTATACAGAGGTTTTTGTAAAGTAATAAATTTCAACTGCTTATAAAATCGAATCCCGTTATCCGATCCTTCCAAAATTGGGCAAACATAATGGCCTCTGCTGGGGGTACAATCCTGCAAAGTTCAGATTTGCCCTCCATTGTGGGTACAAACCTGCCAAAATCAAATGTGTTTTTCAGGTTTTTCCTATTAATGCATAATAACAAAACAAAATTCTTTGGTTATTTCGTTATTATGTTCTTTCATTTTCGTTATGCAATAACAAAAATTAAAGAGCCCTCTTTCGTTTTTGTTATTATAATAAATACAAAATGCACACCTCTATCAAATTCATTTGGAAAGGAAGCACACTGGCTTAGACCATCACCTAGTGTAACCTAGCACTGCTTCATTGTGTATCTAACAACAAATTTGACCCATCGGGATGCTTTGTGGTTTATGCTACTGATCAATGGAGAGTATTTTAATATTGGCTCAGTTCTAAGCAATATGGCAGTAGACATTATATCAGCCATCTTATTTAAGCCAACACCAAGGTTTTTCAAGACTTATTAATGAGATGTTATGTCATTCTATACTACCACAGCTTTGTGCCTTTCAGAGTTTTAGCTCCTGAGCAGAGGTAGATATACGTTTATTGAGAAACTATGGGGATATTATTTTTGTCCAGATCTGAAAGGTGTCCAGTAGGGCTGAAGCAAGAATGGGTTTTCATGACTGCGAGAATCTTGTGGTAATTGAGAACTGTTACTGAGATCTTGGCATGTTCTCAGTAATGTGTCAAGATCTTGGTGAGAATCTCAGCAATGTTTACCATGATTTACTCGGTACTGTATATCAATTTACCATGTGCCGCTTATTGTGAACTGCATTCGTCCTGGTAATGCACATGTGCAACAGCTGTAGCTGTTCTGTACATGCGCAGCCCTCTTCTAAGATGGCACTGCCAGCATCACCGCCATTTTGGAAAAGGGCATCCATTTTACGCATCCACATTACAGGGTTGAACACGGTACATGGTAAGTGGTACACAGTCAATCACTGTATGGTATATGGTAAATCACGGTAAACAGTAGCTCAAAGAAATTTTTTGACAGAAACATTGTCGAGAATCAGGGTTTTTCTCAATTATCAATTTTTGCTAAAACGAGTCAAGAACCATGATTATAAGGGAGAACTGAGAGAAACCTGACACCAACCTACAAGCCTAGCATCCAGAAACGGAGGCAAAGAGGATCGTATTGCAAAAGGGGGAGACTGAGGTGGAAAAGGATTGGGGTTTGGGGGGGGATGGTGTGGGGCTCAGGGGTATTATATGTTTTGTATTTATGTTTTATGTATTTTACTATTGTAAACTGCCCTGCGCCACCTTTGGCGCGAAGGGTAGGGGTAAGAAATTTAAATAAATAAATAAATAAATACATAAATAGATACATTTTTAAAAGTAACACAATGGGTGTAAAGTAACAGATGGATGGCAGTTCTGGGGGCAGCCATGCCAGCAAGCTTCACCCCCAGGCTGGCTGCTCTTTCTGAAGCCAGATGTGGAAGCAGAGCAGGTTGTGCCCACTTGCGGTGCTCCAGAACATCCCAGAGCACTGCCAGAGGAGTGGGGCCATCTAAACTTGGGGCACCGGACCAGAGTGGAGCTGCTCTCTGTCTGCTCAGCGGACCCACACTGCAGCTCCACTTCCTGGCAATGCCATAGAGTTTCAGGCACCAACCTAGAGCACTGGGCAATCACACACAAAACTAATAAACTATGGTGTGGAGGTGGTGCCACGTGGGTGGACTATGGACAGGGGAACCTGCTGGGTCCATTTAAAGTGGACCAGGTGGAGCTGGAAATGGACAGACACAGGGGTGTATTTCTGGAGCAGCGCCAGAGGTGGGCTGCCTCCGTGTCCATCTAAAAACACCCAGTGGCTCCGATCCTTTACCTTGTGGATCCTGCGTGTAATCCGCATGTGCACACATGCACGTGGTTTCTGCACAGCACAATGTGCTGCTAATGTAGATGCACGCGGGTCCCACGTGGGTGCGCGCACATGCGGCTCCGTGCAGGATCTGCAGGGTGTAGGATCGGGGCCAATGTGTTTTAGAGATTCAGGTGTCATAAGACACATCCAGACTAAGGAAGTATCCAGGTAGGGAAGTTCGGACCAGAAATTTTCTACTGTAGGTTAGAAGCTCCTTTTAACTTTAGATATTTTTTGTATAGACTAATCATGCTGGGTATTTTTACATAGCCCATTAGATGATTTCCTTTCTAAGGAATGTATCTCATCTCTACGCTTTCAAAGAGCAACCCAAAAATTAGCTGCTTCATTTAAGAATTGCTCTGTCGCCATGACAACCGAAGCCCTAAACAGGGATACCCCATAAACAGCTGTATTGAATTGTTATGTTAATAGAATTTTAAAAGTAATTAGATCACAAAGATGTTTTGTCTTTTCTAGTTCAGAGCTTTGTGAAACACTGCTAAACAAATTATTGTGAAAATAATAACTTGTTTATTTTAATCAGATATTGTCATCGGAATCCTTTATCAGCTGTCTTACAATCTTCAATCGTGTACACACTGCAGAATTTGTCTAACTTGATTCTTATCAACTGTGATTAATCTAATTTTCTAGAATTTCACTTGATACTTCTTTTTTGGTGCTTGATCGGCTGAAATTGTGATACCATGTCTATAATGTGGCACAACTCGAGAGCCTATCTTTAAAGGGTAATTGGAGTCACCTCACTTGGATCGGAAATTCAGACTTCTCAGAAAGTTCCATTTGAACCAGCTAAAAAGAAATAGCACTTCTCTCTCTCTCTCTCTTTCTTTCTCGTCTTCTTTTCTTTTCTTATATTCCCAAAGGGCTTTCTCTTGTTGTGAAGATTTTGGTACTTCTGCTGGCATAGCAGTCACATGACCTTCTAAAACTCTTGTTTGAGTTATGCCTCTGTCTACATCTTTGGGAGGTCATCAGCAAATTCTTCTGACTGAGTTGCCAAGGAATGTTTTGACTGGGAAAACATGTCAAGCTTTGAATATATGATTGTCACCTGCAAGAAGAAAAGCAGTCTTTAGTTTGTGAACCAATGTAAATGTGTCTTGGGGGAAAATGTCTTCATGTCTATATTCCCTTCAGGATGTCCAGGTTGCCTGGGTGATAGGTAGAGGGCTAACAGGACAGCACTATGCTGAGGTGGCGATCAGAAGGTGATTGGAGACGGGGAGGAGGAAGAATTGTAGAGGCTAGAATGCTCTACATGTTTGTACT
The DNA here is from genome assembly GCA_003113815.1 of Sphenodon punctatus. NCBI lineage: Eukaryota > Metazoa > Chordata > Lepidosauria > Sphenodontia > Sphenodontidae > Sphenodon > Sphenodon punctatus. The sequence continues at coordinate 3,903,416 of QEPC01003557.1, forward strand.
AGCAGCGTATATTTCATATATTTTGCCAGTGTGTAATGTTTGCTCCCTGTGGAGGCAGCCAAGGGGTTTAGTCTCTGCAAACAAGTAGAGCTCAAAAGATTTGTGTGGTGGGCTCTCAGTATGGTGAATCTGTGGAGGTCACCTATCCTGTGCTATCCTCACATCCCATAGCGATTCAACAAGATGGCTCCAAGGAGAGCCATGCAGTACAGTCTATCTGATGGATTCTCTTGAAGGTTCCATAGTGCAGAGGAGACAAGTGGGCAGGTTGGTTCTACAAATTAGAGCTCAAATAAATATTTATGCATGCAAATGAATAAATCCATCATGTTTGAGCTATATGAGCTGAAACCACGGAAATTTAGCTTGAGTGGAAATACACATGAACAGTCTCCGCTTGCATCTTGTTTGCATGGAAGGGAGAAAAGAGATGGTTCACGTGTAATAATAATAATAATAATAATAATAATATAATAATTAATAATATAATAATAAATATAGTGTCCGCAATGTGCCTGGCATTGAACAGTTATGATTAGAGACAAGTCCTCCCCCAAGGGGCCTACAGTCTAGGATGGACAAAGGCGAGAGACACATAAGAGGGACAGGGCTACATTCATAAAGCTGAGAACTTGCAGGCACACCTTCTTAACTGAGTTACAAGAGAGGATGAGGATCCTGAAGACTGAGACAGTATAAGGAGAAGCACAAAGGAGCAATCTGAATTTATGGACTGAGGAGGAAAGGCCTGACAGAAAAATGCATTTCCTGTTGCCTATTCATCTATATATTAGCAGCTGACTTAGTTGTGCTTGTAGTAAGTTCCTAGACTCCGAGCATAAGACGCCGATGGAGTGAAAACAGCAGGATTCCTTCTTACACTATTAAAAAGAAAAAAAAAGATACATGCAGTAATTAGAAATACTTTTAAAGATCTCCAAGATCTCCACTCAGTTAGCTGTCTGGCTGTGTTGTACAAGTCCCTGCCTTTGAAACTCAGCTCCAGCTGAAATTAACGTGGCCTTATTGTAAAGTGAATGGGCTGGGCTGAATAGCAAATTCTAATAGGTCTGCAGTGGGGTGCCCTGAAGACTTTGTGTATTCACAACAGGGTAAAGTGCGGGTTGAAACAGCAAGAGAAGAAACAAGTACAAGAAAGCCGTTTCATCCAGGTGATTCACATCTCCCAACATTTAAAATTTGAAAGAATCATTTCATATATGCAGTTCAGTGGTGACACTGGCAAGATAGGGATGGGTACAGGGTGAAATGGAGAGGATATTGTGGCTGTCACTTTTGGGGGAAATGAATTTTCAACAGTGGAACAAGGTGTAATAGAATTGGATGAAGGTGGGAAAAGAGGCATTGAGAAAAGGCAGAAACAGGGAGGATATAGAAAGAAACAGACATAAAATAAGTCAGCTTCCCTCACCCCCTGGAGATTCAATGTAACCTAGTGGATAAAATTGTGGAATTAGGCTTCGAAGACCAAGGTTCAAATCCTGTTTTAGCTATGAGCTCGCTGAGGCCACTTTTACATGAGGCACTTAGACGCACCTCTGGAGCCTCGTATTCAAGAGAAAACTGTGCAGGGAGTGTTCACATGCTTCCCTGCGCTATCAGAAGTGACATGCCACCCATTTGCTTCAGCGGCGGTGGGTGGAGATTTGGGTTTTTCAAGAGGCACATTCTGTAAACCTCAATTTTCAGGTTAAAGGACAGTTTGTAGTATGAGTCCTTGTTTCGGCTTGAGTCTGTGGGGTAGAGATAGGGATACACTATCTGATTGGTCAGATCTGTGATGCTTACAGTCAAATCTAGATGTCTTTATTCAGTCCCTGTTCAACACGGGAACCAACTCTAAAACAAATCACTGGGTAAAAACGAAGGGATTCATTCTTGAGTATTTTGTACATTGTGCAGGCATGCAAAATAAGAACTAAGTAGGGGGTAAAATGCTAGTTTGATAGTGTGGAAAATTCCCATGAAAATGGAATACGGGTTTCATGCCAGTCCTAGCTGGTGCAAGGGGTAGGTGCAAGTCTGGGACAAGGGTTTCATGCCAGTCCTAGCTGGTGCAAGGGGTAGGTGCAAGTCTGGGACAAGCAGGCACAGCAAAGTCTAGGGTGATAGTGGGTGAGACCTTCTAAGCTCCCACTGCTGGTGCCCATGCCTGGTTTGTGTATCTGGAGAATCGGGTCGAGAACACTTTAACATGCCATGCTCAGTTTCAAAACATTTTTCTCAAAATGGGTTTTTCATGTGAAAGTGTTTTTTTGAGAACAGTACCTACTACTGTAATCTTTCTATCTAGGCAAGATCAACTGTAACCCTTAAAGTGTGTCTGACAAATACTTTTTTTATAAAAGGTCTTGGTACAACCCATTTTTGGTCTAAGGCGTAGAAATCCATGTGCTCCACTTAGTGTCATTTGCTTATCCCAATATGCAGTTCCCTGTGTGCTGATTGTTTCTCTGCAAAGCTGTTTCCATGCCCTCACTAAGGATTTCCAGCACAAAAGGACTTACACAATGAGACTTTTGGAGAAGAGAGCCTATTAACAACAACAGCAGCAACTAAGACTTGTATTGTGCCTTATCACACTAAGGCATCCCAAAGGGAAAAGCTAAAAACTCTTTGAAGGAATAAATAAATAAATAAATAAATAAAATTAAATTAAATGAAACATTATTAAATGGAAGAATAAACTTTCAGGGGAAAAATAGTGAGATCGCTAGATATCTATTTCCAGGTTTGACTGTTCCTCTGAACCATAAACCTGTATTGGGAACAAACTGGGATCAGCACGGAGCTGTGTGAGGAAGTCTAGGGGATATTGTACATCAGAGAGTTAGAATGCCTCATAGATCTCATAGTGAGCAGATGGGGTGCACTCTTCAGCACTATTAAGATGAGGGTAGCATATGTGCAATTAGCTAGCTCTTCTGAATAGTGGTGTAGGGCTGCACCAGATATTTAAAAAAATTATTTGCGAGGATTCGCCGAGAGTCTGAGGACTGGTCCCGAGTGCTTGGGCTGGTCCAAGGACCCTCAGCGAATGTTCGGGAATTCCAAGGGTGGGGGCTGAGGAGGGGGCCAGAGGGAGCTATGAGGGGGGGAGGGAATGGGCCAGGGAAGAGGGGTTGGGGGCCTACTTTGGCACCCTTCCCTACACTCAACTGAGGATTTTCCGAGTTCTGAAGTTTTGGGGGCCATCCCTTAAAACTTCGAAACTGGGGAAATTGAGTTGAGTACCTCAGACCTCTGTGTTTTCCAAGGAAACCTAAGGACCAAGTTTCAGCACTAGTGTATGTATGTATGTATGAGACAGAGCCATATTTATTTACCATTTCCCTTCCTTGTTTCCTTTGGAGTGACTAGCACCCCAATGACCACAAACAGGGCACGGTCCTTGTGTCTGGCCCTTGTGTAGGGGCCAAGGAAATGCTTGGTTTTGTGCATCCATGCATAGACCAAGCACCTGAGGGAACAGGCCCTACACTGACAAAGGTCCTAGACCAGAGGTGCAAAATTGTGGCTTAGGAACTACGTGCTCTTGAACAGTTCAACTCTGTGTCTCTCAGCCAGGGCTGATCCTGGACCCCCAATTGCCTTAATGGTCCTGTGTCTTACTTCATTGCATCTGAGTTTCAGCAGCTGAATAGCAGCTGCTCCTTAGAATCTCAGCAGCCAGGACTGCAGACCGCCAGCTCTACCAGCCAAACACAAAGCAGGAGAGTATTTTGTTTTTCACATGCATGTGTGTATGTGCCTTGTGGCTCTCAGCTATAGAAAGAACTTGGTACATGGCTCTTGGAATAGGGAACTTTGTCTACCCCTATATTAGACAATCTAAATAATATGCTATTAGTGTCTGTCCCATTGAGACAGCAAGTGCAGCCTAAGGCAGCAAGTTAGCAGGGACTCTGTCTTCGTTTATACTTGACGATCACTTAGCATATTTTCCACAGTATCCATAGTAAGTCAACAAAAAATGTAATTGCTGGTTGAATCTAATTCAGTGCTATAGTTTATTCAGCTCTGCATTTCGTAACACAATTTGCAGGAAATGTAATGATTGCACTATATTCCACTAGAGGCCAAATGCCCCAGTCTAGATCAGGGCCCCACTGTACACTACTTTGCACTATGCAAACCTAAGATGGTGGGTGTTTTTAAACAAGCACTTGTGTGTTTCTGTGGCCGCTGAGTGTCACCGCTGTGGATCAGCCACTCAGGTGGAGTGCGTGGGGAGGGATTCTAATGGGTGACTCCCACGGTGGCTACCTTGGCAACCACCCCACACACTCCCCCTGCCATGGACCATGATGGAGGAAACCATGCTGGGCTGGGCTGGACTTTGACACTGACATGTCCTGGCTGTGAGCACTGGGGAACCAGTCTCTTCAGTGCTCACAGCCAGTTCCTGTGACTTGCAAAGGCCATGTCCCCCACCCACAGTACCTATGAGCAGGAGACCTGGCTACTGGCGTGGGTGACTGCCCCAGTTCATACGGTCAAGGGATGCGAGGGTGCTCGTTGCCATGCACATTTTTGGCTTGCCCCATATGGTGCACTCCAGATTTCTTGGCAGTGTGCCGTGAGTGGCCATGAGTGGAGCGTGCATCCCCCAGCATGACCTTCAGATCGGCACTCAGATGAGTGTCTCCTGGCTGGCTGGCCATGTGTGGTAGCTTCTCCTTTAAAAACACCCAAATATAATCAGTGTCCCAGAGAAGTTACCATTTACATGCACTGCTGAGTGCATCAAGCAATGCAGGGAGAAAAGAGGCTGACAAGGGTTGACAGAAGTAGTAATATTAGGTTGGGTCTATTAGCTGAATGTACAGTATGGAGGCCTATTAAGTTGTGTTTATAAATAAGAGGAGATAGAAACAAACAACTAATAGCCTACCTGTCTCAAATAATAACTAATGCACTGATATTTTTTCTGCATCACAGATCAGTTAGTAAACTGCTTTAATATGCATAACTATTACTGCTAAGACCCAGAACAGAGTTTCATTCAACTGAATGGTTTCAGAACAGACTAAAAATTGGTAATGGGTTTTACAATATTGTACTGAGTCTATTCATCTGTTGCTTCATGGGGAATTTAGGCTGTTAACTCCTATTACAGCTAATGGGTGTTATGGGTGTAAATGTGACACATCAATGGGAGACTGGACTGCTTGCGTAAATGGAGCTAATTGTTTGGAACATTTGGAGCTATAGATAATAATAATTTCTAGTCACCAGTCCAGTTTTATAGAGATGAAGATTAGAACACCTGCAACTTCCCTTGAAGCTACTGGACGCTAAAGATGATTAGCTCTGGAATCTGTTCATTGGCTTCCCTGGTCCCTTAAACTGAGTAAAGAGTGTAGAACTGGGCCATATAAATGATTAGGCCTGAAATGACAAATTGCGGTGAATGCTGTTTCTATTGGAAACAGGTCATTTGTTGTTATTTATTCTGAGTTGAACAGGGCTGCTATGGGGCCAATCCCACAGTTGAATGGGGCTGCTATTGGACAATCTTTTGTGCCCCACAAAGGCACTGGCTAAAATCTTCTCAGGATTTTATCATCATAAAAATCCTGAGAAGCCCCAGAAAGTCACAAAAATAACAAAAATGGTGAAAAATGATGAAAAATGCCGGAAAGTGATGAAAAATGCCAGAAAGTGATGGAAAGTGATGAAATTGACAGGAAATGACAGAAAAATCACAGGTGCCGATATCAACAATGGCAGAAATGTAGACTGACGAAGTACTGACTAACACTCACACGTGCTCCTGAAAGGTCACTATTCCCTGTGGAATGGGAACAATTGATCTCATCTCAGTCCTATATATGATACATAAGAAACAAGTAGCTGTGTTTGGAGTAGAAGAGGGGTGGAGCTGGCTAACAGTACAATGATTCTCTAGAGAACAACTAAGGACAAAAATAACACGACAAGAGCTCCTGCTCTTCAGAAATGGGCTATTAGGTATTTAGTAATTGGAGTATGGCTTAATCATGGCTTCTGGCTATGTATACAGTGGAACTTATCCATAGATTGCTCTCCTGCTTATAGAATAGTAGAGTTGGAAGGAACCTCAAGGGACACCTTAGAGCTGAAAGGAATACTTGCAAAAACTGGTATACTCTTCAAAACTTCAGTACTTGATTCAACCTGGTAATTTTGGTACTGATCAACCATAATGCCCTTTTTTTTGTCCCAGATTTCTGACTTCTGGTACTGGATTCCTGATTACCATCTGTATTTTTCTCAGTTCCCATCCCAGTTTTAAATAGGAAAATGGTAAATTTGCACCTTGGGTATCAGGTACCAGTATTGGGTACTCAACTGGTATTCAGGTATCAATTCGAGTACCCAGTATGGTACTCGAAAATCCGGACATTACCTGCAGGTAGTAAATTTACTAGCTGCTTCAGTCAGCTCTAGGTCACCTCCTTTTTGTCCTCTACATTCTCAAGCATAGTCTGCCTCAATGGCAACATTTCCCTGTTTTCCTAAGGCCCATGGGAGGTGTTGATACCCCTTTAAAAGTGGTTGGTGTACAGTGTAAAGATGATAGTTTGTATCAAAACTGATATATCAGGTAGTAGACTTGGGGTTTGGCCCTGTCTGCGCACAATCAATTTTCGCTGTAGCTTTATTAGATAACAATTTTTGAGGGTAGAATCTCATAATCATAAGTATCTTTCTTCTTGAAATACTATACAGTATAAACTTTAGATTTTTATCCTACAGCCAGCACAAATCTATGAAATGTCACAATATGGATTAAGGAACTGGCAATTTCCCATGTCCATAAAGGAAATTGTTCTCTTTTGTTGTGGCAAGTTTAAATTGCTGCTGCGCATTCAGCATATCTTAATTGTAAACAGTTCCATAAATCTTTCCCCCAGCTTCTGGTGACATAAAGACTTCTGTGATGAAGTGGACAGCATGGTGGCTTAACAAACAGAAGGCCAGCTTGTCATTCCTAAATTCTAGGGGCTGCTTTCTTATTCTTGGCAAACAGGTGTTGAATTGTTGCCAGAGTAATTAGCACCTATCTCAGGAATTCAGTGTGCAAAGCAAGATGGTTAGTTCATCAAGAAGTTGTTCTACAAGTCGATGGGAAAACAACGACAAAGACAGATGTAGAGTAACCTTGAACCTTTAGTCAAAACATACCATATAATCAATTGCCACCACATGCTGTGTCTGATTTACCCAAACCAGCAGTATCATCTCAATCTCTTTTCTATCTCCATGTATGGAACTTTGTACTAATACTAGTGTAATGGAAGAACTGCAAGAGAGCATGAGAGAGAAAAAGGCCAATGATCAAACTGAAGTCTGGGCTTCCTTAGAGACTGATTCTCAATAGAGGAAACTTAAAGGCTGTACTAATAGTGACACAGCTGGGAATCTGCATAAAAGAACTCTCAAAACACTGAACTGTTAAGCTAGCTTTAGATGAGGTTAGTGGCAGAGCTAACACTACAGACTTTTTGACTCATTAGCTACTAAAAAGCATGAAGGTTCCTATGCCTTGATTTTGCAACTGTGTATTGGAAATTCTACAACTATGGTGGAGGCATTTGGAATTCTTCAGGGAGCCTCAAGTGCTGTGATCAACATTCCGAGCTGCAAGCTTTGTGTTAGACGGAGAGAAAACTCATGAGAGCTGAATCAAATACTCCACTGGTTGCTTTCTCCAGCAGTGATTTGTGCTACGGATAAATCAGAGTCTGATATGTCATACTTTCTGAAAGTAATCACCTTTCAGCGGCATGTCGCAGAATAAGAGCTTAAATTAATACTAACAAGAGCTGGGAAATTGCTACTTTCTAAAATGACAAGACCCGTACTTCATGTCATTTTCATTTGGCGACAGAAAAGAAAGACAGATGGTCATATTGTCTGTCATCAATAGCAAGATGCCTGTTTATGCAACCTTTTAAGATGTAGCAATCTGCAACTCCCATGGCTGAGGCAGCGCAAATCTGCATTTGTGCGCAAGGTTCTGTGAAGTGAAAATATCCAACAAAATACTACAAGCTGTGTGAGTTAAGTGTCAACATAGAAATAAAACCCCCAATCTTGGGCCCATATGCCATGCATCTTTGAGATCAGAATTGCTGAATGAAAGAGGCTCCCCAAACTTGCTTTGTTTCAAGAACTGCAAACCAGACTAGTGATTCCGCAGCATTTTAATTAATATTCATTAATGGCAACGTTGGCCTAGTTGTGAAATTGTGGAAGGTTATTAATACAAATAACAAAAACGTACATGGAAACCTTGCAGTGACAATGCCTCAAATGAGAAAAAAATTAAATGCTAATTTCTAGGAAAAGTGGTAACAGGTCACTGCTATTTTATCCTGTTCTAACTGCCGCCTCCAGATGGTTGAGTTCCCCCCCCCCTCCCATTTTGCTTTTTATGAAGAAAGGTGAAGACCCAGGAACGCATCTAGACATGTTTAATTATTTGTACAGAAAACTCCTTTATCTTTATGAATTTTAAGTGGAAAGAAGGCCCTTTTATGAGGCCATACAAAGATGGAAGAATAAAGATAATAAACTCCAAGCAGCATAATTTTAATTATGGCAAAATGTTTTATTCACTCGATGCTGCATAAAACATCAACAGACTCAGACTTAAAAAAAAGAAAGAAAGAAAAGTGGGCAGAGGGCAGCATGCTGTTAGGAAAATGTAGGGTGAAGCCACACAAGACAACCTGGGGAGGCTAGCAGGCCATGGGTAGCCTTATGTCACTCTGGGGAGCCGGACCACATTATGCAGTGCATCATGTGACTTGCACCCACCTGATGGTGGGCAGCTGACTGCTCTGCGACACATCCTCAGAAAAATTCCCCTTCTGTCCCATCGCATGGTGAGCTCCACAGTGGGACTTTGAGCAGCGAGCATTGTCACCCATTGCACACGGCCACGTCATGGCCAGGGATGGGATTAAGATTGGGCCGGGGCAGGGAGATGGGGTTGGGCCAGGCGGCCACTCATCTGGCTGGTGCTTCAGCCCTCCCCAGCTGTGACAGTGGCTCTGACATCGGCAGGGCCTCCTGGCTTCCCTGCAACTGTCTTCCCAGCTCTCTGTGATTGGCCCTCAATGTGGCAGCTGTGTTTACATGCCACTGGGCCGTGCAGGAATCAAGCCCTTGCAGCTTGTGTGGCTGCACCCATATTTAGCATGCATGAATCCAGACTTTCAAAAATGCTGACAGCCAAATTTTCAAGTACTCAGATCCCGTTTAGGCATTAAAGGGTCAGATTAGAAGTGCATAGCACCCAACAGGCGTCAGTGTCGCAATTATGGCCAGATTTCCAGAAGAGTTCAACATGCTTCTGGGTGCAAGGGGGAAGAGATCTGTGGATATTCAGCCTTATTTGCAACAATTTTTAATAATGTAAAGATCCAAATTAGTGCTGAAATGGATACCAAAATTATTATCCGTGATTAATATCCAGTATTCCAGAACTGATTACCATGGAAGTTAACCAGAATACAGAATTATCAGATATTACTGTTAACATTAACTGGTTACTGCATTCCTGCTTACCAGTTGCTGTGTTACCATTTACCACATTGTCATATAACCCAATGTTACTAATACTACTCTAAAAAGGGAGGAAGGGACTGGGGTAAAAAAAATATATGGGCAAACAGTAATGTGGAAAATAGTAATGTGTGGTAATCAGTTTAACTGTATTTCCACTGGAAACTAATCTGATAACTTACGGTATCTACTGGATGTAAGTAGCAGCAGATACTGCAGTATCTGGCTGGATATCGAATATCAGCAGATAATTGTTTCATAACCAAGGATTTCACTGTTATGAGGGAAATGTGTCAGTGGTGTCATCAATGGGTATTTTCAGACGTTACGGGCGGCCGGTTCACCACAGCGAACCACCAGGGGGGTGAACAGTGCAACCATGCCCGGGGGTGGGAAAACGACCCAAACAGACATGCCGGGAACAGGACCACGGGCCGGAACCAGGCCGCACCATCGCGGGCCGCGGCAGCACAACAGACGTGCAGCCGAACCCCTGCCGGGCGCTAAACCCCCACAAGGCACCGGGCAGGGGCGGGACACAGACATGGC
>QEPC01003557.1:3922574-3944163 GCA_003113815.1 Sphenodon punctatus
GGTGGGCAGTGCGGTGGCAGATTTAATGCCCGCACCTGAAGCTCAGAGCCTGGCGCGGGGCCCAAGCTGGAGGTAGCTATGGTGATGGTGGTGGCAGTGGCAGCAGCAGTGACAGCAGATCATGTAAGTGACCTGAATGGCTGCTCAGGCTTGGGGTGGGCAGAGGGGAGTGCCCCTCTGCCCATCCCCGAGCCCAGGCCCAGGTAGTGCCCCCTGAGCCGGGGAGCATCCCTAGGCCAGCCACCGGTGGAAGATAGGGCCCCACATTTGTTCCCCGCCCTGGGCTCTGCTTACGCTAAGGCCAGCCCTGCTAAATAAGAGCCCTGCAGGGTCTGAAAACTTGCATAATTTCACCATCTACAGTTGGTACAATAAAAGATACCACCTAAAACTTCTCTGCCTCCATGTCTTATTCTCAAACACAGTGCTACATAAAAAATGTATTTCCCACCTACATAAGTCTGAGAGTTTTGCTCTATTTGAGATTAGTGGTGCTCATTAAAATACAATGAAATTTCTCCAAAATATAGTCTGAATATTTATGATTTTAAGAACAATAAAGGAATGTTATGGGGAATAACACGAAGACTGGACAGAATCTGTCCCTTATCCCTTGGGGGTAAGGGTATCCTGCCTCAGGGCAGGGGGCTGTATTAGGTGACACTTGGACCTTCTAGTTCTATGGTTCTATGATATCTTACAAGGAGGATGTCTCCAAATGCCTAAATGTGAACAGACACAAATTTAGACATGTAACATACAATTTCATTCATAATTAACTTCTTCCTTGCCCTGTCATTGACAGTCACCGAATGCCATGGCTCAAAAATATAGAGGCATTATTTTCTAGAACAAGACAATGGACTGTAGAATGCCTGGACATTGACCGGGCAGCCAAGAAGTAGTTTCAGTCTACCAGTAGATCACAAGCTTACTGGATCACAGTGGCCGTTTTTACACAGATGCCCCCCATCCCCCACTTGGTGTTCGGGTGGATGTGCCGGGGGGTGGGTGGGGTGATATCCATGTAAACGGCTGGTGGTGGGTGGGGATGGGTGTCTGCTTGGTTTTTGCTCGTGTGAACACCAAGCGGGATGAGGGGTGTGTGTGTGCTCCCACGCAACACCCACCTCCACCCATCTCCACCCACAGAGCCCTCTGGAAAACTGGAGGAGGCCCCATCAGTGGAGGTGGGTGGAGATGAGTGGAGGTGGGTGTGTGTCCATGTAAAGGGACATGCACCCACTTCCACCCACTGTGCCGAAACACCCATCCCCCCACCCACCCCATCTGTGTAAAAAGGGCCCGTGTGCAGAGGGGGACCAACCTCTCAGAGGTCCCCTCTGGGGAGGAGAGTGAGACTGGTGCCCAGAGTGTGTCCCTGGGGAGGAAATGGGCTAGGAGAGCTCCTTCAGTGAGGCAGGGGAGGCTCTCTCCAAAGGGGAGTACTCCATCCCATTCCTAAAACCATTTGCGGATGTACCCTAGAACTGGGTACAAGTGGGAGGGTTCCCTGCCTGAAGCACCAGAGCCAGCAGGAGGGGTTCTGGTAGATGACCTGAGGTTGACACTCACCTGGATCAAGTGTGACTGTGCACCATACGTCTGGCCACTCCTTGACTATGGGGTAGGTTTTAAAGGACAAATATAACACTTACATACACAATTCCCAATTACTTTCAATTTAAATTAGGTGCCTAAATGTTATTTTTGCTTTTGAAACTATCCTTCATTCACATGAGTGCCACTCTACTAGACATATGACACTGCACGTGCAATTGCGAGATACATGATAGATTCACATCAGAAAAAACAAATTTTAATATGGGCTTCATCTCTGAATGACAAAGTGTGCTATATTTCAGCATATTATTTCCTTTTTAAAAGAAAGGTTGCAAAGTAACAGCCTTGGACTCGGAGATACTCTATCCACAAAGTAGATTGACATGAGCAACCGCAATGGAAGCTTCCTCTAATAATCTTGCCTGTGTGTCCCATCCCAACCTGGCAGGTGGGTAACTCAAGCTCAAGTTGGCTCTGGTTTTGTCAGTCATTGCTTAAACCAAGTTCTCAAACCAATCTGGAGTTGTCTCATTGACTCAGTCCATTTACTCTGTAGTAGTCCCCTGGGTTGTATGGGAGAATTCTGGAGGAAGTGTTTTGAGATTATTGCCCATGCCACCATTTGTGATGGTATTTTGTGAATCTATTCATTGAAAATTGAGCTAAGACAGGCAGTTATCTTTACATTGGGTGAAAATACACATGCACCTTAACTTCGCTCTTATGCTGCTTTATCACCATGTTAACATACCACTTTAACATTTCTTATGTATTTTGCAGGGCTGCATAGGGTGCCAATACAACTCTGCAACATGCATAAGAAATGTTAAAATGGTGTTAAAGCAGAGTTACGTGCATTTCTGTTTTCACCCACAGAACTCAGATGGTCACTATCTTTGAGGCAGCCATGAAGATATGGTGAAGCTTGTTTATCTTTAGTAGTCATTCAGTTCCATGTTAGATCATCTTCTCTTTTCCATTAGCCAAAAAGACAAATGAAAGTCTCTCCAATCCACAGCTAATGGTATGAACACTTCTCACCACAGAATGTCAATTATTCTTTTCCCATTTATTTGATAAAGGATTTGTGGTTTTGAGAAAATTAATGTCTAAACAATGTACTCTTAAGCGAATCCTAATAAATTCATGTCAAGACTGAATGCTCGATAGAATATTAAACTATGTTTTCAGACTGCTTTATACATTGATCCAATTTAACCCAAGAGAATGCCAGAGTATAATGCTGATCCTTACTGAGGGGAGAAAGGGAAGAAGCTGTGGGTGAAAAAAGATGCATGGGCTGCGCGGCGGCTCCTTGGGGTAGGAAACAGCGGCTGCCACGTTCAAGGAGGGAGAGAGACATCAATAAAATTTGCCTGAGGCTGGAGAGCAGTCTTGTTGCCTGGGTAAGGGGGCCCCAACGACAGATGTGCAAGTGGCCACCACAGCCCCACTCCCAGTGCCCTGTCATGTTTGAAAACCATGACGCCCAGCCCTGGTTGCCCCCACCTCATAGTGGGGATGCCAGGGCCAAAAAGATGTATTGGCCTGCTGTAGCCCACATTGGTGGCCCTTAGCCTGAGATGTGCACCCGGGATCATCAGGGGGCCGCATTCCTGGCTAGCTGCCCACCTGGCCTGAGGCTGTCCCAGGCTAACAAGTGGCAGCCGTGGGACAGACGTATGGCTAGTTGCCTGGCTCAGGAGGGTCATAGCGGGCCACTGTCATGTCTGTTTTCACCCTTTGATCCAAACCCTATTTATTCTCACATTAGAGAGACACGGCTTAAGCAACAATCCTTTGAAGACCATAGGACATTTTCTATTTATTTTAATGGGCTTTGAATCCAGCCCAAAGTCCATAGGGTTCCACCTTCAGTAAGGATGAATTCTAACCTTGAAAAAANTATTCTCCTTCTTCAGTAACCACTGAAAATTTTGCCATGTGTAGTAAAATTCCAGCAATATTTTTAATCTCCTGCAAATCAGTCTTACTGGTCAAAATTTTATTTCATTATTAAAATTTACCCTTTTCCTTCACACTTCCCAAAGCTTATGCTGTATTAGTGTATCTTATGATTCAAGCACAAGTTTTTACAAGCAAAATTTGTGTAAGACCTGGCTGTTCCGCCAGGCCTTTGGTGAGGCAGGTGGTGGTGGGGGTAGGGGGGTTTGGGAGGGAGGGTGAGTTTTTATGATTTGTTTTTAAAATTGTGGATTTGCTTTAAAATGTTTTAATGTTGACATTTTAAAAATTATTATTATTATTTTGTGTGTGCTGTTCACTTCCCTGAGCTGCCTTTGGGCAGGAGGGGTGGGATATAAGTTTTAAATAAATAAATAAATAAATAAATAAAAAATAATGTGATCAGCTATTGTCTTTCAGACTACAGCTAACATGAGCATAGTGTTCTGGCTATACTCACTGAGAAGAAACTTGGCAGAGGTTTCTGGAATTGTTAGGGTTTCGGGAATTGTTGACCCAAAAAATGAGAGCCTACTTTAGAAATGATAAACAGCTTCAAGTTATGGGAGTGGTATAAACTACTGATACATGCTAGGAAGAATTCACAGAGTCAAAACGTCTGGGTATTGCCAGGGGAAAAGAAATACAAACGTGCTTGTCAGTGTAAAAAAGCTAATTTTCCATGGAATAGAACAAAATAAATATTTAAATGCTAGTATGGCAATCAACGAAAAGGTAAAAGCCTTTATAGCTTACACTGACATTGATGACTGTTCCTCAAAGGCATTTTTATATAGGCAAGATAGTTATCACATTGCACTATGCTTATGTACAATGATAGAATTAAAATGAATTAAAGCTCAGCTGTTATCTGTATGCAAGAGGGAAAACAAGATATTACTGCAAAAAGGATCATTATTCTTTTTAAGTGAAAATTCTTCATACAAGAGAAATTATGCAAAACTTCACCAACCTTTAGTTCCTTTGGTTTTTAGCATTATAGGGATCTAAGAAGCTCATACGAAATGTAATTGCAGCTGGTAATGTTCTCCAGGAATATTTCCTGTATTGAATTAGAAACCTACAGGTACATGATGATTTGCAATTACATTACAATGGAGTGTCCACAGTACAAAGTATATAAATCCTCATGCTGTTGTCAGCAATGGTGAGGTAGAGTTCCATTCTCTGCTTTCCAGTTTTCTTGACAGTTGCAAAATTCCTTTAAACTGTGAGTTATTGGGTGAAAACAGACATGACGCTAACTACCCTTTAACCACCATTGGTCATCATTTATGCATGTTTCAGGGCTGCATAGGGCACCAATACAGCCCTGCAACATGCATAAATAACCACCAAGGGTGGTTAAAGGGTGGTTAGCGTCATGTCTGTTTTCACCCATTGTCTGTTGCAGAAGTCCCAGTACTGGACTTCAACCCCCACCCCCACTTTGGGGGCATAAATTGTCTGCTTCTAACAAATTTGATTAAATGGTTTCTCCCAGTGTTGAATTTGTACAAATATGGAACAGTAGAAAATTTCCTGATAACTTAGACACATCTTCTAGGTGACTATGAAGTTGTTTTTTCGACACTGCCTTAACCTTGTGGTCTGAAATTCACTTATGTAAGATAGTTCATAAAGAGCAGAGGTATAAAAATCTCTTTATGGAAATCACACTTGTTCAAATGATCATCAACTTCAAATTTAGAAAAAGCTGCAGGTGTGTGTTTACTATCCTATTATTTAATTTAATTTATTTCATTCGTTAATTAATTTTATTATTTATTTATTTTTTTCATTTACTTTATTTATATATTTATAATCCATAAATCCAGACTTCCATAATCTCACTACACTGTCATTCTCAAAGAAAGATACAAGATGGTTGGTGGGACTGATCCCAAGCTGCACATCCGCTACTGCACGTAAGTGTTGCGACGTAGGTTGCACACACACAGTAGGCCCTGTGCCAGGGGTGTACATGGCTTGCATGCACATATGTGTGCATGCCATGTCCGATCCACACGCCGGTCCACAGGGCTTGGGGTTGGTTCCACTGTCTTGGTCCCAAATGTAAGAGATGGAGACAAAGTACCTCTGGTGTTATCTTTTATTGAACCAACTGTAGTTGGTGAGAATATGTAAGCTTTCACACAGGGCCTTTCCTCGGGCATGTAACAAATCAGAACTATGGACTGAACAACTGGAGGGCTATGCTCAATTTGTAGTTCTGACTTGTTACATGCCTAAAGAACAGTGCCGGCCATACCATGGGGCAGCTCGGGGCAGCTGCCCTGGGCCCCACTTCTGGGGGGGCCCACACTTGGGGCCCCCACCTCCTGGCCTGATGGTGGCTGGGAGCTGGGGCCCCCAAGCATGGGGCCTCCAGCCGACTCCAACTGACAGGCAGCGGAGGGGGGCAACAGGAGTGAGGGAGAGGCAGAAGCCCTGGCTCTCCCACACTCCATGCCCCCCCCCTGCCTGTCACAGTCCCGGCCAGGGGAAATGAAGGAGAGAGAGTCAGAGGCCCCGCCTCTCCCTCATTTACCCTGGTCGAGAGACTGACAGGTAGGGGGGGCACCCATGGAGTGAGGTAGAAGCAGGCAGAGGCCTCACCTCTTCCTTACGATGCTGGCCCCCTCCGCTGCCTGGCTGTTTCGGCCAGGGAAAATAAGGGAGAGGTGGGACCTCTGCCTCTCTCTCCCTCATTTCCCCTGGCTGAGACTGTGACAACCAACGGAGGGGGGGGGGGGCAGCAGAACTTCTGGTGGGCAGTGCGGTGGCAGATTTAATGCCCGCACCTGAAGCTCAGAGCCTGGCGCGGGGCCCAAGCTGGAGGTAGCTATGGTGATGGTGGTGGCAGTGGCAGCAGCAGTGACAGCAGATCATGTAAGTGACCTGAATGGCTGCTCAGGCTTGGGGTGGGCAGAGGGGAGTGCCCCTCTGCCCATCCCCGAGCCCAGGCCCAGGTAGTGCCCCCTGAGCCGGGGAGCATCCCTAGGCCAGCCACCGGTGGAAGATAGGGCCCCACATTTGTTCCCCGCCCTGGGCTCTGCTTACGCTAAGGCCAGCCCTGCTAAATAAGAGCCCTGCAGGGTCTGAAAACTTGCATAATTTCACCATCTACAGTTGGTACAATAAAAGATACCACCTAAAACTTCTCTGCCTCCATGTCTTATTCTCAAACACAGTGCTACATAAAAAATGTATTTCCCACCTACATAAGTCTGAGAGTTTTGCTCTATTTGAGATTAGTGGTGCTCATTAAAATACAATGAAATTTCTCCAAAATATAGTCTGAATATTTATGATTTTAAGAACAATAAAGGAATGTTATGGGGAATAACACGAAGACTGGACAGAATCTGTCCCTTATCCCTTGGGGGTAAGGGTATCCTGCCTCAGGGCAGGGGGCTGTATTAGGTGACACTTGGACCTTCTAGTTCTATGGTTCTATGATATCTTACAAGGAGGATGTCTCCAAATGCCTAAATGTGAACAGACACAAATTTAGACATGTAACATACAATTTCATTCATAATTAACTTCTTCCTTGCCCTGTCATTGACAGTCACCGAATGCCATGGCTCAAAAATATAGAGGCATTATTTTCTAGAACAAGACAATGGACTGTAGAATGCCTGGACATTGACCGGGCAGCCAAGAAGTAGTTTCAGTCTACCAGTAGATCACAAGCTTACTGGATCACAGTGGCCGTTTTTACACAGATGCCCCCCATCCCCCACTTGGTGTTCGGGTGGATGTGCCGGGGGGTGGGTGGGGTGATATCCATGTAAACGGCTGGTGGTGGGTGGGGATGGGTGTCTGCTTGGTTTTTGCTCGTGTGAACACCAAGCGGGATGAGGGGTGTGTGTGTGCTCCCACGCAACACCCACCTCCACCCATCTCCACCCACAGAGCCCTCTGGAAAACTGGAGGAGGCCCCATCAGTGGAGGTGGGTGGAGATGAGTGGAGGTGGGTGTGTGTCCATGTAAAGGGACATGCACCCACTTCCACCCACTGTGCCGAAACACCCATCCCCCCACCCACCCCATCTGTGTAAAAAGGGCCCGTGTGCAGAGGGGGACCAACCTCTCAGAGGTCCCCTCTGGGGAGGAGAGTGAGACTGGTGCCCAGAGTGTGTCCCTGGGGAGGAAATGGGCTAGGAGAGCTCCTTCAGTGAGGCAGGGGAGGCTCTCTCCAAAGGGGAGTACTCCATCCCATTCCTAAAACCATTTGCGGATGTACCCTAGAACTGGGTACAAGTGGGAGGGTTCCCTGCCTGAAGCACCAGAGCCAGCAGGAGGGGTTCTGGTAGATGACCTGAGGTTGACACTCACCTGGATCAAGTGTGACTGTGCACCATACGTCTGGCCACTCCTTGACTATGGGGTAGGTTTTAAAGGACAAATATAACACTTACATACACAATTCCCAATTACTTTCAATTTAAATTAGGTGCCTAAATGTTATTTTTGCTTTTGAAACTATCCTTCATTCACATGAGTGCCACTCTACTAGACATATGACACTGCACGTGCAATTGCGAGATACATGATAGATTCACATCAGAAAAAACAAATTTTAATATGGGCTTCATCTCTGAATGACAAAGTGTGCTATATTTCAGCATATTATTTCCTTTTTAAAAGAAAGGTTGCAAAGTAACAGCCTTGGACTCGGAGATACTCTATCCACAAAGTAGATTGACATGAGCAACCGCAATGGAAGCTTCCTCTAATAATCTTGCCTGTGTGTCCCATCCCAACCTGGCAGGTGGGTAACTCAAGCTCAAGTTGGCTCTGGTTTTGTCAGTCATTGCTTAAACCAAGTTCTCAAACCAATCTGGAGTTGTCCCATTGACTCAGTCCATTTACTCTGTAGTAGTCCCCTGGGTTGTATGGGAGAATTCTGGAGGAAGTGTTTTGAGATTATTGCCCATGCCACCATTTGTGATGGTATTTTGTGAATCTATTCATTGAAAACTGAGCTAAGACAGGCAGTTACCTTTACATTGGGTGAAAATACACATGCACCTTAACTCCGCTCTTATGCTGCTTTATCACCATGTTAACACACCACTTTAACATTTCTTATGTATTTTGCAGGGCTGCATAGGGTGCCAATACAACTCTGCAACATGCATAAGAAATGTTAAAATGGTGTTAAAGCAGAGTTACGTGCATTTCTGTTTTCACCCACAGAACTCAGATGGTCACTATCTTTGAGGCAGCCATGAAGATATGGTGAAGCTTGTTTATCTTTAGTAGTCATTCAGTTCCATGTTAGATCATCTTCTCTTTTCCATTAGCCAAAAAGACAAATGAAAGTCTCTCCAATCCACAGCTAATGGTATGAACACTTCTCACCACAGAATGTCAATTATTCTTTTCCCATTTATTTGATAAAGGATTTGTGGTTTTGAGAAAATTAATGTCTAAACAATGTACTCTTAAGCGAATCCTAATAAATTCATGTCAAGACTGAATGCTCGATAGAATATTAAACTATGTTTTCAGACTGCTTTATACATTGATCCAATTTAACCCAAGAGAATGCCAGAGTATAATGCTGATCCTTACTGAGGGGAGAAAGGGAAGAAGCTGTGGGTGAAAAAAGATGCATGGGCTGCGCGGCGGCTCCTTGGGGTAGGAAACAGCGGCTGCCACGTTCAAGGAGGGAGAGAGACATCAATAAAATTTGCCTGAGGCTGGAGAGCAGTCTTGTTGCCTGGGTAAGGGGGCCCCAACGACAGATGTGCAAGTGGCCACCACAGCCCCACTCCCAGTGCCCTGTCATGTTTGAAAACCATGACGCCCAGCCCTGGTTGCCCCCACCTCATAGTGGGGATGCCAGGGCCAAAAAGATGTATTGGCCTGCTGTAGCCCACATTGGTGGCCCTTAGCCTGAGATGTGCACCCGGGATCATCAGGGGGCCGCATTCCTGGCTAGCTGCCCACCTGGCCTGAGGCTGTCCCAGGCTAACAAGTGGCAGCCGTGGGACAGACGTATGGCTAGTTGCCTGACTCAGGAGGGTCATAGCGGGCCACTGTCATGTCTGTTTTCACCCTTTGATCCAAACCCTATTTATTCTCACATTAGAGAGACACGGCTTAAGCAACAATCCTTTGAAGACCATAGGACATTTTCTATTTATTTTAATGGGCTTTGAATCCAGCCCAAAGTCCATAGGGTTCCACCTTCAGTAAGGATGAATTCTAACCTTGAAAAAATATCTCATCCCCTGGTTGCAGTGTAAGATGTACGTATCCTATTTATGTCAGTTGTTGGGAAATATCAGGTAATTAGAAAGTTCAAACACAAGTTCTGTGTGGGATTAGACATCTACATAATGCCAAAATCTCCAGTATTTATATTCACTTCTACGTGTATGCGCGGTTCTCTATTTGACATCAGTGTGAATTCTGAACCTAATAAGGAAGGGAAAAGAGAGATCCCTAAGCAGGATAAATTTGATTTCAAAGTGTAATTCTTTGAATTATGAAATGACTAAAGAGACGTTAGGATGGATCATGTCAAGGCGACTTGGAAATAATGTATTCCTTAAAATGCCCTCTCTTTTTCTTTCTTTCTTTAAAAAAAAAGAAAGAAAATGTTTGCTATGTTTGCCATTGATTAAAGATCACTCTGTCTTTCTCTTTCCAAGCTGCCCATTTCCCCCTTCAAATATAGGAAAAATCACCTACTTATATAGCAATATAAAAAAAATATTTACTGTACAAAGTTTCATATTCTTTCCCAACTCTAATTGCAGGGTTCGTTCTTTTAGTGGGCTGTGAGCCCTATTAGACGGTGAGGTTACTACACTAATTATTCTTGTTCTTAAATAGTAAGATAATTACTGGAGCAATATTCTATTCAAAGTGAAAATTAGATCCACCCCCTGGCAGACTCAAATTAGGAACCTTTTTTCTTCCCAATGTTCTACTTTTTTCCTCCTTGAAATGTGCAATTTACTTAGTCTTTTAAACAAACTGGATTTGGCTGTTTTCTAACTTCTGTATATTCTTGGCTTCATAAAAGGGCAGTTGTAATTTTTCCAAAGGGAAAGATCTTTCCTAACAATTTAAAAAACAGTGCAAATGCACATTGAATAATGTACATGTTACAGATTTCTCTCTGTAACTGGGTGGCTCCTATAAGCCTATTGGAGTCCTGGTCTGGAGTTGCTAACTGCAGCTATACTGTTAGGCATCAGCCGGTTGGAGCATGCCCAGTGGAGACTAGGAACTCTGCTGGAGTCTAAGTCCTGGGGCATGCCCAATTGGGCTCAGGGAGACTTGCTGAGCTCTAAGTGCTGTTACATGCTCAGTAGGTGCTGGTCAGACTGAGCATGCTCAAGGGATATAAAGGCCCTGAGCTCAGTCTACCTGTCTAGAGAGGTGGTAGAAGTAGAAGTTGTTGCTGTGGGCTCCCTGCTCCAGGGAAGGAACCCTGTTTGAAGGACCTGCTCCAAGCAGGTGGGACTTGCCCAGGTTGGGACTAAGGTGGAGAACTGAGAGGGCTTTTGAAAGAAGCACAGACTTTAGTACAAGCCTAAGGAACTGTGCACTATATGGAGGTGTAGGCCTTGGCTATAAGGAGAGGTTGGAAGCCAAGGATAGGGACCTTACAGGGTATGTCTATAAAGTGCACACCCCCCCACCACTCTTGGGGGATAGAGGCTGGAAGGCTAGAAGGGCGTGGCAGCAGGGTTGCTAGTTTCCCAAAGTGACACCTCAGCGCCCTGTATGGCTCTGGGGACCCCTGCGGCTTCTCTCTCTCGCTCTCTCTCTCCTCTCCCTTTTTAAAAAAAATTCATTTGGTGTTAAGAGAGGTACCAGACTGACAGTCCAGAAGATTAAAATCCTCTACCCACAGACAAATGACGAGGGTGCTATGCAACACCCTTAGGTGGGTTGTCAGTGTGTGGTATTTTGTAGTCTAGGATGTTAATTGTATGATGATTTCTAAGATTATATAGGGAGTTGAGATCCATCTGACCTCTAGGAGTGCTTAGACTCCCCCTAGAGAGGGGAAGTGGTGTAACAGGGTTTCATAATAAAAAGCCATTTTATAGAAACAGACCCAGCTGCCTGTCTTATGTGATCTGGTCACAAGAATATAAGAACATAAGTAGTGCTGTACTGGGTCAGACCAATGGTCCATAAAACCTAGCACCTGTCTCCTACAGTGGCCAATTTTTGTCTCTTGGGAGAAGTAGCCAACGTGTCACAATGGACAATCCATTCCGTGTTGTACCAGTCCCCAACAGTAAGAGGTTACATCCCTCAAACTGACTTGGTATTCACCATGAATGGACCTATCCTCCAAGAACTTATCCAATCCCTTTTTAAAACTAGCTACACTGCCAGCCTTGACCTTACTCTGGCAGTAAATTCCACAAGTTAATTGTGCGCCGAGTGAAAACAATACGTTCTCTTATGGATTTTAAATCTGCTGCCGGTTAATTTTATTGAGTGTCCTGTTGTTCTAGTACTATTGGAGAGGGTAAATAACCGCTCCCCTATTTAAGTGTTCCACATCACTCATGATTTTATAAACTTGTATCGTATCATATCCCCTCTCAGTTGTCTCTTCTCCAAGCTGAAGAGCCCCAACCTTTCAAACCACTCTTCACACAGGAGCTGTTCCATGCCTGTTGAACAGCTGATGGAGGATCCTGGAGGAGTGTGCTCACCCCGGCTGCAGAACAGCTAATGGGGGACAGGGTTTGAGGCATGGACCAAACAGCTGATGGGGGAGCTGATGAACGCCCCCTAACAGCTGTTTGGTAGGGCAGGTGAGTGCACCAAACAGCTGATGGGGGCCCGAGGAGTGCCTCCATCAGCTGTTTGGGCAGCAGCTCTTCTTGGGGGCCTGGTGCTGCTGAGTAGCAGCACCAACTTGTGGCATGAAGGACCCGTGACAGCAGCTCCCATGCCCAGGTTATGGGCGGGAGGGTTTCTCACGTGAACAGTCCTCCCCACTGACCCAAGGAGTGGCGGCTGCAGTGACCTGCCCAGGGGTGGCGGAGGAGGTGCCTTGCTGCTGTCACATTTGTTTTCACCTCTAATCAATTCATAACTTGTCTGTGCTAGTGAAAAGTGGAGACACTTAGAGCTCCTAACTTAATTAACACAATCAAAGGTTGTGACCAGGCGCTTAGAGTGTGCTAATAGTCAGAATAGTGACTTGTGAGATTGACGTCAGGGTTCTGTATCACGCGTCTCTCAGTGATTTTCTTCTGCTTGTGAGTCAAATGATGATTTTTCAAACAATCAGTCCTGCAGACCCAGTTGGATCTGAGAATTTATGTCTGTGCTTTATTTGTTTATTTGTTTTGCTGTTTATCTCATTACTGGGAACAAAATAATTGTAATTGAAATTTAGCTGATGATTGTACTGATGACAGGGTAGGTTTAAATTTACTCTCCTATAACTTCATTCCACCATTGGATTAGACCAATGACCTATCTGCTCTATACCTTTGTCTCTAGCAGTGGCCACTGATGGATGCATAAGAGGAAGGCTTGGAAGAGATCCCATAATTAATGAAAGAACCCAATGGGAGAAAATTTTGCTAATCCACCTGACTTAGTGGTAAGTTGATGACATGATGCATGAGAATTTATATCCTTAAAAAACAAACTCTGTTATACGTCCTGTTTAATATAACTGGGGATGCTTTCATTACCCATGTATCTGTGTAATCCTTTTTGAATCCTGCTGAGTTCTTGATCTGAGTGATATCTGCTAATAACAAGTTCCGTAGCTTAATTATGCTTTGGATTAAAAAATTTGCTTTTATCAATCTTACTTTTAACATTGTTTCTATCCAGTGTCATTAAATGTCCCCTTGTTTTTGTCTGAGAAGGCAGTGGTAAATAGAAACACCTGATATGCCTTCTCTCTCTCTCTCTCTCTCTCTCTCTCATATCTTTCAAGGGCTTGATCCAAAGTTCTCTGAAGCGTAATAGGAAAATGATCATGCGATTGATGTCTAGGACACCCATGATGTCTAGGACACTTGAGAGGTATGCTCCTCATACAGGTATGCTCCCTCATTCAGGGGGGGAGCATAGCTCAAGTGGAAAGAGCACATGCTTTGCATGTATAAGGTCCCAGGTTCAATCACCAGCATCTCCACTTCAGGATCCCTCATAGCACACCTGGGGGAGGCCCCCACTGGGGGCTTGGAGGGGTCTCAGATAGCACACTGGGATAGCCTCTGCCAAAGACCCTGGAAGAGCCAGATTTGGACCCAAATTTGAAACCCCCTGCTGCTGTGTCAGGTTGTGACAATACTGGGCTAAGATGGACCATTGGTCTGACTCATTTAGGCAGTTTAGTAAAAGAAGTGTCACCATGGCTGTAATAATTTTTATTGTCCTGATCTGCACCCCCTCCACTTTTTATGATATGGTTGACAGTGGAAGCATGCATTACACATTAGTCACAGCCGTACAATGGCTGTTGAGTAAAAAGGAGGCAATTTTATTTTGTACGTAATCACTTTTTCTGACAATAACTGTAAGCTAGCATGTTAAAAATTAAACAAAATAGCAAAGAGGAAAGCAAAAGCCCTGGGAAAAAGTGTGGGCTTTTGCAAAAAGACAGTATTAATCCAGGAAGCAACATTTGGAGAGAAAGTGCACAGGTAGCATAGAATTATTGAATGTCCGAGATGGAAGGGACCTCAAGGGCCATCTAGTCCAACCCAAAATATCAAAATATCCAAATATATATACACACTATAAACAATATTAATCTATCCTAATATATTGGGTTATTTTCTTTTGCAAACTCTATTTTTCCTGGTGTTTTCAGACATTTCAGTTCAGATATATGGTTATTTAACTGAATATCTTAACCCAAATGGCAAAAAAATGAAAGGAAAAACCCCAAAAAACCAAACCAATCTGGGAAATAAAAATGAATAGTCAAAGCAGGGACAAATACAGCCTATACTGAATGGGGACCCAACCCTAAAAGAGATATTTGCAGAACCTTCACTTCTGGCCTTCAAACAACCCCCCACGCCCAAGCTCTCTCAGCTAATTATCCTCAGCAACCTACTCAGAGCGCTCCATCTCCCACAGGGACAAGGCCGGGCCAGAACAGAAGATGTGAAACCTGCCTGCACATCTCTGCTGCAAACAGCATCCAGACACCCCAGGGAAAGTCATTCCAAGTACAAGGGAACTACAACTGCAAATCCAAACGTCTAGTCTACCTCATTCAATGCACCAGATGTTCCAATGGGAACTATGTAGATGCAACCTACCAGCCCCTTCACAAACACAGGAACTAGCAGAGAAAAAAGATCATGGACGAAAGCACAGATTCCACTGTTGGCAGCACCCACTTTTCTTTATTTCTGACCTCTCTGTCCGGGTCTTAAAAGGCAACGTATTGCAACACCTTCAAAAGGTGAGCCTGGGAAGAAAAACTCAGTCATAGCCCTGCTGGATACAAAAAAACAACGGACTTAATTTAGACATGGGTTTAAACAAACTATTACAAAAATGTGCAAGTCTAAGTTACAGGAATCCCCAGGTGGATACTTAACTGCTTAAAACTCATCACTCCACCCATCTCAAATGTATTTACCTCCTTCCCTAGGTCTGTTCTTACATTCCCCTCCCCTCTGTCTGCAAAGTCACTATGGGTATTTGAGAAGTGATGCTACCACACTTTGACACAATCCAGGGTAACAGCTGCCCCCGCCCCGCCCCGCCCTGGGGTAGGCCGGTACCCAGAACAGACACGATGGTGTGCCTTACCACACTTTGCCCTGAACTGTGGTAGCACTTACCACCGGCTGTTCCCCGTGATTTTCTGAGATAACAACTGGTGGTAACTGCTACCATGGTTCGGGGCAAAGCGTGGTGAACATTTGGCAGCCACCAAACAGAAGTGACGGTGGTTGTGATCCTGCGGTGGGGTTAAGTGTGGCAAAGTATGGCTAAACGTGGTATCATCATTTCTGAAAATACCCAAAATATACAGCTGCCTTGCTTTGCATTGCTCCATCTGCAGTTCCAACTCCTGACCTACCTGAAGGACCTTGTCAGTTCTGAAAGCTTGTGCACCTCCTCCACCAACTTGAGTTGGTCCAATAAAAGATATCTCCACACTATTTTGTCTCTACTCTTTATCCACTTGGTCAGCTCCAATTCAATGCAGGGAAACCCATCAAAAATGTGGGTATTTGTTTGAGTTCTAAAATGGAGAAACATCTGTGATGCTGGGTAGGAGACGCTATCCTTTCCTGTAACCTGTCTGTGGTCACAGGGGATGCTATGACAGGACCAAGGGGAAGAATGAACAGAGGATGGCCAGTCCAAAGTCTGACACAATCATCAAGCCCCTCTAGCATCACAGAAATGAAAGAAGGGATTCAAGCTGCACAGTCTTCTTTGTGGCATGACTTGTTACTAGAATCACAGAATCATAGAGTTTGGAAGGGAACTCGGGGTTCATCTAGGCCAACCCTCTGCTTGGATGCAGGGGGACTGCAGTTATAACATCCCTGACAGATGGGAACCATGAGGTGAGCAAGGACACAAACTAGACTAGTGAGGGGAGCAAGACCAGAAGTGGGGGAATACAGAGGAAAGCAAGACAGGACTGAGACAGTGAGCATGAAACAACAGGAAGTAGGAACGTGCAAGACAGGAACAAGACAAGGACTAGGCAGGAGTGCATTGTTCCACTCAGCTTCCTCTTTCTACCAGCATGCCTTTTATGCTCACTGGCAGCCAAACAGGAAGCTGGAAGGTGGGCAAAGGCCTGGAGAGAGACCAATGGGGTGGGGTCAGGACAAGGTGGGAAATAATTTATTGGAGGGGTGGATGGAATAGAGGCAGACTGAGGCGGTGGTGCCAGTGAGCTGGCTAGTGGCTACTGCCTCTAGCACCCTGAGGGGGGTAGGATGGGGTTCAAGGCCTGACACCCAGTTCCTTTAACCTTTGCTCATAACACATGTTTACCAAACCCTTTGTCATTTTTGTCACCTTCCTCTGAACCCATTCCAATTTGTCAAGGCCCTTCAGTCACAGTCTCTCTCTCCAGGGTCCATCCTCCCTCAGTTTGAGCCCTTCAAATTAGCCACAATGACAGCCATGCAATCTTTAGTGAAGCATTTAATATCAACAACAGCAGTCCCCGAACTGCAGTATTCCACGTAAATCTCCAGCTGGACCTTCTTACCACTGTGAGCCATTCATTGGCCCTCAGCCATGCCCTGTGGGGAAGCTTGCAGTCCACTCCCAGCAAGTCTCTCCCTGGCCTGTTGCCAGGCTGTTCCATTTCTTAGGGTCCCAGCACCCTGGCCAGCTCAGAGCAAAGATCTTATTTTAAGTCCTTCTAGCTCTGTGGCCAGGCTCCAACCGATTGTGTGTGTGCTCCCGCGCAACACCCACCTCCATTCATCACCCACCCACGGAGCCATCCAGGAAACTGGAGGAGGCTCCGGGGGTGGAGGTGGGTGTGCACCCATGGAAAAGGCCGCACATCCTCCTCCATGCACCGCTGGCACACACCCATCCACCATGTCTATGCAAAAATGGTTTAAGACACAACATTGTGTCCATGATGCTTCTATATTTTGGATAATCATCCTATTTATGTGGCAGTTGCGGTGTTCATTTGGAGCACGATTTCTTCATAAAAGCTGTGATCAGTAATATACCCTATCACAAATCCTTTATTGCTTACTAGGGATGTGCGAACAGAACGCGGTCCTGATGTTTGGTCGTTCAGTTCGAAACCTGAGTTCAGGTTCAGTTGTTCGGTTTGGTGGAGTTCGGTCGGACATCCGAAAATAGCATTATCGATACCGAAATAGATTTTCTTTTTGGTATCGGTATCATTTGGCCCTGAAACCACCCCTGGTCTCCACCCCTGGTGCCAGGAAATCTGCTCCTAAGCTGCCTTCCCCTCCCAGACATGTTTTTCTCACCCAAAGTCATGTTTTTCCTGCCCCCGAACTCATCCAAACTTTCCTGAACTGTTTGGATGAATTCGGCCCAAACTCCGAACATCCGAATCGCGTTCGCACATCCCTATTGCTTACTTCAGAGAGCAGAGGAGTTTTGTTAGACCACTAAATCATACTGGAAACATAGCCTGTGCCTGGGGTATTAGAGGTTTGCAGATTCTAGCAAAGCATAAACTTAATGAAAGTAAGCTTGTTAAGTTTTTGTCTTTTTATAAAGGTGTTTTTACACACACATCTCTCCTGCATGATTGCTGTTACATCCTGAACTTTCTGTGTGTCTAAATCACTCACCCAGATCTTAAACAGCTGGCTCTTTGAACTTCTGCATAGAACGTCTCCCAGAACTTTTGTATGTAAAAAGTTCTCCTGGTAAACTGCTTTGCTCCAGGCAGCTGTGGTCACTTGGTTTCCATGGCAGACCCTCACGTCTACAGCTGCAGTTACTTTAGGCTGCCTCAGGGCAGTGTGTGTGTGAAGAATGCATATGGAACTTATTGTGGACTTGTAAACCCAGAAGGTTGAAAGACCAGCACTTTAATGTGTGTGTAAAAATGCCCAAAGAGGTATCTGAAGTAGGGCTGAAACAAGAATTTAAAAAAATTCTTGCAAGAAATCTCATGAGAATGAGATCCAGGCTCAAGATCTCGCTGGGATCTTGACACCTGGTTTGGGTTCTCAGCAAGATTTTGAGACTGACTCCCTCCCCCCCAACATCTGTTTGGTAAGGTGGGAAAACTGTAGTAACCCAGCTTTGCAAGGGGCTAGCCTGACCTGGAGAGCTGGAGCTCCAGGGATCCTAGCTCTCCTGGCCAACACAACCCCTTGCAAAGTCCTCAAGCAGCTTCCTGATCAGTTTCAGGGTGAAATACAGCAGAATTATTATCCTTACGACAACGCTTGTGGCTTTGCATGGGGCCACTCTGACTAGAGTGGAGTAGTCCTTTGCAAAGCTGGCTTCTGAGGCACTGCTCTGGTGGGAAGGGGTGATCTATGCTCCCCCCCACCCCCCGGGCACAGGGCTTTGCAAGCTGCCAAGAGTGGCCTGGGGGGCTTTTTCCAATGGGCTGCCATGGCAAGAGGAGTGGGGGATCCCTTTGCCAGGTCAGCCCCTTGGAAAAAGGCCCCCAGGTCCCTTGAAAAACCCTGCATGGGGGGAGAGAGCAGGGATCCATGCTCTCTTCCCCAGCACAGGGCTTTACAAGCTACCAAGAGCAGATTGGAGGAGGGCTTTTCCCAAGGGGCTACCT
This sequence comes from Sphenodon punctatus, assembly GCA_003113815.1. Lineage (NCBI taxonomy): Eukaryota > Metazoa > Chordata > Lepidosauria > Sphenodontia > Sphenodontidae > Sphenodon > Sphenodon punctatus. Next base: position 3,941,359 of record QEPC01003557.1, read on the forward strand.
TGGCAAGGGGAGTGGGGAACTCCACTCCCACTGGAGCAGACCCTCAGGAACCCCCCGCCAGTCAAAGAAGACCCTCAGGACCCCTCAGGAAAAGCCCCCCAAAGCTCTCCTGGCCACCACAAACCATTGCAAAGCCCTCAAATGGCTGCCTGGTCAATTTCAGCCTAGAATTAACCAAGTAGCTGCTTGCGGCTTTGCAAGGGGCCACTCTGGCTAGAGCCGATTTCCCCTGCCAGGGCAGCCCCTCGGATCAAACCCCCAAGCCTCTTTGAAGAGCCCTGCACAGGGGGAAAGAGCAGGGATCCGTGTTCTCTCCCCCTGGTGCAGGGCTTTACAAGACACTGAGAAAGTGAGAATGGCTTGGGGGGCTTTTTCCAAGGGGCTGCTCTCGCAGGGTGAGTGGGGGATCCCAAGCCCATTTGCAAAGACCTGTGCTGGGGGAGAGAGTGGATCCCTGCTTTCTTCCCCCAGTAGAGGTCTTTGCAAAGCAAAAAACATACAACCTTTGCAGCTTACAAACAGCCTTTGTAACTGACAAGCCCCTACCCAGGTGTGCTGGGGTCCAGTTCTTCTCAGTTACGAAGACCTTCAAGTTCTTGGTGAGAAGGCAGCAAGAAACTTCCATTTCTCAGCTGGTTCTCATTTCCTAGAACGAGCTGAAAAATGTGTTTCGTACCGAGAAACTAAAAAACACTGAGATTGCGTTTCAGCTCTTGTCCGAGGTAGCTTTTTAAAAAGAGGTATCTGTATTCTCTATTTAGAATACAGATTGTCAGGACCCATAGGACTTGAACCAGGGGTCCCTTATTTGGGAGGCCCAACTTGCCCAGTTGGAGGACCAAATAACAGCTCTGGCCTAATCCCCCCTGACTCTGGGGCCGATCCCATGCCCTGCACTCAATTCGCACACGCATGCAAACCGTGCGCATGTCCATAGAGTAGAGAGCACATTTTGCAGTGCGGGATCCCACACAAATCCTGCTTGGAATTGTGGTCGTTTTCTTAGCTGCCTCCCCTCCTGACTCTGAAGACTTTGGGGCTGGACTTTGTCTAGGCTGGGTTAAAACAGCTGTTCTGTTTTCACAGAACAATCCCACAAAAACAGAACAGTGATGTTATTTTTCAGAAATGTTTCCAATCAGAATTTCTATTTGAGAAAAAAATAGCCATTTGGGGGATGGACAGCATCCATTTTACAAATGTGCAAATAGGCCTGGTGGACATTTTGTACATGCAAAAATGGCCAATATTAAAAATAAATGAATAAAAATGGTTCCAATCAGAACAAACGATTATTCCAATCTCAAATTGGGACAAATTCAAACCTGGTTCTGATCGAAATCTGAACCAGACAAAATTTCAGCTTCACCCCTAACATGGTCCTGATACTACGTATTATGTTCCCGATCCTTCCTGAACACCTTTCTGGGACACTTACACAAGTTCACCAATTCCAAGGCAAAGGCAGCTCTGGAGAAAGTTTTTTATTGCTGTTATGTGTGTCTTGGCATAGAGGAAATAGGACCTGTGGAAGCAATGTGAGTAATCGTCCAGCCTGAAGTCTAGAAAGACATTGAGTGTACTTAGGAAAACCTTTCCACCAGATCAGAGCAAAAAAGCAAGTTTTCTCAAGCTTGAAGCAGGCCTGCACTTTAAATATTTTTATGTTGAATGTGTGAGGCTTTTTCCTCCCCTCCTGAAATTCATATACAAATGTGTAAAACAAATTGTTTCATTTCAAAGCCTTGGCTCTGTAGCAGAGCAGTTCCGTGTGTAATGAACCCCCGCAACAGGTGGCCCCCAATGGTGTCTTTAAAAAATATTTTTAGGGAAGTTCAAAACAAACACTCCTTTAAAATAATTGCTCAGCTGTGCTTTTCAGCAAACACAGAGCACAGCAGTTTAAACACAGCTTCTTGCTACTCTCCGTGCTTCTAAATTACTCACAGCACTTATTCAGGTGTTTCTCTTTGCACACACCACTAAAAATGATGGCTAGGTCAATTGAATATCTGCAGAACAGCACAAGTCATGGAGCAGGCTTCTCTTGCCAGGGGTGAGTGATGCTAAGGGATGATTATCTTTTATTATTTAATCTTATTACATCAGAAAGAAAACACAGTAGGAGGGATGGAGAATATCCAAAAGCAAGAAAAGCTTTTAGGGACAGGAGATGAGTCATTCAATTGCATGCTGTATAACCTTGACAATGCAGAGGATGGACACTAGGGCTGGGCGAACAGATCGCGGTTCGGGTTTGGCCGTTCGGTTCGGCAGCGTTCGGTTCGTGTGTTCAGGTTCAGCTGTTCGGGTGGATCGCCGAGTTCGCGTTCGGCCATTCGGTTCAGTTCGTGTGTTCAGGTTTGGCCATTCGCTGTTCGGGTGGATCGCTGAGATCGCGTTCAGCATTCGGCGTTCGGCCTAAAAATATCGCGAGCGCGCAGGAAGCCGGAAATTGCGCCGGAAACCAGAAATTCGTGTGCGTGTGGAGCTGTGAGGCAAGTGGGTGATTGTTTGATTTGGTGGCTGCTTGGTTCATGTGTTTTGGCTGTGATTGTGTTGGGTTTGGGTGGTTGGTGTGTGCTGTGTTTTTTTTGAAAAAAAATAAATACAAAAATGAAGAAGGCTGCTCGCATCCTCTGCCTGGGGGCACGTTTGCCGGTGGAGGAGGAGGAGAAGGAGGAGGAACAGGTGGAGGCCGCTGCCCCTGCTACACCTCCCGTGGCACTGGTGGCACTGGCTTCCTCTTCGGACGAGGAGGAAGCGGTGGGCTCTACTGCCATTCCTGCCAGGTTTGTAAACCTT
>QEPC01003560.1:0-10889 GCA_003113815.1 Sphenodon punctatus
CGGTGCCGTCCATGTAAACGTCACCCGGCTCGGCACCCAGGTGTTTGCTGGGTGTGCTCACCCATCCATCTCCACCCAGCTCCACCCACCTGGCCGGCAGCGGCGTCCATGTAAAAAAGGCCATAGATTTTTATGTAAAATGGTCTCCCATATGGGAAAAGCTACAATTCAAATGTGACATTCGGGGGAAAACCGCATATTTACATGTGAAAAGTGTATAATGTAAATGAATATCTGGGAAATAATGGTAAAGGATTAGTGGATTTCTTTTTTTCTTTCTCTCACAATGACATGGGGAGGGTGATGAGTACAAAACAGAGACAGATCAAACAATGATCATTTAAGACAATATGTAAAGCTTATTAAGATGAAGATATAATTCAGATATTGGAATACATAAACAATATGCATATGTAACGCAATATTATATCTCAATTTGTAAACTGCATTTCTGTACGGTATACAAAAAAAATAAAAAATTAAATGAAAAAAAAATAAATAGAATCAGCAGGGTCGATTTGTCCTCAATCCAATTCTCAGCAGAGGTTGTCGACCAAAGCCACAAGCACCCAATATATAAACCATCTTCCTATAGGGATATATATTCCACATCTGGGAATATAAATGTTTGTTTAATAATTGTGTATATTCTGTAAAGCAGTTTAACCCGCAAAGTAATGTTGAATAATATTATTTCTAATTCTTGGGGCTGTCTAACATATTGTGTTTTGTCCTTAGAGTTATATAAAAAAGCTATGTACTTTACAGTAGGACCAGAAATTATTTTTTTCCTTGAGAGATGTTTATGGGGTGTCCATTCTTTTTATCTGGTCATTCACAAATAAGTGCATTGTCATCTGGATATCTTTCACATGCCATTTTTTTGAGACCCTTTAATTCCATTTGGGACCACTGTATTCTGTTGTTGGCGATAAGGGTATATGGGATTTTCTTTTGTACTTTTTCTAACTTTGGCATCTTTGCCAAACTTTTATAGCTATTCCCGCGAAGGTGTGTTCTTTTTCCTTTTAAAGTTGCTTATTTAGTGTGATGGCCTGATCTAATATTTCCTTTATATCTGGAAAACCTAAAATTTGCTTCTCAATCTCTCCCCAACAAGAGTCCTGCTTTGCGTTGTACCATATCTTGATGGTTCTCAGTGCCGAGGCGCTGTGATACAAACTGATGTCAGGTAAATTGTATCCACCTTGCTCCGAGCCAGTTTTTTAAATGGATTTTCTTACCCTTGGTTTCTTTTTGCCCCATATAATAAAAGAAATGATTTTGTCAATTTTTTTGGAAAAATTCCTTTGGTAGTGCTTTTATGGTGTATATAGGATTTTAGGTAATAATTGCATTTCAATTATGTTTATTTTTCCCATCCAGGAACAGGTTAATCTTCTTCATGTGTGCATTTTATCCTGAAGTTCTGCTAATATGGGTAAGTATTTCCTTTTATACAAGTGTTTGATGTTTTTTGTGAGTTTTATTTATTTATTTAAAATCTTATACCCTGCTCCCTTCAGCCCTAAGGCAGCTTGGGGCAGCTCACAATATTTTAAAACCATACATTAAAACCAATATAAAAAGGGTTACTAAAACAATTAATCATTAAAACAATAAAGGAGGTAAAAGCCACTGGCGAAAACCCATCCTCACTCTTCCCCTCCCCTAAAGGCCCGGACAAAAAGCCAGGTCTTACAGGCCTGACGAAAGACCAATAAGCTGGGTGCCAGGTGAGCTTACTCTGGGAGGGAGTTTCACAGTCATGGTGCGACCACTGAGAATACCCCCTCCATCGTAACCCCCTGGTTCACCTGGGGGACCACCAAGAAGGCGCCCCTGGCAGATCGCAGAGGCTGCTCCAGGGCCTGGGGAGTGAGGCAGTCTCTCAGATAGGAGGGGCTGAGACTGTGTAGGGCTTTAAAGGTCAAAAACAGCACCTTGAATTGGGCCCGGAATGCTATAGGCAGCCAGTCCAGAGCCCGGAGCACTGGTGTAATGTGCTCTCTATGGCCCGTCCCCGTCAAGAGATGGTCCACCGCATTCTGCACCAGCTGCAGCTTTTGAGTCATCATCAAGGGCAATCCCATGTAGAGAGCGTTGCAGTAATCTAGCCTTGAGGTCATGAATGCATGGATGAGGGTGGCCAGGTCAGAGCTTGAGCCATATGGCCAGATCCTACACACAAGGTGCAATTGGTGAAAGGCTCCCTTTGCCACCGCCTCCACCTGATGATCCAAGTGGAGGACAGGGTCCAACAGGACCCCCAAGCTCTGTACCTCTGAGGCCAGCAGGGGGTGAACCCCCTCACAAGGGGGGCCACCACCTCCGCCGCCCGACCCACCAACATCACCTCTGTCTTGTCAGGATTCAGCTTCAGTCTGCTCTGCCTCATCCAATCGCTTACTGCTAGCAAACTTTGGGAAAGCACTGAGACTGCAGGGCCTGAGTTTGCTGAAAAAGAGAGGTACAGCTGGGTGTCATCAGCATACTGGTGGCAATGCACACCAAACAGTCTCACGACCTCCCCCAAGGGTTGCATGTAGATGTTAAATACCAATGGAGACAGAATCAAACTTTGCTGTATGCCACACTCGAGATACTGGAGGCCAGATGTTTCTTCCCCCATCACCACTCACTGGCTCCTCCCCGTGATGAATGAACAGAGCCATCCTAAGACAGTCCTGTTCACTCCCCCCAGGGTTCATAGCCATCTCAACAGCAACCCATCATCCACTGTATTCCTAAATATTTTATTGAATCTTTTTGAACCTGGAACATGCTCAGGATTTTTCTTGCTGTTTTATTGCTTGGTCCATTGAGTAATAACACTTGGAATTTAGTAAAGTTTATTTTGTACCCAGAGAGGGTCCCAATTTTTTTTAAGGAGAGTTGTTAATTGTGGAATGAACTGTTCTAATTTTGTTATAAAGAACAGCATATCATCCACATAGACTGCTAGCTTGTGTTCCTATTCTCCACACTTGACTCCCACTATTTCCTCATGTTGTTTTATCACTGTTATTAATGGCTTAATTGCGAGGTTGAATAAAAGTGACGATAGTGGGCAGACTTGCTGAATGCATGTTAACTGAAAATTTATTGTAGGTTCCCCGTTTACTATTATTTTCACCATGGGTTGCTTGTAAATAATTTTTATCCACTTCAAAATGGCCCTGTTATTCCCATTAGGGTTCTTCTTAGGGTTGCCAACAGAAATTTCTGTTCCTCCCAATCGAAGACCTTGTCTGCATCTAGGGACAGGACCAGAGTTGGTGTTTTTTTGGTCTGGCTTTAAATATCAGGTTGACGGCCTTCTGTATGTTATCTATGCCTAGTCTGTCAGCAATAAACCCCATCTGATCTGGAGATACTAATGTCTTAATGCAATCTTGTAGGCGGGTTGCTAATATATTGGTAAAGATCTTAACATCTGTAGCCACTTTTAAATGAGGTGCTTAGAAGCACCTCCTGAGTCCCACGTTCAGAGGAAAGTCTCGCAGGGAGTGTTTACATGCTCCCGAGCTATTGGAAGTGAGGTGCTGCCCGTTCTTGGTGGCGGCTGGAGATGCAGGGTTTGAAGAGGCACGTTCTGAAAGCCTGTAAAACGAGGTTTTCAGAATGTGCCTCTTCAAAGCCCTGTGTCTCCAGCCACTGCCGAGAACGGGCAGCATGTCACTTTTGGTAGCTTGGGGAGCGTGTAAACCTTCCCTGCGCAGCTTTCCTCTGAATGCGGGTCTCAGCAGGTGCTTCGGAGCATCTCGTTTAAAAGTGGCCTGCGTTTAGAAGAGAAGTGGGTCTAAAATTGCTACATGCATTAGGTTTCCTACCTGGCTTTGGGCATAGAATAATGTTGGCATCGCTGAATGTTTGGCATTTTGTCAAAAGATTATTGAAAACTTGTTTCAGTATGGGGAAGATTATTTCTGTATAACATTGGTAGAATTCAGAAGGGTAGCCGTCCGGCCCAGGGGTTTTATTTTTGGGTAATGTCTTAATAATGTGCTCTATTTCTTCCTGGTCAATTGGGGTATTAAGGTATTCTAATTGTTTCTTTTTAATTTGGGGAACTTTTAGCTCACCTAAAATTTATTTATCTGGCTTCCTTCTGGGTTTGTGGTGGTATACAAATTAGAGTAAAATTCTAAGAACTGTTTTTTCATCTCCTCTCCTGTCAGATTCTTTGATCCAGTTGGGTCTGCTATAAAGGGAATATGAAATCTTTGTCTTATTTTCTTCAATAGCCAGGATAATACCTTATCCGGTTTATTTCGAAGTTCATAGTAAAACTGCTTTGTATATCTTAATTTTTTGATTATTTGCTCAGTTTCTGTTGAGCTTATCATGCCCCTCACTTCTGTTATTTCCTTGCTTTTAGTATTTGATGGTTTCTGTTTTTGTCTTATTTCCAACTGTTTTAGTCTTAAATGCAATTTGTTTAATTTTTCTCTTCTATTATAAGTCTCTAATGCGATATATTGCCCTCTTAAGAAGGCCTTTGCCATCTCCCACAGTGTCTCCTGGGAGACTTCCCCATTATTATTTATCTGCATGAATTTTGGAAGGTTTCATTTATTTTTTCTTTAACTTCATTTAATAGAATATTTTTGTTTATTACCCATCTGTTGTTTTGTGTTTTTTTGCTAGTATTTTGTGAGAGGAGTAATAGGAGAGTGCTATGGTTGGAGAAAGGGGCAAGTTTAATTTCACAATGACTACAGAATTGACAAAGCATTTTATTAATCAGTATATGATCAATAAGGGAGAATCTTGTGCTGGTTGGAGTAAAAAGTAAAATCTTGCTTTTGGGGATTTAGCAATCTCCATGCACTTTGCAATTGTTCTTTAGCTATTAATTTAACAATTATTGTTTGTGATTTGTTAATGTCTTTATATTGGAATTGTCCAAAGGAGAGAAGGGACAGTTGAAGTCTCCTAAAATAATCAATTTGCTTTTCATGACTGCTTTTATTTGTTTCAGGAGTGCTCTTACAAATAGTAGTTGATCTGTATTGAGGGCATATACATTTGCAATGGTATATTCCTTGTTTTCCAATAACCCTACAGTAGTATGTATCTCCCTTCCATGTCTTTAACTTGTTTTTGGCATTGAAAATTTATTTTATTGGAAAAAGCTAAGACTCCAACCTTTTAATGTTTAGCATTTGCATAATAGATGTCTCCCATCATTTTATTTCTTGTTCTCCAATTAACTTGTGCTAGCAAGTGAGTTTCTTGCAGTGCTGCTATTGTAACTTTGTTTCTGTTTAAAATTTGCCATGTTGGTTTTCTTTTAGTTGGACAATTTAGGCCATGTACATTTAATGTACACAAGTTTAATTCAATCATCCCCCCTGCTTTTCTTAGCATATCTTACACATACTATATCCTGCCCCAGTATTGTCTTTTGAACTTTTACTGTCCCTGCTGACCTTTGAACAATTTTTGCGTTATCTGTTTCTGCTACCCTGTAATAACCTGTAACTTAAACAAAAAATATTTAACAATATTGGAGCTGTAAACACTTAGTTCCTGTGGGGGGGTGTTACCATGGAGTTGTGATTTTTGCTGTGACTCCTTGCATGCCCTAATGATGTCAAGTTCATTTTTATATATTATTTCTGTTTACCTAAACCCAATTTATACTGACCTCCTTTACTGTGAATAAAAGAGTTCTACACATCAGTAAAGTAAATCATAGTAAATCTCTGCTGAATATAATAATACATGTCTTTGCTCTGCATCAGAGCATCTTAGAAGACAATAAGTACTCCTGAACTGAAATATAAGAATCTTCTACAAATTTTAGTAAGGGAACAATCCAGTGGCCTGCTTACACTGATCCTAACGAGGCAAAAGTGCAACCCCAGCCTATGTGACCCACCCCGCCCGGCTGTGCTATGCGTGGGGCACTGCATGTGCATCTGAGCACATGCATCCTGGCTGTGCGCTGGACATTGGGGTCAGCGTAAGCAGGCTGCTGGATTGTCCCCCTAAGTGTCTAAGCTCTTCAACAGAGCATCTTAGTAGACAATAAGATCTCCTAAACAAAATATTAAATCTTCACCAAACCATAATAAATGTCTTTGCTCTTCAGCAGATTTTCTTAGCAGACAATGGGTGACTTTAGACTATTGTTGTTGTTATTGGCATTTATATAGTGCCAGTGATGTACCTGGCGCTTTACAAAAAAATAAGATACTGTCAACAGGTGTCTGAATGTGTGTTTTGACCTTGATATGAACACCGGTTTGGCCCTGTGTTCACCCTGTGGCGCTGCTTAGACGCACAGCCCATCTTGGGGCAAATCAATGTTTTGCTCGCCACCTGATCTCAGCATGCAAGCGCTGACACCTCATTTCCCATGTTGTACCTGCTAACACACCACACGATATCATTAGACACAATGTTCTCCACGTGTTCAGTCAGAATACGCAAATTGTCCTCGGAATGCAATGGTGTTCACATCGCGTGTTCAACGAGTGGCCAAATTGGTGTTGGGATTGTTATGGTGCTTACACACAACAGCCAAACACGTGCTTAGGGGTTTTGACACCCAATCTTTGTTATGTCTAAAGATGCCCAAAAGGTGCTCACAAACTGAATTGTTAAAATGATAACTTAACATATTGTCTACACTCTTCGGCAGATCCTCTTATCAGACATTAAGTGCTCCTGAAAAAAATGTTATACATTTCCATAGTACCTATTAAGTGTTGTTAACCCTCAGGCTAAACATCTAAATCATCATTGAGTCCAACTGAAATGAAAAACTAGAGTACAATAGCTCATAGTTACTCTTCCTGGGTCTGGAACTCCTCCATCTGGTTAGCCATATATTTTTCTAGATCTCTTGGATCATTGAAAGTTTTCCTTGCACCTTTATAGATAAAGGAAAAGCGAGCTGGATATCTGATTTGTGTTTCAATTCCAGCAACATTAAACTGAGTGGTAAATTTATTCCAACACTTTCTTCGTGCCAATGTCCCTGCTGCCAGGTCAGGATAAATTGTGGTCTTTCCCCCTTCATACAGCAGCTCTCCGGCTTTCCTAGCCCCTCTCAAAGACAACACCCTTTCTTTATCCTGAAATCTCAATCACTTAAATATTCAAGTGCGTGCACGCGGGGGAAGAGGGGGAGGTTCTCCCCATCTTTAGGCCACGTCCTAGGCATCCTGTGGGCCCATTCTATTTCTATGCCATGGAGTTCAGTTTTTTGCAGGAAGAGCTGCTGTAGCACTTTCAGAATTAAGTCTCTGGCATCCACCACTTCTATTCCCTCTGGGAGGCCGAACAGTCTCAGATTGTTTCTCCTTCCTCTATCTTCTAAGTCCTCGCACTTAGAGTTTAAGGAGGACACTATTTTTTCTAATTTAGAGATTAGAATCTAATCACATGCTTCCTGATCATTGAGTTGGTTTTTTAAGTCGTCACACGCTTACAGTTTATCAATTTTACTTTCTCTCATGTCTTGCCCTCTCTCTACAGCTTCTCCCATTTACCGTCATCTTTGTCTGTCTGCTCCATCTTCCCTCCCTGCTGTCCTCGCAGTCTGATTATTTCCTATGCCTGCTTCTAGCTTTCTTTTGCCCCCAGGCTCAGGCTGCTTTCATATGAGTCTAGTACCAGCATGAACCCCTCTAAATCCAGATGGTAGTTAATCATGTGAATTGCCATGCCAGTTTAAATCGCTTCTGCTTCCTGTTTTTAACTCATGTTTCCTGGTTTTATGTCAGCATCGTTCAACATGACTTTCAAGGATTTATCTAATTTGGCATGAAATAATACCAGAATAGTGATTGTGTGAACGATCAATCCATTCTTAAGTCCCTCCACCATAGAGGATTGCAGGTTGAATTTTTATGTCCCCTCTACCCAACATCTCTATGGTATTCTGCACTGCAGTCTCGGGTAGCAAAATGTCACAGGTAGGGATTTACAGCAGAGAAGGCTGTGACAAAATACTACCCATGCTGCATCCTAATCCACTCTGACCCTGCAGTGGAGGGAATCCATCACACCCATCTGCTCCAAGGACCCATAATAGCAAGTGACAGTCACTGCAAAGACATTGGGAGAAGAGGGGCTCACAGCTACCCACACAGCACCCAGAAATAAGAGTGGAAGAAGGCTCTGAAATTCAACTGTGCTGTGTGTGTGGCAGAATTCAGTTCCTTTTGGAATTCTCCTGTGTCTCAGCTTTCTGCACAAATACAGAATCCCCTCTAGAAATTTACATCTTGGTTAATTAATGACAAGACCGATGGCATTCTCCTCTTTGTTAGAGTTCAAGTGAGCTGCACCATGGGATTGATGTGGTCCTCCTTTTGACTCATATCAGAATAAGCATTTACACTGCCAATCTGAAATAGTGCTTATTCCGGAGTATTAATGATTGTGTAAACATTTACTCCTGGGGCAGGGGGTCTGTGTAGTGGCAGGGAGGCTGGGTGGGACAGGAGAGGGGAAGGTGATGGGAGGGGGGTCAAGTCCATTTCCTGTCTCTGGGCCCATTCTAACCTATCTATGCCCCGCTAACAAGTGGTCCAGAAGCACTCCAAGACTGCGAACCTGAGTAATCAGAGGAATCCAGATCCCCTCAATGACAGGAGTCCCAATCCCCTGCAAGTCGCAAGGTCAGCCAACCATCACCTCATCTTGTCTGGATTCAGTTTCAGTTGGCTCACCCTTATCCAATCCCCAGCAGCATCCAGAAATAATCCGTGTAATCAGTGAGACTGCAGGACCTGGGTCAGATGAAAAGAGAGGAAGAGCTGGGTGTCATCAGCATACTGATGGCACTTCACTCCAAACCTCTGAATTATCTTACCCAGCAGCCTCAAAGAGATACACATTGAACAAGAGAGAAGATGAGATGGAACATCACAGGGAAGATCCTGAGGGGACAATGAACAATCTCCCATCACCACCTGTTGGGACCTCCTTGACCGGAATGAACAAAAACTGCTCAACAGCGGTCCTGTGCACCCCTGCCAAGTTCTCCAGTTGTGTCAAAAACACCTCATGATTAACTGTATCAAAGGCTGCTGAAAGATCTAACAAAATCAACATGGCACAGTTCCCTTTGCCAATGGTGTAGATCATTGACCAAGGCTACAAGCGTAGTCTCCATACTATACTCTGGATGAAAACCTGACTGAGATGGGTTCAGGAATCCAATAGCATTGAGATGAGCCTGAAGCTGTCGGGCAACCACCCATGCAATAACCTTTCCTAAATAGGAAAGTTTAGAGACAGGGCAATAGCTGGCTGGGGAGTCAGCATCCAAAGATGGTTTCTAGAGCAGGACCTGGCCCACCACAATTGTACCCTCCCAAAGGGAGACAATGACAACCCCAGCCAGCAGTGGCCCCAACATTTCCCAGCTGGCTTTCACCAGCCAGGAAAAGCAAGGATCGAATTCACAATTGGTTGCCCGCATCACTCCAAAAACATCCTCCACACATCGGTGGGTGACTAGGGTTGCCACCTATATATATATTTTCCAGGCCACTTGTGAAACATACATGTTGCAGGGCCTGCATTGGTGCCATAGGTGTCAATGCAGACCCTGCTACATGTATATTTCAGAAGTGGCCTGGAGAAAAATACATAGGTGGCAACCCATGGGTAACATTAATTGAAACAGATGCAAACAAGCTGAGCTTCCACAACCCCAAACTCTGACTGAATGAGTCAATTTTGTCTTCTACATAATTAATACAAATGTCACAGTGGGCAATATATGACTCTAGTTCACAGAAGAGACAGACCGGATTAATCAGGCCATTTACCACCTGGAACAGCTCCTCAGGATGGGGCATTGCAGATGCTATGATAGTGAAGAAGAAAACTTTCTTTGCCACCATCACAGCCACAGCATAGTCCTTCAAAAATGATCTATGCTGCTAATTGTCAACTTCAGTGTGAGTTGAGAGCCACTTGCGCTCTGTCTACCCTCCCACTATACCAGGGGGACATATGCTGTTGCATCAGTGGGAGAGGACATCTGGGTGCATCCATATCAATGGCCATGGTCAAGACTTCATTTCACAAAGCAACCAGGTCACCAACAGAGTAGCCATCAAGCTCAGTGGCCAGTGGATAAATCCCCCCAAGGGAAAGGCTTACATTAGACTTTCTGATTTGGAGAGCAGCTGAACAAGTTATCAGGGGAGTCTGTGGAATCTTTCAGTGGAAGTTTTAAAAATAATCTGGATAAACATCTTCAAAGATAGCTGAGGATTTAATTAATACTGCCTGAGTGCAGAGGTGGGCTAGATGAGATCAGGACATGTCTTCTAGCCCTACAGCTCTGGGATTCTATGATTTTGTGAGGTCCGGACACTGACCTGCCAGAAGTGGAATAGGAAAAATTGAAGGATACACTTAGTGGCTCCCCATAGCTGTTGGTTTACTGGCCTGGTGGCAGGCCCTAGGAAGCAGCAGTGATGGCAGGAGCAGTGCTAGTGGTGGAAGGTCCTGAAAGTGTCCGCTTGTTTCTCCCTTCGACCTGCTGCTGCTGCTCCTGCTGCCACTGCTCCCCAGAACTGTCAGCTACCACTGCTGTTGCTACTCTGACTTGAACCTCTGCTCAGAAGTAGGTCCAGGGAAGTTGCAAACAGCTGTGGTAGGAATAGCGGCAAATCCTGGGAAGCAGCAATGGATGACTCATGCTCCACAGGACCTGTCACTCCTTGCTGTTCCCAGGATGCAGGTAAGCACCCCTGTGAACAGGGACAGGCCAGGAGAACATGGTGGTGGTTAGGGGTGGGAATTCCAGATCCACCGAGCTCCGATATTGCCAGTATTTAGCAGTACCTGTTTTAAATCCGAGACCCGGTACTCCTGACCATACCGGTTTTCTGCATTGGTCTCGGATCTCA
>QEPC01003560.1:15781-44349 GCA_003113815.1 Sphenodon punctatus
CTGAATGGACCCCCCCCCCAAGAGCAGGCTGCCTGCTGCCCCCCTGCCTGCTGCCAGGCTGTAGGTCCAACCTGCATGGAGTGTCATTTTGTTAGAAAATTCCCCCACCGCCTCTTTCTAGGCTTGGCATGCTCCCATTTGTGGGAATGGGAGGAGCCACTCGAAGGAGAACAGAAAGTTGCTGCCTTGTAAACAAGGTTATTCAAGATGGCTCCCAACATTCTCACAAGTACCCACCCTTCCAACCCTGCATGGAATTTTCTTCCTAATTGCTTAGAGTTGGAAGGAACTGTGCTGGGTTTAGGTGTCTTATATAAGGTGGGGGCATGTGAACGTCATGTGGTTTTTTTTAAGCTAGTGAGCTTGGTATATACCAGTAAGAGAAGGGCGTGCAAGTGAGAATGGAAGGAGCCCCTCGAAGAAGAACTTTGTTTACAATGCAGCAACTTCCACCACGCCACGGTGGCTATGCCCCTGGCTGCAATGCTGCGAGAATCACAAAGCTGCCGTGCTTAAGGGAAAGGGGAAACTGTGGCAAACCTGCCGCTTCTGCGTGAAATCTACAGTGGTGAAAATAGCCCAACAGCAACCGCGGTAAGCCATGAGTGCAAGGCGCGAAAATCGCTCCCTTCCTAACTGTGCTGCTTGGTGCAGAAGAGAACTTTCCGCTGGTAAATGCTGCCGCAGCAGTATGGCATTTCAACCCTACACCCCACATCCCCTCCAGCATAATGGGCTATATGTTTTATTCATTTGTGAAATTCGCTCAGGTGTTAGATAAAATCTGAGCATAAGTTTGACCTGTGGTTCTCTGATCATCAAAGATTTGGCACATTTGTTCATATGTGTCCAGATTTGTGTCATTTTGTCCTGTTATCAGAAAAAGCAGATCATCTCCCCAAGCATGTAAGTATCCAGCAACTGGAGGGCTTAAGATAGTTTTCACTGTCTGATAAATTCTGGATATTATATCCTTATTTGAACCCCCTAGAAATAAGATAGCTTCTAATGGATGTAGTGCTCTCTGGAATTCTTTCCTATTATGTGGGTGATAGAAATAGCTATGTATTACGATATAGCCATTGGTCCACTTTAAGTTTTGTCCGAGTCTGGATAGTGTTTGGTGTCATAATATTTTCTCCCATGCATATGTTTCTAGCTTGACTTAATTCCTTACTCTGCCATTGCTGAAGCATTTTTTTTCTTTTTTGTTAAGTGATTTTTTTTTACAATTAGTGGAATAAGTGGAGTTTTACCTTGTCTAATTTCCAATTTATGCTGGCAGATTTTCCAGAGGTTCATTATTGGGTCAGTAAAGGGGTGTAAGTCCCTGTGTTTCAATTTAATTTGGTCTCCCATTTCTTCCTGAAAGATGTCCTTGAATTTAGATATATTAAGTATGTGTGTCTCTAATTCTACCCATAGTGGGTCTTTTTCTGAATCAAACCACATTTTAACACCTCTAAGAATTGATGCCCAATAATATGCTTTAAAGTTAGGTAGGCTCAAACCTCCACATTCTGTAGGAGTAAATAAGATGGATCTTCTGATACGAGGTTTCTTTTTTTCCCCATATTATACTGAAGATTATTTTGTTAAGGTCATTGAAGAATTCATTGGGAACTCATATAGGTAGTGCCATTATTACGTATAATAGTTTGGGTAAGATGAACATTTTTATTAGTTTATTTTCCCCATCCAGGAACATTGGAGGGAGGTCCACACATCTCGCAATCTTTTGCATACTTCCAATAAGGGTAAGTAATTACTTTTGTATAATAGATGGGTGTTTTTGGTCAGGTTAATGCCTAAATATTTTATTTGGACATTATTAATTTGAAACTGAGTAATGTCTAATATTTCTTGTTTGGATAGGTTTTGTGTGTTCATTAGGAACATTTGGTTTTTGAGATATTAATTTTATACCCAGATACTTGACTGAACTCTTCCAGACACTTTATTAATCTAGGTATTGATTGTTTGATGTTGGCTATAAATAACATTGTGTCATCAGCATACATTGTGACTTTAATCTGTTGTGTTCCAAATTCTATCCCTTGAATTTCTTCATCTTGGCGAATGGCCATTGCCAGGGATTCCAGACCTACATCAAATAGCAATGGGGATAAGGGGCAGTCCTGTCTCGTGCCCCCTTGTAAGTTGAAGGCCTCTGTTTGTTCCCCATTAACTATCAATTTGGAATTGGGTGTTTTGTATATTATTTTAATCCATTCTGAGAATTTCCCTGTAATACCCATTTGTTTTAGTGTAGCCAGTAAGAATGGTATTTCTAGGAGATCAAAGGACTTGTCTGCATCTAATGAGACAATAGCCGCCGGGGTCTTTTCATTTTGTATTTTGAATATGACATTTATTGCCTTTCTGACGTTATCTATTCCTAACCTTCCTTTTATGAAACCCGACTGGTCTGAGGGTATTATATCTTTTATGCAATATTGTAATCGTGAGGCCACAATTTTAGTAAAGATTTTTAAATCTGTGTTTAATAGCGATATAGGTCTGTACCCCGAGCACTCTTCCAGACACTTTCCCAGTTTTGGGCATAGTGTGATGTTTGCTTCATAAAAAGAGTCCCCCATTTTTTTCTCTCTCAGAAACACATTGTATACTGTGACAAGTCTAGGGGAGAGGATTTGTTCATGTTTTATAAAATTCAGGTATGTATTCATCTGGGCCTGGAGCTTTATTATTAGGGAGGTCCTTAATTAATTCTGAAACCTCTTCTGTGGTTATGTGGGCATTTAAACTTTCTAATTGTGCTTGATTAATTTTTGGTATTTTAAATTTTTTATAAAAGTTTTCTATTCCTTGTTTATCAGGTTGAGTACTTTGGTATAGTTCAGAGTAAAATTGTACAAATCTCTTTCATTTCTTTACCTTTAAGATTTTTTTGTCCTGTATTGTCTCTTATACAGGCAATATGAGCCTTGTCCCTTTTCTTTTTTACCAACCATGCTAATGCACGGTTTGGTTTATTGCTTTTTTTTTTTTTTAATTGTTTTGTATATCTTAATTTTTTGATTATTTTTTCTGATTCTAAAGAATTTATTAATCCTCTAATTTCAGTAATTTGCCCAATTTTTTTCATTGATTTATTTTTTTGTTTTTTATCCAATGCTGTCAATTTTAATTGCAGTTCCTTTATTTCTCTTATTTGTCCCTTTTTTTGTAGGCTGCAGCAGAGATATACGATCCCCTGATTCAGGCCTTCATAGTTTCCCAGAAAATAACTGGGGACGCATCAGGCATTTCATTGTTCATAAAATATTCCTTCAAATCTTCCTGAATTTTCCCTTTTATTGTTGTATCTAATAAAATACTTTTATTCAATCTCCAATTATTATGTATTTGCCTCTCTTCATTGTTGTCTTCCTGTATTTTTAGCCATATGACATTATTGTCACTGAATGTGGTTTGTATTATTTTAGAGTGGACACACAGGGTGATTTCAGATGTGATGGCGGCCCTATTGGCCCCGTCACGGAATCACCCAAATGATTCCCCGGCGGAATCAGACCGGCCCATCAACAGACGAGCCAGCAGATTCCGTTGGGGAATTTGGGAGGGTGCGGGGCTGCGCGGTGCAACGTGCGGCCACACAGCCCTGCCCCCCCACGCTTCCGAGGCTGCCTGCCCTCCGGGAGACCGGCGGGCGCAGAGGCCAATGTGGCTACGGTGCCTGCCCGCCCCCCAGGGTATTGACCATGGCCCGGAATCGGCGGCGAGCATGGCCGCCAATTCCAGGCCGTGGTCAGGGGCCAGACGAGATGTTACCACGCTCAACCATGGTGAATTGAGCATGGTAACGTCATGTCTGTTGGGGGCAAAAAGTGATTCCCGCCGAGTGTTCACCCCCAGCGGGAATCACTTTGACCACGTTTTCGGAGATGGTCCCCGGATCATCCTCGAAAGCATGGTTATTTTGATCCCCACCGGTAAGTGTCTATATTAGGGGATCTTTGATTTGTTTTAACTTTTTAAAATTCAGTGAATTTGCGAACCCCATAAAAATGTCCGCCTTTTTACTATGAGCATTTGCAAAGTAGATATTGTCATATTTTTTATGTCTTAGTCTAAAGTTATCTTTATTTACCAAATGTGTTTCCTGACCTACTAGTATATGAATTTTATTCTGGATAGCAAATGGCAATAGTTTACGTCTCTTTATAGGGCAGTTTAGTCCCTTAGTGTTGATAGTGCATATAGTGAGGTCAGTCATGGCACCATTTTTGTGTGTGTGTATTCTAGGTCTTGTGTATTGGTGCTTGTTGTTATCCTTTGTTGAAACTTGTGGGCCCCTTTTGCTATGCTTTCCTTGTTGCCTTGCTTAAGCCATGTAAATACTTTTAAGTACACCACCTGCATCCTACTGAAAATAAAAGAAGAAGAGAAAAATATTTTAACCAATAATACAAACATCTCTGGGTAGGAAAGTTACCCTGTAGAAAGAGAGAGATGGGGATATATGCCTAGGTTCGCGTATCTTGGATACTAGGCTGCCCACTGCCCAAGGAAACAAACTTTAAAAAAAAACTTATACCTCTCCCCCCACCTTCTCAGCCCATTGTCCATACTGTATATTATAGCAAAGAAAAAAATACCCATATCCTTAACTTCCATCATTGCATTCTGCACCTGTCCTTTATTTTTATAACCGTTGGGGTGCCTTCAACTTCCATAGGTTTCAAAATCTTTGTTTTATATTTCTGCACCACCAGCTTATATGTTGTTGTTGACAACCTATGAATCATAGTTAAGACTACATTTGACTTCTAACTCTAATTAATTCTAATTAATTTCCATTAATTTCTTTGTCATTACAAAAAAGCATTACCCTGGTCTGGCCTGTTGTCTAAATTTCTATAAACTTTAATATAAACATATATAATTAACCTTTGACTTTAATAGTTATTAGAGGTCAGCAATCTCTTGTTAAAACTTCTCAGGTGGCATCGCCATCTTGTGGGCATTTATTGTCTTTGTAGCTACTGTAAAAACCAATGGTACACACTTATGCAGCTTTATATTATACTTCCCCCCCAGTATATTACCCAAAGTCAACTTGTTGGTCTCTATCTTTTTCAGTTTTGATGCATCAGAGCAATTTATTTTTCCCTATTTTCAGGATTTTGAGCCCCTGAGGCTGTATGATGATTTTCAGGTGTCAGGTTGTTTCCAGTTATCTTCTTTCATGTATTTTGAAATGTAGTCATCCAGTTGAGCCACTTCACTGAAATCTCTAAGTTTATGTCTGAAAAAGAATGGGAACTTTGCAGGTAACAGGATGCGTGCTCTGATGCCTTGTTTGTAGAATAGGTCTACATGGCGTTTCTACTTTCTTCTTTTATTTACAGTTTCCACTGAACTATCTGGGAAGAAGTGGATTTTGTTACTGTTGAATGTGAGATCTTTCTGTTGCCTGGCTTCTTTAAATATAGCCTCCTTATCAGTATATCTCATGCATTTAAATATTATGGCTCTAGGAGGTTCTCCCTGCTTTGGCTTGGAACGAAGTGCCCTATGAGCCCTTTCTATTTCAATTTGTTGAAATTCAGGTTTCTGGGGGAAGGTGTCACACAGGACTTTTTTAACTAGTTCGCTTACATTGCTGCATTCCTCATTTTCAAGAATGCCTATTATTTTCAAATTACAGTAGCGACTCCTATTTTTCCAAGTCCCCAACTTTATTTAGGAGGAATATAGTTGCCGTATCTAGTCTAGTCACCTTCATTCCCTCTTCCTTATTTGAATCTTCCAGGGAGCTCACTCTAGTTTCCAGCTCTGTCACTCTTTTTGAGAGCTGGTCAAACTTTTTATTTAAGTTTTCAGTGGTTGTAATTACCTTTGTGAGTCCTTCTTTTATTGTGTCCCAATCTTTTTTTGCTGCAGCGTATTGTGCCTGGATCATTTTGATGATTATATCCAGCTTAGGCTGGCTGGGTGATTTCTCTTCTTCAGAGGATCCCACTTCCTCCTCTTCTGTTGCGTCGGCCATTTTTTCTCCCGCCTTCTCCTCCGTCTCTGTTTCAGCGGCTCTGTTCTGAGCCCTGTAAAAGACTTTGATTGTACCTGCCATCACCTTTTAAAAATCTTTTATCCGTTCTGGACCCTTCCCCGACATTGGTAAGGTGTTCTTTTTCTTTTTTTTTCACTTTTGTGTCCTTTGGGCCGAGATTTGTTCCTCAGGCAATGCAAAGCTGTTCCCCAGCGCGTCTACTCTCCGCGCATGCCTAAAGCGCCACACACCCCTTCTCTGATTTCATGGGATCAATTTCAGTGGGTGTTGCCCGCTGATGCGGTGGATGTCCTTGGGGCTGTAAGGGACACCTGTTGTGAATTAGGTCCATGCCCGTCCTGCCTGGTTAGGGCCCACCGGGAGACATTAGGGCCGTTGCTGGCAGGGGTTGTCAATGCCTCCCTTAGGGAGGGCAGGGTGCTGAGCCACCTCAAAGAGGAGGTGGTGCAGCCCCTGCTCAAGAAACCATCCCTTGACATTGACTCCTCAGCCAGCTATTGGACAGTCTCTAACCTTCTCTTTTTAGGAAAGGCTGCATTTTATACTGTTGACCACAAAATGTTGGAGGCTCGGCTGTGGGACCAGGCCAGGGTGGGTGGAATTGTTCTTGAAGGGTTCCACTCATTCCTGGCTGGGAGAACTCAGCGTGTGGTTCTCGGGGAATGTACTTCATCTCCCCAGGACCTCACGTGTGGAGTCCCGCAGGATTCTATTCTGTCCCCCCTCCCCCCCTGTTCAATGCGTATATGCAGCCTTTGGGCGAGGTCATGAGTACGCTGATGACGCACAACTCTACCTCTCTTTTTCTGCAGACCCAGACCTGGCAGTCTCAGTTCTTACCCAATGCTTGGCAGCTGTGGCAGACCTGATGAGGGCAAGCTGTCTGAAGTTGAATCTTGACAAGACAGAGGTGATGTTGATGGGTAGGGCTGGGGTGGTCATGGCCCCCATCATTGATGGGGTCGGCCCCCCTTTGGCCACACAGGTCTATAGTCTGGGGATGCTCCTCAACTCACAGCTCCGTCTGGATCTCCAAGTGGAGGCTGTGGCGAGGGGAGCATTTTGCCAGTTACATCTGGTACGACGGCTGTGGTCGTATGTTTCGGACTCGGACCTGGCCACCATCATCCATGCCTTTATTACCTCTAGACTAGACTACTGTAATGCACTCTATGTAGGGCTGCCCTTGGGGATGGTCCAGAGGTTGCAGCTGGTGCAGAATGCAGCGGCCCATCTCTTAACGGGGACGGGTCGCTGTGAGCACATTACACTGGTGCTCCATTCTCTGCACTGGCTGCCTGTTATCTTCTGGGCCCAATTCAAGGTGCTGGTAATAACTTATAAAGCCCTAAATGGCCTGGGCCCAGCTTACCTGCGGGACTGCCTCAGGCCCCGGATTACATTGTAGCCCCTGTGGTCGGCCGGGGACGCCCGACTCAAACTCCCCCGGGTTTCTTGGGTGGCAACGATGGGGAGGGCATTCTCGGTGGCTGCTCCCAGGCTGTGGAACTCCCTCCCGATGGAGGCCCGCCTGGCCCCGGACCTCCCCTCTTTCCGAAGACAGTGTAAGACCTGGCTGTTCCACCGGGCCTTTGGAGAGGGAGACGGGTGAGGTGAGTTGGGGAGGGGGAGTTCTTCCCTTTTAGTTTATTTTCAGTATTTTAATGTTTTTAATGATATTTTATGTGTGTGTGTGTGTGTGTGTTTTATTATGTTTTTCTTCATGCATTTCGTAAGCCACTCTGAGCTGCTCTGTGAGCAGGAGAGGGTGGGGTATAAAAATTGTTAACTAACTAAATAAATACCACAAAGCAAATTTGCTTGAACACAAATTTGCATGAACACAAGGAAATTATGCAATTTTTTCCTGCTCACAATACATTTTCAGAATTTTGACTTTCATGGGTGCAGAATTTGGGATTTTTTAGTGAAGTGAACATGGGCCTTGAATAGTACTCTAGGTATGGTCTCATCACAGTCATGTGGAAGACATGGCATCTATGGGAATAAAAATGTTGAATAACTAAGATTGCTCTCTGTGTCTGGCATTCCTATGTTACATGTAACTCTTTTTATCTCTGCTTCCCTCAGTTTCCTTTGCCCTTCCTTCCTGACCCTGGCCCTATGGGCAAGGCCATGACCATGCTGAATCAAACATCTGTTACTGAGTTCCTCCTGCTGGGCTTTCCTGGCCTCCGAGAGCTGCGTTTCCTCTCCTTCACCATCTTCCTGGCTGTCTATCTCTTCATCTTGCTTGGCAATGCCCTGATCATCGCCATCTCTTGCCTGGATGCTGGCCTGCGAACTCCTATGTACTTCTTCCTCAGCAATTTTTCCCTGCTAGAAATGTGCTACGCCACAGTCACAGTACCTCGGTTGCTGAGGGACTTCCTTGCCGACTCCCACACCATCTCCTTCTGTGGCTGCATCACCCAGATGTATTTCTTCTTTTTTTTTGGCACCACAGAATTCTTCCTGCTGGTGACTATGGCTTATGATCGGTATCTAGCCATCTGCCACCCATTGCAGTACCCAGTGCTCATGAACAATGGGTCCCGAGTCCAACTAGCATTGGGTTCCTGGGCCTGTGGTTTCCTCATCCCCTTCCTGCCCACAGCATTTATCTCCCAGCTATCCTTTTGTGGAGGCAACCTGATCAACCACTTCTTCTGTGACACAGGACCCTTGATTAAACTGTCTACTAGTGACACCCATATGGCCGATGCCATGGTTTTCCTTGTCTCAGCAGTGGTTGTGCTCAGCTCTTTCCTTCTCACTGTGATCTCCTATGCCCTGATTGTCTCCACCATCTGTCGAATTCCATCTGCTACCGGGAGGAGCAAGGCCTTCTCCACCTGTGCTAGCCATCTAACTGTTGTCACTATCTTCTATGGCACGGTCATCTTCATGTACATCTTCCCACATACTGGCTGGGCGACTGACATGGACAAGGTGGTATCTGTCTTCTATGCTGTCATCACCCCAATGCTGAACCCCATCATTTACACCCTGAGGAATGCTGAAGTGAAGAGTGCTGTGAGAAAGTTTCTGTGGCGAGCGAAGAGCAGGTGGTCCAGGCACAGAGGGGAGGCAGCCCTTACTGTTCTGTCGTGAGCATAGGCACACCAAGCCAGATGTTCACTTGCACAGAGGAGCAATCTTTACTGAGACAGCTTGCTGCTCAGTACTCATTTCCAAATATCTTTGCAATGACAGGCACAAACTAACTACAAAAGTTCCTCTCTTCCTAAGGGCAAAAATGTTCCCTTTTAAAACATCCTGTTATTATCTGATTAGTACTGTTTGTATTATGCTGGTGCTGAGAGTTCCCAACTGTGCTATGTTTCATGTTATGTTTCATGGTGGATAATTTATACAAGTGCGAGCGATGGAGCAAGTGGACATGTGGGATGATCAGTTTAAAACACCGACCTGGTCAGTTCTTGGCTGGAAATGGATGCGCATCGCCCACGCATGCGCGTATTTGGCAGCAGCGTCACGTGTAGAACGGACTGCTGGGTCTTTTGAAAAACAAGTGCAGGCGCCGCCGCGCTTGTCTAAAAACGGCCTTATGGTTGGAAAAGGCCAATTGATCTTGTTAATTCTGGTTGCTAAATCCACTACTGACACTGAATCACTGTGTGACATGTCACTGGACCTCTGTGCCTCAGTTTACTCATAGGTAAAATAGAGATAATCCCTACCTCACAGCAGGGTGTTAATAATTCCCCCTCATAATCTCTAAGGTTGGTTGGGACTTGAGAGTCTCCTTTTGCAGGTTCCAACTTTGCAATGCATCCATACCATAAGGATGCCGAGAGAAGCATTCTCAGGGACTGCTTCATAGCTTTGAAACCCCCTTCCCTTGGAGGTTCACCAAAGCCCTAGCCTGAGAATTTTCCAGAGGTAATGTAAGGTTTTATTGTTTGACCAGACATTTAACAGGCAGGTTTAGGGGTTTGCAGGTATTTTATAGGTATTTTATGTCTGGTTTTATGTTTTTTTTATCACTGCTTTTTATATGTTAGCCACCTTGAGTCTTCAAGGCAGGACGTGATACAAATATAAATAAATAAATAAACAAATGCTTGCCTCTGAGGCCATCAACGAGAAGGGCAAAGTATTATTAATGGGACAAGTGCAGGAAAACTCCTTTTCATTCATTAGTACTGAACCAGTAATGAAGGCTAGGAGATTACATTACATATATTTACCTTGTCATAGTTTCTGGGAATATAGGAGGGCATATACAATGCATGTAGAGGAGACATGACCTCAGTCTGCCCCTCTGCTGCTCCCTGCCAGTGCAGGCAGCCCCACATTTCAGAGTTAAACTCCCTTCTCGCCCCCCCCCCCCAGGCCCATTGATGGGTCACTCTTTGTCCTTGTGAAGCATTGCCACCTGCAGTGTCAAATCCTGACACTAAGGAAATGGAGAAATTTCTGCTGCTCACTAAATACTTTCTCATCTTCCCTTCTCAAATCCATGCTTTCTCATTCAGAGCCGTAACTACTAGCCTATGGCCAACATGGTGGTGGCCACAGGTGCACTAACATGAGGGGCGCCAAGCAACCATGCTCCAGGGTAGCTGAATCATCAGCTGTGTCTGTCTGTCTGTCGCGCCGCAACTACCTCCCCCAGACTCCCTTCACTGCTGCTTCTGCCAGCCAGTGCTAAGCAGGAGTGCTTAACCAGTACTAATGGGGAGAGGGCTCCGCACCCCTTGGGAAGGCCCCGCACTCACCCATTAGTACTGGCTAAGCAGTAAAGGAGTCTGGGGCAGAGCCGTTCCTAGTCCATTTTACACCCTGGGCACAGTGGGCAGGCAACCTTTAGCTGCACCCCATCCATATGAAGTAAACCAGCATAAACTACTGCTAATAAAGGAGGGACATGGGGGAAGGGAGGGAGAGAAAGAGGTAGCTCTAGCAGGTGCCCCTTCCCTGCAGCCATCAGGGGCAGCTATTGGATCATTATTATTATTATTATTAGTAGTAGTATTTATATAGCACCAGCGATGTACCTGGCGCTTTACAGAAAATAAGATAAGAGGTCCCAGCCCGAGAGCTTACAATCATGCGTGGCACTCTTGCTCATGCAGTAGTGAGGAAATTTGTGGTGCTGTTATTCAGCCAGAAGCTCGGACTACTGCTCTGCTCTCTCAGCTGCCAGGACTCCAAGACCCAGTGCACAGAAAGGTTTGAAGCACCGCAGGAGGCAGTGATTCTGCGCAGCACTGAGGAAGAGAGTGTTATGCATGCTCACTGCTCACAGCTGTGTCCTGGCCTCACTTGATTAATCTAATATTCCATGTTTCCCACCTCAAGCCCTACAAGGAGAACCCATTCCCCAAAAGGCGCACCCATTTCCTTCCGCCTCAGCCTCAGTACAAGTACAAGGAAGGATATGAAGAATGTTATCCACAAGATTCTGGGCTGTCACTGGCACCAAGGCACCCTCCAGTATTTCATTGTTTGGGAGGGTTATGGTTCTGAGGAATGATCCTGGGAGCTTAGTGCCAGCCATGTATGGCCATATATACAAATTTTAGAGGACACTTATGAGAAATACAGGGTGCATGGCTGCATTGGAGCCATTCAGCCCTGCAATATGAATTTCTCATGTGTCCTCTCAAATTTGCATATCTGACTACCCTATACATGTCCTTGCAAAGTTACAAGCCTTCTACCCCACTTATCCTGACAAGACTGGTCCATCAATGCCCGGGGGAGGGGGGGGATCAGGCGCCAGTCCATGGTGGGACTGAGCTGGAATCTTACCAACTGTGCTACCACAACCAGAGGCCGGACCAGGGCGCTACATCCAATGAGATGTATTCCAGTCTACATTTGGTGCAGTTGGAGAGGGTCGGGTGAGCAGGAGCCTGCTTTTTCTGTACTTATTTCCCCTTCCTGCTACATTTCCTTGTCTGAGCAATCTGTTACACAGACTGCTCGTCAGACCCTGCCTCCAGAGTTCCAGCTTACTTCCAGCCTGCTTACCCCAGGGTTGGGGAACCTCCTTTTCTCTCCCAAGGGCCATTTTGAGAATTAGTACAAGCTCCAAGGGCCACATAGAAGTTGGGGGTGGAGGTGTTTAAGGGTGCACTCAGGAATAAGAGGTCCAGCTCATGAATCTGTCCCCTCTCCTTGTGTGCATGCCCTCATTTCTCCTCGCTTACACTGAGCTCGGTTTTTTAGTGCTTGGGAATATGAACTGGGTCCCAGGCCAGATCTAGGATTTGGAAATGGGCAACATAAAAACTATCTGTGGGCTGAAATTTGACTCCTGGACCCAAGGTTTCTCCCCTTTGGCTTATCCTCTTCATTTTGACCAGCCCAGCCAATTCCTGCCTGCCTGCTCTCCTTCCCAACTTGCCTGTTGCCCAGGGACCCGAGTTCACTGCACCAAAAAATCTTAAATTCTGCAACCAGTGAAGCCAAATTCTGCAAATTCACTGTGAGCATGAATATTTGCACAATTAACTTGATTTGCATAACTATGCATGTTGGGAAGCAAATTTGTAACAGGTTTGACATAGAATCACAACTTTGCTAATCAAACACAACTCAAATCCTCTGGAATTTCAGCACCCCAGAATTCCCACCTCATATTTAAAACCCCAGACCTCCCTCACCCAAACATAGGGCCTTCAGACCCCACCCACCCACAATTCATCTCCCAGGGGCCTATTTACCTTCCGGTCATGGTCACACCTCCCGGACAGACAGCTGCAGCAGCAGTTTTAGTTTGGGGTCAGGCGACAAGCTTATGCCTGAGCCAGGATTTAAAGATCCTTCAGACAGTCCCCACTGCAGTGTCACTGCAATTTCAGCATAACACTGCGAGGATTGGCTGATTCTGTGAGGATTGGCTGATTCTGCAAAAATCACTGCAAATTGCAGCAACTCAGTTGGCCCCAGGCATGTGCCACATGTGCAGCCATGGTCCCAGGGCCCTGCACTTGCCTGGCTGGGCAGCAGGCTGTAGCCAGCTTCTCCCCCAATAAGTCCTCCTTCCTCCCCTCCCTGGCTCCAGACCCCATCCTCTCCTAGCAGCAGCAGCGGCAGGGACACCTGATAGGCCTGGGAGATAACTGTTTGTTTACAAACAGCTCCTCCCCATGTGCTGATCAGAAGGTTGTAGCCTTGTAAAGAAGGTTCTTCGAGATGGCTCCCAACATTATCACAACTGGGTTCTGCATGCTCACCCTATGCAAATAATAGACCACATGATGGTCTTGAGCTCCTCTAGTGTAAAAAGTACTCTCCCCCTAAGAATGACAGTTCCTTCCAACCCTTTTTAGAAATATAAGAAAATAATTCCATGCGGGGCTGGAAGAGTGGGTGTTGTGAGAATGTTCGGAACCATCTCAAAGAACCTTTTTTACAAGGTAGCAACATTCTGTTCTTCGAGTGGCTCCTCACATGATATTTTTATATGGCTCCGCCGGCTGGGGAGACTGTGGGCTCCCCTGCCGGGTGCGGAGTCCGGGTGGGGAGTCCAGTGCATGGATGGGGCATGCACACGGATGCACACACATCCCCACTCACCCACCACTCATCCACACCCATATAGTAACCACAGTTTCCCCCGGTTGCTCCTTGCGTGTGGATGAGTGGGGTGTGTGTGAGTGGGGCTGCGTGTTAGGCGGGCACACACATACCCCCACTCACCATGGGTGCATGCACCGCATTGTTCACACGGGGCTCCCCCACCCATGAACACACAGAAATCTGGCTGGGAGAGGCCCATGTAAAAAGGGCCACGTTCTCACAACTGTCTTACTTATACTATCTTAGGTAGGAATTTAGGATGTAAAGCAATATCTATTCTGTCTTGGAAAATAAATCTGCAAATATGATTCTGAGATTATCATGGCTGCTATTTCACTAACTCTTCTTAATGAAGTTATTGCCAACAGGAATACTGTCTTTAAACCCGCACTCCATAACCAGTTCATTTGCGCCCCCTTATAATCAATTCACGCTGCCCCGTGGGCACACATTACATGGTTATGGGTGGGGGCAGTGTGAATTGATTATATGGGGGTGGGGGCACAAATGAACTGGTTATGGGGTGGGGGCAGCATGAGCAGATTATGGGGGCACAACTGAACTGGTTATATTCTCTTTTCATGGCAGAATGCGCTTAATAGGCTACCTGCATTTTGGGTGTCTTGTGCGTGTGATAGTAGCACCTCTGGACTGGTTGCACTGCATGCGTGCACAAGGCACAGGTGGCACCGGCAGCAAGAAGCAACAGGCGCTGGAGGCCAGACTGGCTAAGCTCACCCCCTCCTCCAGTAAGGCAGTGGACACAGTCCATCTCTCTGTGCCTGCCTCACTGCCTGCTTGACTGCCCCTGCAGTGGAACCACTCCTGGGGAGTGGTGGTAGATGCTCGGCTGGGGAGGTAAGCATTGGGAGGCTATGCTTCTCCATGGTTGCTCAGAGTGGTGGAGAATGGGAATCCTTCCTGTCCAGAGGGAATAAGTTTTATGTAAATGTATACATTTGCATAATTAGGTGTGGCCTAATTATGCAAATTAGGTCCCCCACACCAAGACTTTGCACATGGCCTCACAAACCCTGGGGCCAGCCCTGCAACTCGGGTCCCTGCCAGTAATCTTCCTGTACTGTCTGCTTCCAGACCTTATCCTGCTCCTTTGCTACGTACAAATTTCTTGCCTTAGACACCCGGTCTGACCTGTGACCATGAGCTTGGTAATCCATGTCGAGTGTTGCTTGGGCAGGCCTGTTCTGTGAGTACCAGGGCCCCAACCCAGTAAACCTGACACCTGTGTAGCTGATTTACCATTTTTCTGCATTTTGTCATTCCCGGTTTACTTCCAGATCAATAACAAAGCTTCATTCAGCAGACCTGAAACAGGCATTCAACACGAAACTGAGTTAAACTTGAAACCAATGTCCAGGGTGGGTAAACAAACAGGAAAAGAATTATGGGCAGTTAGTTGGTAACTGTGTAATGGATGGGAAAATAGAATGCAGCAACACAATAAATAGTGCAAAGGAGTAATACGGTAATTTGGTCAAACGGTTGGTTAATAAATTATTACCACTTGGTAATGGAATGTTGATAGTTTGGTTGTTGCAAATCTGATGGTTACTGACATCTATGTGGATAATGGTTTCATCTCTACTCAACCACAGTCAATGGGCCCAATCTCCAGCTGGTATAAATTGGCACAGCTCTATTGCATTCAGTCAGCCAGAGCTAAAATAAATTAGTATAGTTTCTTTACAGTAAATGGACCAGATCCCCATCTAGAATAATTTGATGTAGCTCCCCTGCAGTCAGTGGGACCAGCTCCAAAGCTGGTGTAAATTAGCATAGCCTCACTAAGCCAACAAAGTTAACTAAATTAGGATGCTTTCACACAACACTCCTTTAGAGTGGGTATGGCAAAAATTTACGTTCTGAGAGTGTATTCAGATGACTTTCTCCCACTCAGGGTAATAAGACAGAGCGGAGTTCATGCTGGCTTTCTCTGGAAGGGAGAAGGAGGAGAAGTTTGGGGTTTTGTTTGCATTGAAAGGGTTTGTACAGCAAGTCAACCATGCTGAACAGTTTGCCCTGTGTCCCCGTCCCTCCTCAGAGGATGATGTGTAAATTCTCCCTGTGTCTTGTGTGAAACCCTTATCACTTCCTGTGATTCCTGATGATCTCTTGTTCACTACCACGTAGTGGAAAGGGTTTGCTTGTAAATATATGAGCCTGGAATGCTCTAAATATTATTATTATTATTATTATTTATTATGGAACAAACCACATGGAAGTAGGGAGGAGAGAAGCCATTGAACCTGCAGCAGCAGAAATGCATTACTATGGGACACAGCAAACACAGATTAAGGAACAAGTGGATAGGTTACAAGGGGGAAGGGTGTTTCATGAATGAGCTCTATTAGAACATCTGAGGAGCTAAGCCTTAGTATGGCTCATTGTGCAATACCCCCAGCATTTTTGTTCCCATATAACCTTATACACTGTGACCTTGCATACACTGGTGTAATGTTGGCGTATTCCACAGACCTGGGCCCTACATATCTAAAGGACCACCTATGTCCCTCTGCAGCCCCTAAGATCAGCTGAGGGTGCCCTCTTGCAAGTTCCATCATTGGCCCAGGTCTATATGACCCAGGCATGCAGAGAGGTGTTTTCGGTGGTTGCTCTACAGCTTTGGAACTCCCTTCTCTTGGAGGTTTGTTTAAGCCCTAGCCTGCGTATCTGCTGGAGTCAGTGCAAGATGTATTTATTTGGCAAGCCTTTAACAGGAAGGGGTAGATTTTGGGGGTGGGTAGGGGGGTGGGGGGAGCGGGGTAGGGGGTTTATTGGTGTTTTATGGAGTTTATTTTGTATTTGGTTTTATGATGATATGAGCTGCCCTAAGCCTTTGGGAATAGGGCAGGAGAAATAAATAAATGTCACTAGTAGTTATTTCCACGAGCTAAGCAGAGATGGTTGACGTAGTAATAAGGGTTTTATTTTTATTTTTGGTTTGTATGATTGGGGTTATGGCGAAAGCCAATCCCTTAATAAACTAAACTAAACTAAACTAATAAAGGTTTTATTTTTAAAAAACTGGCTTTTTGCTAAACCATTTTCTGCCCCATTTTTTTTCTGGCCCAGAATTAGTGACTTGCATTCCATCAGGGGTGGATCACCAAGAACACATTACACCTGTGCTTTGGAATTTCAACTGACTTCCAATAAGCTTTCCAGGCACAATTCAAGGTGCTAGTTTTGACCGATAGAGTCCTAAATGGCCTGGGCCCCACATAACTTAAGACCAGTTCCTTCCCCATTCTTCATCATGATCCCTGAGGTCAGCCAGGAGTGCCTTCTTGCAAGATATGTGGGGCCCAGATTGTTTAAGGCTTTAAAGGTCAAAACCAGCACCTTGAATGAATTTATTTATTTATTTACTTATAATTATATTTGTATGCTGCCCCCTCCTGCTACAAGCATCTCGGGGTGGCTAACAACATTTTAAAACATATAATAAAATCCATTAAAATTTACATTTTTCACCCCACGTTAAAATAACCCAGCAATAAAACCCTAGCCCAACCCACCCATCCCATCTCCCTCGGCAAAGGCCCAGTGGAACAGCCAGGTCTTACACCGTCTATGGAAAGAGGCAAGGTCAATGACCAGGTGGACCTCCAATGGGAGGGAGTTCCACAGCCATGGAGTGGCCACCGAGAATATCCTCCTTAATAGTTGACACCCGGGAAACCCAGGGGACCTCAAGGAGGGTACCCCCAGCTGTTCGCAGAGGCCGATCCAAGATCCGGAGAGTGAGGCGGTCCTGCAGATAGGTGGGGTCCAGGCCATTTAGAGATTTAAACATCAAAATCAACACCTTGAATTGGGCTCTGAAGACTATTGGCAGCCAGCGCCAAGAGCGGAGCACTGGAGTAATGTGCTCGCGTTGGCCTGTCCCCTTCAGGAGACGAACTGCTGTATTCTGCACCAGCTGCAGTCTCTGAATCATCAGCAAAGGTAGCCCCACGTAGAGCATGTTACAGTAGTCTAATCTTGAGGTAATAAAAGCATGGATGATAGTGGCCAGGTCTGAGTCTGAGACGTACAGCCTAAGTCGACGTACCAGATGTAGTTGGCAAAATGCACCCTTTGCCACAGCCACCACCTGGACATCCAGGCGGAGCTGAGGATCTAGGAGCACCCCCAGACTATGGATTTGAGATACAGGGGAGGATGGATCCCATCAATGATGGGGGCCATCACTCCCCCAGTTTTCCCCACAATCATTACCTCCATCTTGTCAGGATTTAACTTCAAGTGGATTGCCCTCATCCAGTCCCCCACAGCTGACAAACACCAGGTAAGCACCGAGACTGCCGGACCTGGGTCTGATGAAAAAGAGAGATAATTGGGTGTCATCCACATATTGATGACACCACGCACCAAACTCTCAGACAACCTCCCCCAAAGGCTGCATATACATATTGAACAGGAGAGGGGATAAGATGGAACCCTGAGGAACTCCACACGTCAGGGGAGAAGATGAATAATTACCTAGCACCACACGCTGAGTTCTCTTGACCAGGAAAGAGCGGAACCATTCAAGAACAGTCCCGCTCATCCCTGCCCGGTCCCGCAGCTGAGTCACCAACAACGTATGATCAATGGTATCAAATGCAGCTGAGAGAGCTAACAAAATCAACAGGGTCAAATGACCCTGGTTCAACTCTCGGGAGAGGTGGTCGACCAAGGCCATAAGCGCAGTCTCCATGCCATAACCCAGACGAAAACCAGACTGCGAGGGATCAAGAAAATTGACCCAGTTCAGATGCTCCTGAAGCTGTCGAGCCACCACCTGTTCAATAAGAAAGGAAGGTTAGAGACCGGCCGATAACTGGCCAGGATGTCAACGTCCAATGATGACTTCTTAAGCAGGGGCTTCACCACCTCCTCCTTGAGGTGGTCTGGCACTCTGCTCTGCCTGAGGGAGGCGTTGACTATCCCGGCCAGCAATGGCCCTAATGTCTCCCGGCTGGCCTTAACCAGTCAAGACGGACATGGATCTAATTCACAGTAGGTAGCTCGAACAGTCCCAAGAGCATCCCCCACATCTCCAAGGGTATCACAAAATGAAATTCATCCATAGAAAAGGACAAGATTGGGCCACTGTTAAAAGTGCTGCGTCAAAACCTTGATGGATTTGAGCAATTTTATTCACAAAAAAGTTCACAAACAAGTCACAGCAAGCATTCAATAACTCTGAGTCCAGGCAGAGGGAGACCGTACTGACCGGCCCCCTCGCCACCTGGAAAAGCTCAGCCGGACGAGACTTAGCTGATGTGCACTGCCACGGCATAAGTATGTAACCAGACTGTCACAATTGATCAACTTCAGTACGACAATGATACCACCATCACTCTAACCGCCACCTTTCTCGCTTCATCCGCTGCAGCTCCTCTGTGTATCATGGGGACCTGCGTTGTCAGCGATTTGAGAGCGGTTGCCTGGGAGCCACACAGTTGATGGCCTCCATCAACACAGAGTTCCAAAAAGCCATGAGGTCATTGAGTGAGTGGCCATCGAAGTCAGAGGAATATCCCCCAGAGCATTCTGGAACCTTTCTGGTTCCATAAGCCTCCTGGGGCGAACCAACCTAACTGGTTCCATGCCTTCCCGGGAACCGACGTGTGCCAGGATACCAACCTGGAGGAGATAATGATCCATCCACAACAAGGGCACTGTTGACTCCTCCCCCACTAATGGATCCCCTCCATCAAGGCCGGTGCAAAATATCATGTCCAGGGTATGTTCTCCAACATGTGTGGAGTCCACAACTCTCTGAGACAGGCTGAGGCCCATGGTTGTCATGGCATCCATGAACTCACACTCCGTCCCTCCAAGGCAGGTGTCAGAATGAATATTGAAGTCCCCCAGGACCATCGTCCTGGGGGATCGCAAGACCATTTCCAACACCAGTTCAGTCAGAGCGGGCAGGGAAGCTGCTGTACAGGTAGGTGTCCGGTATATCAGCAGTACCCCCATTCTGTCTCCAGCCAAATCCAACATCAGATGGAGGCCCTCCATTCCCATGATAGGTTGCACAGAAAATCTCCTCACAGACCATGTCTCCTTAAAAATAATGGCTAGTCCACCCCCACCACCCCGTCCCTCCAGCCGTGACTGATGCTGAACGGAGTACCCGGCTGGAACAAGGCCAGTCAATATAGGTCCCAACTTAGCATCCAATGAGGTCATCGTAATACATGCAAAGTTGGCTGCCTGGTCCACAACCACTTCCCGGACCATAGTTGACTTATTGGCAACCGACCTCGCATTTATCAGCATCAAACCAAAGCCAAGGGCCCTCTGATTAACAATCACCTCATCACCTGACTGGGGGTCATTGAGCGGGACAGATACAAGACATCTGTCCCGTCTCACAGATCTAACTCACCTCCCAGAAGGATCATAATTCCCCTGGACCATCACAACCCCTATGACTGCAGACCACCATCACCCTGGTCCACCCCCCACAAACATCCTGGAGGCTGTCCCACCAGCCCCATGAAGGAGATCCTCTACCTCCAATATCCCCCCCATCTTCCATTGCCACTGGAGGATACCCCTCCCTCTCAAAAGGGTTGCACTCTTCCCTCACACCAAGGGGGCTGATCCCTCCCTCCCTAACCCAATCTCATTGTCCCCCCTTCCCATAGGGAGAGCAACACATTTGCCTGGAAAGCTATAGGCAGCCAGTGCAGACTTCGGAGCACCAGTGTAATGTGCTTCTGGTGACTCGTCCCTGAAAGGAGGCAAGGCGCTGAATTCTGCACCAGCTGCAGCTTCTGAGCTGTCATCAATGGCATCTCCACATAGAGTGCATTGCATGCATGACGGTGGCCATATCTGAGTCAGAAAGAAAAGGTCATAGTCTCTTCACCAGCTGGAATTGGAAAGCACTCCAGGTCACTACTCCAGGAACAGCAAGGGGTCCAGAAGCACTCCAAGACTGCGAATCTGATTGACCAGAGGGGTCCAGACTCCATCAATAAGAGGAGTCCCAATCCCCTCCAGGTCACAAGACCAGTCAGCCATCATCACCTCAGTCTTGTATGGATTCAGTTTCAATTGGCTCATTCTCATCCAATCCCCGACAGCAGCCAGGTATCAGATATTAAGCACTGAGACTGTAGGGTCTGGGTCAGATGAAAAGGAGAGGTAGAGCTAAGTGTCGTCAGCATTCTGATGGCACTTCACCCCAAACTTCTGAATGACCTTGTCCAGCAGCCTCATATACATGTTGAACAAGAAGGGAGATGGAATAGAACCTTGCAGGACTCCACAGGAGAGATCCCGAGAAGATGATGAGCAATCACCCATCACTGCTCTCTGGTGCCTCCCCTAGAGTAAGGAGCGTAACCACTCAAGAGCGGACCCATGCACCCTGTCAGGTCAACAACACCTTGTGGTCAAAATTGTATCAAAGGCCGCTGAAAGTACTAACAAAATCAACATGGTGCAGTTCCCCTTGTCAATTTCAAGGTGCAGGTCATTGACCAAGGCCAAAAGCACAGTTTCTGTGCAATACTCAAGATGAAAAGCCAACTGAAATGGGTTCAGGAACCTGACGGCATTGAAATGAGCCTGGAGCTGTCGGGCAACCACCCTTTCAATAACCTTCCCTAAAAAGGGAAAGTTAGAGACAGGTCGATAGCTGGCCAGGGAGTCAACGTCCAATGATGATTTCTTAAGCAGGAGCCAGGCAACTGCCATTTAAAGGGCATCCAACATCCTACCCTCCTGAAGGGAGGTGCTGACCACCCTAGAAAGGAGCAGCCCCAACGTCTCCCAGCCGACTTTCACCAGCCGGTAAGGGCAAGGATCTAATTCACAACTGGTTGCCCTCATTGCCCCAAGCACCTTCCCAACATCAGTGGGAGACACTGATTGAAATCAATCCAAATAAACAGGACAAGACTGAGCTTCCATAATCTCAAACTCTGATTCTGCAGATAAAGTGGCAGCACCCAAGTCGTGGTGAATACGAGCAATTTTGTCTGCAACGTAATTAATAAAAATGTCACAGTGGATCTAGATGACTCAGTTTCCAGGTGGAAGGAAACTGGATTAACCAGGCCCCTCACCACCCAGAACAGATCAACCAGATAAGACTTTGCAAATGCTATGATAGTGGAGAAGAAAGCTTTCTTTGCCACTATCACAGTCATGGCATAGTCCTTCAAAATGATCTATGCTGCAATGTCGGCTTCAGCACGAGTCGAGTGCCACCTGTATACATCATTCCTGCCCTGAGACTTTAGGAAGGTGTAAGCAGTTGGGCCCACACTGGCCTAAGTTGCTTCAGGATCTGCTCACAATCAAGATCAAATGGTACTTTTTCTCACCAATGTGCTTTTTATTTACACTGTACATAGTCCTTATACAAAAGCCCCCAATAAAGCAGGTTCTCTGGCCTGGTGCACCTCCTGCCAACCAGTTTCCCTTATGGGCTTTTGAGGGGTTTGTGGGTACTTGTTAGCATAGGCCCCCAGGCCTGGCACATCTTCTGCCAGCCAGTTTCCCTTCTTGCAGAGCTCCCCCAGCCTTGCCCCTTGTCAACCAGCTCTCAGAGTTAGAGCAGGCTCCCCAGCCTTCTTCTGCCAGGCCCTCAAGGCAAACCTTCCTCCTGAGGCAGAGTCTTCTGTCTTCTCTCTGTTAGCTCTATGACTTTGGATTTTATGACTGAGTGTGGCTCAGCTAGCTGGCTGCCACAATTAGCCACACCCTGCTTGGCAGTTTGGCCAACAACTTCCTTAAAGGGCAGACCCTTGCCTCTCTGCTCTATGGCTGCAAGGGCATGGCTTCCCAGAGGCACTTACCCAACTCCCTTTGGGCTTGGTCCTGCAAAGACTCAACGTAATTTTGTTACAGGCAGGATATAAATTTTTTAATTAAATGCCCAGAAATCAGTCTTGTGGAGTGTCTGTTTTCTTGAGTGCCACAGAATTCCCCCTGCTCACTGGCATGCCTAATAGGCAGTGCCACAGAGGGGTTGTCCTGCCCCCCTCCAATTGAAGAAAGAGGGCGTGCACATTGGTAGCGATGCTGCTTTGGAGCCACGGTCTGGGGCATTGCCGGAGGTGACCCCCCCCCCTCACTGCAGTAGGGCGCCATTTTTTGTTCCTGGCTGGGGTCCTCAGTTGGCTCTGAGGGCATCAGGGAAGGGCACCCACCCTAGAAAAATGTCACTGTGGGTGCAAGCTGGTTGCCCTTTATGGGGCCGGGAAGGAATGTTTTGCTACCAATTCAGATTGGCCTTAGACTTGGTGGTTTTTTCTCCTTCCTGACAGTGCATTTGATAGCAGTAGGAACAAGTAGTATGGTTCCTGCAGGAAGTTGTAGTAGAGTGTTGCGCTCTTCAGCAGGGGTCCAGGTAAGGTGCATTATATTAAGTTAAGTAGAATAATGAAACGAAGACATCTCCTTAAGAGATGAGACTGCGGAAGGAAGCAAGAGCAGGGGCAGCCAGGTTCCTTCCAAGGCCCAGAAAGAAGGAGTGAGTCATACACGCAAGGACAGGGGTGGTCCCGAGTGGGCCATTGCCTTCTATCTTGCTTCTGGTCACTACAAGACTACTACGCCTTTGCAACCGACCAGCTGGCTGGGGTGAGAGTGACCTAGAACAGTTAAATAGTTTAGTAGTGTAAGGTGGCACTGAGTAAACATCAGGCTGCTGCTCACAAGTTCAAGTTGGGAACAGATAGGAATGGACCTGGTAGGACTCTGCCTCCCCCCACCCTTTTGATCAAACCTGAATAAAGAGTGCGGCCCGTTAAATTCCAAAGAACTGTGTGCACGTCTTCTTTCAGGGTGCGGGGCAATATCAGTTTTGTGGAGCTGTGCAGTGTCTGTTGTGGAGTGTGTATTCTATGGAGTGATTGTGCAGGTGTCGTCCTTGGAAATATGGGACTTATTTGTCCAGCCTCAGTGTTGCATTTTCCTATATTACATTTTCCTATATTACATTTTCATACAGTTATCCAAGTTAAACATATGGTGTCACACCAATCTAGAGTCTTCCTGCAATCGAACCTGTTCTTTCTCTAGTTTCACTTGTCACACTACAGTATTGCTAGTATGCACAATTCCATTGCAAGCCTCATGATATTTGAGGGTTTTCTTTCAAGTCTTAGTCCTTGGAGTCGTATGAACACATGAAAATTTCAGCTGCCAGTAACATAAAATAAGGTTATAGCTCTCACGGTTGCACAGCAAACCCTGAAAATGTGACCAAAGGGTGCCCTAACAGATGCAGAAATCACCAGGAAGCTAAAGAGAACCCATGGTACCCTCTGTAATCAAGCTAAGCATGTGCACTTGCACCTTCTTAACTTCATGAATGTATCCTTGTCTCTCCCCATGTTCTCCTTTCCCTTGTGTCCCCCTTCTCTTGTCTGTCCTAGAAAGTAAGCCCTTTGGGGCAAGAAATTGTTTCTAATTAACAAATGTTTAGTGCCATTGTTTGAGCTATATTATTATTATTTTATTATTATTTATTTTATTAATAAATATATATTTTTTGGGGGGCGGAAATCTCAATTTCTAATTCAATCTCAAGATTTTAGGGGTGGGTCTGACTCATGGCTTTAGACTGTTTGGGATGGTAAGAGTGGGTTTCCTCAGGCAGTGCAAGAAAGGCAGCTAATGATAAAGAAGAACAGGTCAAAGCAATGCTCCTTGCTCTGCGGACCTATTCTTGGACCCATTTCCAGCTCATGCCCTTCCACCTCACCTGTGCGCTTAGTGTTCCCCAGCCTCTTGTTAGAGAGGTTTCAACATGCATCAGAGACTCCATCCCTAAGGGCCCTGGGTAGGGTAATAGGCCAACTTGTACACCAGCGTTGAGAGCCATTTTGGAACTAGGGTTATCTTGTGTTACTTTCAACTGGTACCTGCCCTCCCTAAAAAGGCTCAGGTGTGACTTTAAGACAGAGTGTTCAGTTCCGTTCATGGATCACATTCATTCAGCATATCTGACCCGAGAGGCGTGATGCAAGCAAGGGAGCAGAAGCGATTCTGAACAACCAAATCTCCTCTATACAGGGAAGAACAGCAAGGGAGACAGTTCTGCGTCCACAGAATGGTGAGCTGTTTGGAGGAGTATTCTGTAAGAGGCTAAGAGGAGGGCTATAAGGAGGGTATACAATGAAACTGTGTAACATAATCAAACCTGTAGTCCATCTAGCCCAATTTTTTGTCTTAGACAGAAAAGACCCAACACATCAAGAAAACCTGCATGAAATAACAGACAGCTTAGGGCATTTTTTGTCTTAGACAGAAAAGACCCAACACATCAAGAAAACCTGCATGAAATAGCAGACAGCTTAGAGCAAGATTTCTAGTTAGAGATTGGTTTATGACCTGAAGCATCTAGATTCATATCCTTTCTCATTCTCTGGCTATTTTGTTTTTAAAACTATGACTAAACCTGAATGTTATAGTTCTCTGTGTGCCCAATCCTGCTGTGTGCTTGGTCTCAGGGATTTCTTGTAGCAATGGGTGAACTACATCTTGTTTGAAAGAAAAGGATTCGTCTTAGCAGTTTTAAATGTAGAAGGGCATACATTCACAGCTAAATACCACATGAAGCGTGCGATGAGGCACTGTGAGCTATCTTCAAATATCAGAAGAAGCAACTACCAAGGAAGTATGCAATTGTCTAGGATGAACCAAGGCAGAGTGGAATTTATTTATTTTTTAAAATTTATTTTTCAATTTAATACCTTGCCCCTCCTGCCATTAGGCAGCTTGGGGCGGCTTACAGTATAAAAGCTATGGGACAAAAGTGAGCGAGGATGGTGGCTTTTGGGGGGGGAAAAGATTTTAGAACGTATGCTTCAGAGCACAAGTCAGTTTCTTACTATTAGAAGTCAGGTTATCCAGCATTTGCCTACTGCATAGTCATTGTGGGTTAATAGAACATGTGACAGGGTCACAGGAAATCTAGTGGCCACAGACCCTGAGCAGGGGCAAAACTGCAAAGAAACCCAGTTTGGTAGCTAAAGGGTGTTGGACCTTTAAAGAACCAGACTGAGCCAAACCTGGTGGAGAGCTGAATGAGTGGCAGCTGGGTGATTGGGGCAGCTAGCTATTAGGAATGAGAATTACGGATTCTGATTAATCCATAAATGCCCATAATGGCTGTTACAGATTAATCTGCAGAAACCTGTAAAACTCCCTGCCAGTTACAGATTCGGATTTTCTCCCATCCCCTGGGGCCTTGGAGATGTACTTAAATGGTCTCAGAGAGCTTGATCGAAGCACCACTGCAGCTGTGGGGCCTCTGGCAGGCTCGTCTCTCCGCAGCACGCTCCCTACTCCATGAAAAATGGCAGTTTTGTGCATGTGCGAAATGGACACTGCATTGAACCAAAATGATAGTGGCCATTTTACGTGTGCATGAAATGGACCCAGTGGCCATTTTTCACATGTGCGATTCGGAGCAAGGAGCGCACCTTGGCAAGGTAGTCTGCCAGCACCTTGCTTCAATCGAGCCCTCTGAGGCTGGTAAATACCATTCTGGGGCCTTGGGAAATTGGGGTGGAGGTCGGTCAGACCCACTGTCCCAGGGCTAGGGATGGGAGTATGGATCAATTTCCCATTGACTTGAACAGGAAAATTTCTGGCAAACACAACAACCCACGGCACTGTGTTCCACAGGTTAATTGTACCCTGTGAAAAGGTGCTTTTTTGTCTGTTTTAAATCTGCTGCCTAATAATTCAATATGTGGCCTCTAGATTAGAAAGGTAAATAACAGTTCCTTATTCCCCTTTTCCACACCATTAACCATCTTACCTCTATCACATCCCTTCATCCCCTTCTTCCTAAGCTCAAGAGCCAGTGTCTTTTTAAGAGACTCTCACCAACAGAAGTTGATCCCATAAAAGAGATCTGAACTACTTTGTCTCCATTGCTTACATTTGGGACCAACACTGAGATAACCCTTTTTCTGCGGACGATCCTTTTAGTCTTACATAAGAGGCTTTCCATGCCCATAATAGTTTTGCATGCCCATTTCTGCACCTTTCCCAGTTTTATCATCTCCTTCTAGAGAGGAGGTGACCGGAACTGCACGCAGTATTCAAGGGGTGGGTACACCAAGGGTTTACCTAGTAGCAGTATATTTTGTATTGTATTTTCTCTCCCTTTCCTACTAGTGCCTAATATAACGTTCCGTTTGCCTTTTTCTGACCACTGCTGCTCTGCTCACTGAGCCAAAGCTTCCAGAAAACTGTCCACAGTCACTTGAAGATCTTTCTTGATTGGTAACACTTAGTTTAGAACCCAACACTGTGTATTTAGAGTTAGGATTATTTTTTTTCAACGTTCATTGTTTTGCACTAATCAGTATTGAATTTCATCCACCATCCTATTGCCCAGTCACTTCGTTTTGTGAGATACCTGTTTAACTCTTTGCAGTCTGGTCTGAACTTAACTATCTTTAATAGTTTTGTATTGTTCTCAGATTTTACTACCTCATTCTGTGTTCACCCCTTGTTTCTAGATCAAGTCTCTGATAAAATCCCTCAATGAAGGTTCTTAAGAAAACTGAGTAGTTTTGAGAGAAGAGAGCAGGTCCTTTCATGGATCAACAGCTGGTTAGCAGATAGGAAGCAACGGGTAGGAATGGTCAGTTTTCACAATAGAGAAAGGTAGATCTGCAGGAAACTGTACTGGGAATTATGGATGTTTTTGGAGTCAGATGTGATGACACAGTTTAATCTGCTTTAGAGAGGTTTAACCCTAGTGCCACCATCACACCTAAACGGGCCTGCTTGATAACACGGTCTGGCTCCTGACCGTGGTAGGGACTAGCCCAGGCTGTGACTCGGGGAAATCCCCAAGGCCACATTCACATCTGATGTGGCGGCAGTGGCAAAAGACCCATGAGGCAAAGACGCGGCAGTGGGGAGGAGTCCGATGCCAGAAGTAGTGCCTGTGCGAACGGGATTCTGCTGTGGATTTGCTTGTGCTTGTCAAGCCTGGATTTTCTGCCTTGACAAGCGTGAGCAAAGCCGCAGCAGAACTTCGTTCGCACTGGCGCTACATCCGGCATTGGGCTCCTCCCCACTGCCGTGTTTTTGCCTCACGGGTCTTTTGTGCTGCCACCACATCAGGTGTGAATGCGGCCCACGTCACAGTCTGGACTATGCTCCACCACAGTTGGGAGCCAGTCTCTGGACCCAAAGTAAAGCGGGCTATCATGTCTGATAACCCACTGTACTTACTGCAGTCTGGAGTAGTGGGGGGAGCTGGGTGCCATGGCAGCCATCATTGGCCTCCCGTCAGCCGGGTGGGGGGGAGGCCAGTACACAGTGTGGGCGTGAGGCTGGGTGCACGCACTTCTGTGTGTCTCCCCACCCCCTTCTTGGCCTGGCTGCCATAACATTTGTTTAGCAGCTGGGACAAGTCCTGGCAGGCGTGACAGCTTCCGCCACCCCCCGG
This sequence comes from Sphenodon punctatus, assembly GCA_003113815.1. Lineage (NCBI taxonomy): Eukaryota > Metazoa > Chordata > Lepidosauria > Sphenodontia > Sphenodontidae > Sphenodon > Sphenodon punctatus. The sequence continues at coordinate 43,834 of QEPC01003560.1, forward strand.
AGCAGTCTGTGGTCTATTTCGTGCACTGCCTGGCTCCCTATGACACCATCCTCTGTGGTTTAACACATTCAATAACAGTCTGGAAAAGGGGACGAAGAGTAACATGGCAAAATATACAGATAATCCAAAATTACTCAAGACAGTTGAGCCCAAGGCAATCCATGGCCGCTTTTAGACGAGGGCCTGGGAAGCGGATTCTTCAACGCACTGGGAGGAAAAGCTGTGCGGGGCGCGATTACACCAGAAGTGGCCGACCGCCATAAGAATCAAAGGTATGTGAGGCCTTCCACGGCCTCTTTGAAGATGCATTCTGGAAACCAGGGGCGGCTGGTGGGTTTTGATGTTGGAGGGGCACTGGGGCAGTAAGACCGGCGGGCCTAGGGGCGGAGCCAAGGGGATGGTAGGCGGAGCCAGGGGGACGGTAGGCCAGTGGCATGGCATAACTCAGAAGCAAGGAGTTCCCAGGGTTAACATCGGATGGAAGAAAACACAGTCTACATGCACATCAAGCTTAAA
>QEPC01003560.1:68480-94589 GCA_003113815.1 Sphenodon punctatus
GCTCCTCCCTGTCTAGTATTACATCGGTACTCTACTTCCAACGTGGCAAGAATTTCTCTTTCATTTACATTTCACATCTCCATTCTGTGGCACTAGATCAAATACATCCCCCCAGTACACAGGTGACTACCAGCATGTAAATATGCCACCATCAAACTACTACATGGACCAGTTATGTCCTTACGTTTAAATTCCTTTTATTTTGGATCCGCACCTACTCTAATCCACTACTTATTTGCCCCCCATTGACTGTGACCCAGTAAGCACCACTTCAGTGTTAGAAGATAGAAAAGTTCGGACTTCACTTTCCACCCCCGAAGCGCACCCCCAGTTTAATCTACTACCTTCCAACCCGATGACACACAACCCAGACGTCTGGACTATCCAATCAACTTCAATCACCTCCCAAAAAATTACAAGACTCCTGACATATATAATGAAGATCATCTTTAATACAGAATGAGACACATTGTGTGAGATGACAACCCCCCCCCCCAAAAAAAAACCCCACCACCCAGAAGCGGAGTTGAAAAACACAACGAGGCAATACAGAGTAGAACAACAAGGACATACCTATGGTGCTTAATAGAACCATGGTAGTTTTCCCCATATTCTATCACTCCTCCCAATCATTTGTATCACCAACAATCTCAAGATTCTACTAATTTCTTATGTCATTCCTCCTATTATTACACCAAGTTCTTCCCTCCTCTACTTCATCCTTATATCCTCCTCCCTGTCATTCCACTGTCTCTCCCTGCTGCCTTTGTTATTCCACATCATCCCCCCCCCCACTCCCAAAGATGCATCTCCATTGTATTATTTCAGAGATATAATATTATTATTATATCTTAATGAGATATAATTTAATTCCAAATTAGGATTAATGTTTCCTCCACTTCTTCCATTGGCCTTTCCATGCATTTAATGCAACGTGTACCCAAATTCTTATTAAACACTTACATAGCATTCTGGTCAGCTTTAGTGTTGCCCTCAACCTGCAAAGGAAGAGGTTTTGAGCTGAAAGACCAAGGCAAAGTGTGGGTGCATGGAGCCTAAGTTTTAAGCGAGCACAGTATGTGAAGCCATACAACATGTTTACTGCTTACATGGTGTGGAAGTTAAGGCAGGAGTCTTAACACACAATTTCTAGGTTTTTAAAAGTTTGTTTGGTATGAATCTCCCTTAACTAAGTTTGTAAAATCCTAGGTTTTTTGTTTATCTAATTGTGGATATAGTTGCTAGTCAAGGGCTCTAAAGACCCACAATTAGCTAACAAAAGGTAATCCAAACTAAATTATACTTAAGTTATACTAATATAGGACAAGTTATTTGTCTCCTTTTAATACTGAGGACACAAGCACGATAGGAAGCCAGAGCTCTAGAATAGGGAGATAATAATTTAATCAATAGAGTATTTAAAGATTCATCCGAAAAATTAACAAAATATTGGGATAAGAATCTTCCTCTAGGTTCAGCGTAAACTGGGCAATGGCATATAACATGTTCTAAGGATTCCATCTGGACAAGGGGACAATGTGGACAAAACCTATGTTCCCTTGGTAGGCCGGAGTATCTCCCACTAAGGGTGGCCAATGGAAAAACGTTGAACCTGAATAAAGACAGAGCATGCCTTTTCCGCCAGTCCAGCCATGTTAATAGATAGTTAGAATCGGATAATTGTGGTCTGATGTTAATGGAACAATCTTTTGCACATTCAAGGCAGAAAGTTCATTTTGCCTTTCCTGATCCTGGATCCTTTTCTTGGTCAGCAACACAGCACCCTTGAGGCCATAAGGAGGTAAAAAACTCTCTGGAGAACCCAAGTTTCATGTTTTCCTTTTCTATTGCTAAAACCCAGGGATTACCTCTGCCTGCATTTGCTGTTAAATTAACAAAGGCATTAGTCTCTGTAGGAAATAAGGAAACCTTCAACCAATATTTTATGATAGCTAATAAGGCTTGAGATTTTAAAGTTTGTGAAGCGGTTTCCATCCTTAATAGCACCTGGAGGGTTCCTCTCGGAACTTTCAAGATTGCTCGTAGGAAACAATTCTGAAGTGATTCCATGTTATTCAGAAAGGGCAGACCCCCATATGGGGACAGCATATAGAAACTGGCAAGGACTCACTATTTCTCCCTGTCTGGGCTGGGCCTGGTTGCAGTGCTGGAGAAGACATTCTGAGACAGTGGCAGGCCCTGCAGGTGGAAAGGGCTCACTACAGGCTCCCCAAGCAAGCAGCCAAGCTGAGAGACAGAACAGCCCAACTCTATATGCTGCAGTTTGAGGGGGGTCCAGTTCAAAGTCTTGGATATGACATTTTTTGGGAAATACCAGGTTCACTCAAAGCCTGAATACACAGATCTAGTATTCGTATTTTGAATATGGAACCTCTCTTTTTTTGCATTGTATTTTGTCAAAACCTGAATGCGCAGCCCTAATTGTCAAGTTTGTTAGCAAGGAATCATCATAGAAAGGTACCCCTTTATTTGTCCTCAGTAGCTGGCTGTGCGTCCTTGAAAGGGCTGACTCCCACGGCAAAGTAGACGCCTGGGTACTGTGGATTGATAACATTTTGAATTTTTGATCTGGGGATGTCATAGAAGCAGCAGCAACAGAGTTGCAGGGTGTGAGGGGAGAGATGGTGAGGGGGAGTGAAGATGTATGCATATGTGGGGGGCTTTGAGTCCCACAGCTATTTCCAGTCTGAAATAAACTGCTGGCCTCCATTTTATTAGTGCTGCAAACTCCACTTCTCATACCCTACTTACTAGACCTTCCAACTTTACTTGTGGTGTTAACGAGAGCTGGTCAGAGCTTATGTTTTGCATAAAAATATAAGTAATATTTTCATTTCATATTATTCAAAACACAAACGTTTTGTCACTTTTTGATTTGATTTTGGGGTGGCAGAAGCGGTGCAGGTGTCAGTCCAGAGACAGCTGGTATGATCCACAAGCTACCATTGAAGTGGATGGGGGCTGGTATCTCCACACAGCTTCAGGAGCACAGCTTGAAAGAATTTTCTTTAAAAAGCTCCACTTTTTCCAACACCTATAAATGAATTTTCTGAGTTCTCTTCAAAGGATTGGGTGCGAAATGTGCAGAAACTTTTGTGGGACTTCTCTGGAGCGATCTCATCACCCCAGTCCGCTTCCTGCTGGAGCTTTCATTCTGGCAATCAGGGATGGGGCTGCGGGGATTCAGTTAGGGGGAAGTCCCTGCTGCTTCCCCTTCTGGTTTTTCCATCTCTGAGCTGCAGAAGCTGAAGTGCAGAGGGGACTGGGCCTCTCTGTGCCCACAAAGAAGATACCCTTTCTGTTCTTTAGACTCAAGATGGAGCAAATCTTTCAAATGAATGATTAATTAATCAGATGCTATGAATTCACATTTGTTTGTGTGCACTGAATTTTGAGGCTGTATTAAAAATTATTCATTTGTGGAATTCATTTTGCTGTTTGGTTGGGTATTCTGTAGGGTTGACAACGACAAAGACTGTTGCACAGGCATAAGGCACACAAGAGGTTAACAATAAACATGCATAATACCGGACTCTCTCATCTAATGCTAAAGCATCAATCCTTCCTCCATAAACATCCACCATAACTTCTAGCAATACAACAAGTCAATTTCATTGCAAAGGAGCCGCCCATCCTGGAACCTATTGTAGCTCCCAGCAGAACTCCTGGCTATACTACAACTGGTAAATACTTGGTAGGCCCAGTTCCCCCGGGATTTGATGATCCTTTGTTTCTCAGACTGAGCCCATGTGAGTTTGCTCTCTCACCCTAAGCCATACTAGTTTAAAGCAGTGGTTTGGTTTCCAAACCTTTTAGACAACAATCCCCACCCCCTTCCTCTTTTCTGTTGAAGCCAAGGTCCCACCAAACCTCAGTGGGGTTTTAATAACTTGGAAGACACCCTAATATACACATCTATTTATATGTTTTTACATTAATCAATGTACGTGACAAACGTGGCCAGAGAAATAGCTTCGGAGCCAGGAAACCATGTCTTCTGTAGCTCTAGTTTGACAGTAATACATTTGGTCAAGTCATGTCCCCTGTTCCATCTACAGGTGCCACTTAGCAGGGTTTCTGAGCAGCCTTGCCAATTTTTCCACATATTGGGTTTGCATTGGAAGTCAGGTGTCCTAATTTGGAACAAAAAAAGAGAGAAGGGCTGGGCTGTGATTAATCTTATGACAAAGCCCCCAGGCTTGGTCTCTCTTCTACTTTGTGTGAGAGAGAAAGGGCCTTTCCCCTCAGACCAGACAGGCTGTGGTGTGGTCAGTGGGTAGAGACAGATGAGACTGGACAGAACCAGCTGGGTTGACCTGGAGAAAGAAGCTGTGGGGTGTTGTCTGGTCTTAGAGCTCTCCCAGTAAGGCCTAGAAACCCCCAGCAGCGATTCCCCCCTCTCCTCCAGATGGAAAGAGCTAACTCTGGGATGGGGATGGAGGAAAGCCATGGCGTGGTAGTGGGAATCCTACCAATGAGGAGGCTGCATATTAGCTCCAGTCTGAGGAGGCTCCTGGATGATGGGGAGTGTGGTGTAATGGGTCCAGTGGTGTGTGTGTGTGTGTGTGTGCTCTACTCCTAGCCCCCTCCCTCACTACGTTCCCATCACCATAACACTCCAGTTTTGCTGCCACCACCAGAGCTACGAGCTTCCGGGGTTAAGGGCTGCTCTGGAAGCCCAAACCCTGCTCCTTATTAGACATTGCTTTCTCAGCATAAGCTGAACTTGAGAAGCGTTTTGGGTCACAGTACACACACCAGGCACTCTTGATTACAGAAATCAAGATTTATAGTTTTTACTAGCTAAGTTAACCAATTTACAAGAATACAAAAAATTAGGAAAAGGCACTGAAACCGTGAGCAAAAACAGTCAAATACAAGCAGGTATGGTAACCTGTTTAGAGTGCTGTTAACAGGAGACCCCCTTCCACTCATGACTATTGGGGGGTGGGTACCCCAATATCCACCGTTTCTTAAACTTCAGGGGGAATGAGCTTAATTACTTAAACCGGGGTCTCCATGTGTTCAAAAGGATCAAGCTGAGGACAATACGTGCTACAGGCAGTTTATGTACTCTCCCCAAATAGAAAGAGAGAGAGAGAGAGAGACAGGTGTCCAAAAACAACAAGTTTATTGTTATATAAAACAGAGAAACATAGCCCTGGTCTGGCTGGTGGGATTTAAAAGGGGGAAAACACAAGCGGCTTGTGGGGAGTATGGTAGTAGTAGTAGGGGGGTGGTGTCTGGTGTTGGCTCAGCGATGGGGAGCGAGAGAACGTGAACGAGGGGGAGAGAGAGAGAGAGAGACAGGGCTGGGCTGGGCTGGGCAAGTCTGGACCTGTGGTTACCTTTCCTTGCCTGTTGAGACGGGACAGGCGGCCCACGGATCCAGCGGAGTTCGGAGGATGGAGGAAGAAAGAAGGGGCAGACCAGAGTCTGGGAGATCTCTTAACTCAGACACTCACAGAGTGACCTGCACGTATCTGGATCCCAAGATTTCTCAGAGGTTGATGGGAAAACCAGGGGCAGTTAAAGGGTGCTGAACAAAGGAGTTTTGGGAGGCTATTAAGGGTCATTGAGGGTACTCAATGGGCTAACGAGGGGAAAAGTAAACAAAAAGTGAAGGGAGGGGAGAAAGGGCTAAATGACAGACAATAAGTGTGTGTCTGGTTTCTCTTGGGGAATACGGAGATAGGATGTTGCTGCACTGAGTCATGGCTACCAGTCCTTTGTTACAACAGGGTGAGTCTCTCTCCTTAAAGACTCCATTCTTTATTCAGAGAGCTCTCCCTTCTAGTCTTTTTATCAACCTTAAGCTGGTATTTTTCCATGAGCAGTCCCTTTTTGCTAGGAGCTAGGGTGGTTGGGTCCGATCCTTATTTTCCATGCCCCCCATTTCCTCTTGCATCCAGTGTGGGGCTTTTCCCCAAGCCTCCTTGCCCTTGGTTACCCCTGTGGGCTTTGCCGACCCCTGGGTCTAAGTCAGTTGGCTATCACAAAAAGGGGGGGTACATCCGTTCTGGGGGAGACCAGGGGTCCTGGATAACAACGCGTCTAAGCCTAAATGGTCCCTAACCCTACTTCACTGCTTAGATGGAATTACTCACAGTATCTTTCTCTGCACGGTAAGCGCGGATGTCTTAGCTCTGTATGGTTCAGGACGTTTTTAAACGTGCGGTCTCCCAAGCACGTTTTGGAGAAGACGGCTCCAAAGCAGGTTTGGGAGAAAGCCGGGTTTGGGAGATGCCGTCTTCTCTGCCCCAGCCAGTGATTAAACTTAATCACTGGCTGGGGGCTTTAGAGGGGGAAGGGGGGAGGGAGTTTGTCAGCGCTGCCTGGAGGAGGCAGTTTTCGCCAGCTTTCCCCCGCCTCCCCCTGCTTGCAAAGCAGGGAACATGGCGGTTCCCAGGGACACAAGTGAGGGGGCAGGAATCCTTGGCCAGTTTGATGTGGGAAAGCTCCAGCATCAAACCGGGCCAAACATTTAAATGATCACAAAGAAAGGTGGCTGATTAAAGGATCAGCTGCCTTTTTTGTATCATTTAAAAGTGCCCTCAGTTTTTTCCCAGCTGGATAGAGAAAGCTGGGTGTTGCAGGTTAGTCCAGCACAGCTACCAGCTGGCCATGAGGTATGTGTGTCTCACGCTCTGGAAATTCACTAGCCTTTCTTAAAGGGCAACACTAGCATCTCAGCTATTGGCCCACAGCCACAGGTGACCCTGTTCAAGGTGGCCAATCAGTTAGGTTATCTGACCTAGGGTTCCTTCTTTGGTAAGGTATGTAAGGTGTGGTCAGTCAGATGGGCTAAGGTGAGTGCATATCATTATATGGTCTAGATATTGGGTTTTCCTTATATGGTCTGGCAGAGTCCCTTGCCTTGGGTCAGGGAGGAACCCAAGGGGTGATCTAGCCAGGAGGGCTTCTCCACAGGGAGCATCAGCATGAGGGTTTGCAAAGGAGGAGACCCACCACCCACTGATGCTGAGAGGCCTGGAATGTTGCTCAGGTTCAGTTGCCATTTGGGGATGTGACTAAACCAATTAGATAATTGGGACAAATGGAAATCTCACATTAGCAAGGATGGGGATCCAGTCCCAGGGTACTCTTTACTATCCATGAAAGGAAATGATCTTTTATCTCCTCTAGAGCCCTAAGCAAAAACTGGGGTTTGGTTACCCCTAGCAACAGGAGATGGCCTGACCTGTGCTTACTTGCTTTGCACTGGAAGGCATAGGGTGTAAGGCCCCCTTTAGCAGCTGTCTGAAGAATCTCTTTTGGTTTGCTTCCGGGTTCACGCCCTGCTGGTGAATGCCCACCTGGTGTCCTGCTGCTCCCAGTGTGCATTGGCAGGTTAAGTGTAGTTTAATTTCTGGGGGAGTCTCTTCCCCAAAGGAGGTCCCTGGTGTTCCTGTCAGGCCATAACAAGATGATGTAGTACTTGGGGAAGAAGAGGCAGCACAGCAGGCCAGCTCCGGATGCCAGAATGGCAAAGATCTCCACAGCCACTGTGTACTTCCCTGTGGTGCTGAGGTAGGATGGTACAAAGGAAACCCAGACAGAAGTGAAGACCAGCATGCTGATAGTAATGTGCTGGGCCTCGTTGAAAGTTTGGCAGCCGGCGGGCTGGGAAGGCCACCCCTAAGCTGATGGAAGCCAGCAAGCCCAGGTACCCCAGCATGACAGAGAAGAGCACTGGGGAGCCTATGTCACACTCCAAGGTTACCTGGGGGCCTCCTTCTGATAGCTTTTGCGATGGGAATGGGGGCCACTCTGTCACCCAGAAGGTACACACAGCAGCCTGGACCAGTGAGCAGCAAACCGTGATGGTGCCAGGGAGCTTGAGACCCACCCATTTCTGGAAGCGGCTGCCAGGATGGGTGGCACTTAAAGCCACCACCACAGTCACCATCTTGGCCAGGGTTGCAGAGAGGCAAACGGCAAAGACCAGGCCAAAGGCAGCCTGATGTAGGGTGCAGGTGAGCGAGGTGGGGTGGCCAAGGAACAGAAATGGGCAGAGAAAGCATAGAGCTAGGGAGACCAAGAGGAGGTAGCTGAGCTGACTGTTGTTGGCTTTGACAATGGGGGTGTGGTAGTGTAGTATAAATATGACCAGGATGGTAAGAGCCAGGAGGAAGAGGAAGGAGGTGCAGGCTGCTAGTGCTGCACCCAGCGGCTCTGTGTAGGAGAGGAAGTCAGTGGTTCTGGGGAGGCATCGGTCCTGTTGGTCATTGGGCCATTGGTTTCCTGGGCACTCCCAGAGGTTGACCCTGTCTGAGAGAGAAGAGCAGGAATGATCCACCCACTTCCTGTTGCATCACAGCAACCACCTCCTTCCACCTTGATGTTGCATCATGACTCTTGGTCACTGCTTCAATGTGATGTACATATACTAGTAATTCTTGAATGAACCTGCTTGCTCTCTGGGACTGCGGGCCATGGTGGGACAGGACAGTGAGTGCTACGGCTTTACTGCAACTTCAGCATCAGTCCTGAATTTGGCAAGAAACCTCCTACCATCATTACTGCTTAAGTCTCACTGCTCTGAAGGTCCTGCCAACTCCAGCTCCCACCCAGAAGGCTCTGTGTACATAACAGGAGGAAGTAAGTGCAGCACGCCCAGCACACACACCCAATCTGTCAGGGTTGGAGGGAATGAGGGCATCCGAGATGGAGGCAGATGGCAGGGTTTGGACACATTATGTAATGAGCGGGGCCAAGAACAGGGAGGCAGGAGCCAAGAGACCAAAGCCAAAGCCAAAGGCAGAACCAGGGTCAAGGTTAGGAGATCAAGCTGGGGAATCAGTCCTGGGAAAGGAAGTTCTAGGGAAACAGGGCTGAGGAAGCAGAGAAGCAAGGCTGGACTGGAAGTGTTGTTCCACCTGGCTTTTTGTTGCTGCCAACTAGGCTTACATCCCAGCTGGGAGGCATGGGTGGGACTGGGACAAGGTTGGAGAAGGGTGGGACCCGTGTCACGGGTTGGCGCAGCCAGGAGTGAGTTCCCCAACAGGCCCCTTACTGCAGGCTTTGTATGGGGAGAGAGGCATACCTGCCCCAAGGGTAGAAGGTGGGGGAGGTGGATTAATCCTTGGTGAATGGAGGGATGACTACCAGCAAGTAGGGTATCCTGGTGGTGGAGCAGGTGTTATGGACCCCTCACACCATGAGGTTGGTGGGCTGGTGGAGCATGCCGTGTCTGGGGGCGGGTTGTGTCCCCCTACAGCACTGATGGACCTCTGGAGCATAGGCAGCGCGTGGAGCAGGGCCAGCCAGAGTGCAGCAGAGACGAACAGATGTGGCTGCAGATCCTGGCATTGGAGAATGAGCTGCTGGAATGTAGGCGAGAACGGGCAGGCGAGGACATGGCATGGAACTCCACCGCTGGAGCTGCTTACCAACAAGTGGCCTAAGGTGCAGCAGGTAATTTGGTGGACAATGGGGGTCACGGGGAACGAATAATTGGGTTGGGGCAGCAGTCTGAAGTAATTATGAGGGAGACAATGGAGCCAGGGTGTCAGGCCGCAGCTGTGTAGCAAGGGGGCATGGAGAGCACCCCGGGAGCGGGTTGGTTGGTGCAGTAGGACTGCAAATGGAGGTACCCCAAAGGGTAGAGCAGGAACATTCCCAATTGGCATGGATGAACAGGGCATGGGTGATGGTAATGCCGGTCACCCTATCCACTCAAGGGCTGGAGGTAACTACACAGAAGCCCAGGGCAATAACAAGTGCACCTGTGGGGTGGGGGGGCATGGCAGGCGACTCTATTGGGGCAGGGAGTTGCCCCTTCCACTGCTGTTACAGCTACATCAACATAAGTAGGAGTGCGCCCCCCCCCACCCACCCAGGTGGGGCAAGTCTAGATTTAGCGGCCCCATTTGGGGAACACCAAACCACTAAAAAAAATATATGGAAAGGTGAGTATGTTGATTTGTTTGCATTACTGTTCAGTGACCCGATAGTGGAGCACACCACACTAGAGGAGGACAAGGATAAGGAGAAGTTCAGACGCCCTAAAGCAGATAGGAATTGGGCCAACTGGATGTTGGCGTATGCTGTCTTTATGGGAGTCATGATGCAGGCCTACCCAGGGCGTGGGTTGGAATTGCATAAATACACCGACATTGTACGGAGGGCGTACGGGACTGGACCGCCTGGGGCTTGGTTGCACTATGACAAAGCCTTTCATCATCGTGCAGCAACCAACCCGGGTTTGCGCTGGGATGTTCATGCTCATGATTTGTGGCTTGAGAGCATGATCGATGCGACTAGTGCACCCGCACTGACAGTGGGCACACTCTAGTGCGGGTTGGGGTGGCACCGGCTAATGACCCATTTTGGGGGGGACAGTCGAAGGGGGGCGCAGGGGGGCCCTGGCCCTTGTTGTGAGTACAATAAGGCTGGTAGGTGCAACAGGTAGTCGTGCCACTTTCGGCACGTGTGCTTTGGCTGTTTGGGAAGTCACCCCCACTGTAATTGCTTCCGATCATGCCAAAAGGGTGGAAAAGGGAGATACGGACAAGGAGACGGAAGCAGCAGAGGTACTCAAAGCTCATAACTTGGTACTGGAGCTAAAAAGGGGGCCGACACCGGTAAGAATCGAGCGTTTGGAGCAGGCATTATTATATTACCCAGATCGAGCAGAGGTACACTATGCGGTGCAAAGTTTTAAGGACGGGTTTATAATCCCAGTGGGCCCGGTGCAGCCTCGTCGGGTCCCACGAAATTTGAAATCAGTAGTGGGCCTTGAGGAAGTTGTTAGGACAAAGATAGGCAAGGAGGTGGAAGCAGGCAGGGTGGCTGGCCCATTTGACCTGCCCCCAATAGTGTCACCATTGGGAGTTGTGCCAAAGAGAGCTGCTGGCGAATTTAGATTGATACACCACCTGTCCCATCCAAAGGGAAACTCCATCAATGATGCCATCCCGAAGGAATTGACAACCATTAGGTACACATCTTTTGATGTCATGGTAGAGAAGGCAAAGGCATTAGGGCGGGGTGCACTGCTGGCTAAGTGTGATGTCAAATCTGCATTTCGCTTGCTACCAGTGCACCCTAACAGTTTCCACCTCTTGGGTTTTGTTTGTGAAGGTCATTATTATTATGACCGGGCCATGCCAATGGGTGCTCGATATCATGTTCCACATTTGAGCACTTCAGTTCCTTGGTAGAATGGGCTTTTAAGCAAAGGATGCGACCGGGCGATGTTACAAAATATCTTGATTTTTTTTGATACTCGGCTGACCGTGCTGCGGTGATTACGCCGCTGCCCTCCTATTGTTTCAAAATTTGGCCAAGGAATGGGGTATTCCGCTTGCCCCAGAAAAGACCGAGCGACCCGGAACCAGGCTAACCTACCTGGGGATTGAGATAGATACGGAATTTATGGTATCAAGATTACCAGATTAAAAATTGGTGTCCCTCAGGCAGAAGATTAAAGAAACATTAGAGTTACGTAAGATAACCCTAAGGGCCTTGCAGTCATTAGTGGGGAGTCTCAATTTTGCCTGCCAGGTGGTTGCACCAGGGAGAGCTTTCTTGTCCCATCTATATGGTAAGTTGAGCAATGGATTATCTCCTCACCACCATATACGGGTTACCAAGGAAATGCGGCAGGATTTGAGTACGTGACTTGAATTCCTAGAGGGGTTTAATGGTGTCAGCTTTTGGAGGGAGTGATTATTAATCCGAGCCGACCTGCAGGTTCACTCTGACTTGGCCGGGGGAGTGAGTTTTGGTGTTCACTTTAGAACTCGCTGGTGTGCAGCTCGGTGGCCTGACGAGTGGCATTGAATTGAAGTTACCAAGGATTTAACCTGTTTAGAACTATTCCCAATAGTGATAGCAGTTTTGCTATGGGCCCAGCACTTTGCGAACCATGTGGTGAAATTTGGGTGCGATAATTTGGCAGTGGTACATGGAGTAAATTCCTTGTTCTCACGGTCTCCTAGAGTGATGACTTTGGTCAGAGCATTGGTAGAAGCATGTTTAAAAAGTAACATGCTCAGCATGTTCCTGGTGTTGACAACGGCATAGCCGATGCCCTTTCTCAGTTCCAGATGGACCATTTTCGAGAATTGGCACTGGAGGCCAGGGAAACGCCAGACCCTTTGCCATCTGGGTGTGGATCCTTGGGTGTTAGAAGAGCAGAACGTTGTGCAGAGATTCCTTGCTCCAAGGACACAGGCTGCCTACAGCAGGGCATTACGTGAGTTCCAGAACTTCAGAGCAGGCTGTGGGTGGGGGATAGGGTTTCCCATAACTGAAGTGGAGGTGCTCCAGTTTGCAATGAGACTGAGGCGCAATGGGCTGGCAGCTGGCACAATAGCAGGAAAGATAGCAGCCCTTTCCTTCATCAGTAAGTTAATGGGTTTTCCTTCCCCGGACAGGGGATTTTATATAAAACACATGTTGGAGAGCTGGGCCAGGGCACCAACCTTTCCAAGGGTGGTCAGGGCTCCCATTACTTCCCCTATATTGCAGCATTTGGTTGGGGTACTTCCATTAGTTTGTACTGACAGCTTTGAAGCCCAACTTTTCACTACAGCGTATGTACTAACATTTTTCGGAGCATTCAGAATCAGCGAGATGGTCGCCCTATCAGCTAGAGATAACACCGCCTGGGCAGTGGGGACTGATAACCTCGAGTTGGCCGCCTTATTATGAATACGACTGCAGGTGTCAAAGACGGATCAAACAAGAAGGGGACAAATGGTGCAGTTGTACAGAAGTGGGGTGGATAGTATCTGCCCAGTTGTGCAGATGGGAAAATATTTGAGCATACGATTCTGCCAGGAAGGCTGTTTCTGCATGGGGATGGTACCCTATTGACTAGTCATCCATTTTCAGCCATGTTGCGTAGGGCATTGGGGCGCATAGGGCTCTCACCTGAAGAGTATGGATCCCATTCCTTTCGGATTGGTGCTGCCACAACAGCTGCTGCAGCAGGGTTAGATGAGGAATGGGTTAAGGCAGTAGGAAGATGGTGATCTCAAGCATATAGAAAGTATCTCCGGCCCTCACTATATTAAATATGCTTTATTTTATTAGGGTGCAGTGCCCCTTTGGATGCCAGAAGAGTGGTGTGGATCGTTGGGCACAGCCTTGTGCATTGGGCGAGGAGTGCGGCCACACAGACTTCCGTTGGTGCTCAGTTGGGTCTGTCAGAACAGATGCAGATCTTTTGGATGGGAAAAAGTGGAATGCGATGGCATCAGTTATTACCTACGCTGCAGCGAATGGGTGACAAGCCAGCACCGCATATAATAGTGGTCCATTTGGGTGAAAATGACATACCTGCTCGTAAAGGGATTAATTTGATTATAAGTATTAAGAATCTGTTGATGGTTAAATAATTGTTTCCCCGTGTCCACTTGGTTTGGACCGGTTTAATTCCCAGGTTAAAATGGGGGAGGGCACAGAACCTGGGTAGGGTGGACAAGCCTAGGAGGAAATAAATAGGGAAATAGAAAAATGAATAAGGTGATTGAATGCTACTACAATTCGGCATTCAGAGATAGTTTATTCGAGGCCTGAATTGTATCGGAGATGGGGTGCATTTATCTCCTCTTGGAAATGAACTGTATTTGTCAGTTTTGGGGGGACATTTGCAGTCCCTTGTTTGAGAAGGGGCGGTGGGTGTCGGGGTAGTTCGTTTATGACTACCCTTTGTGGCAGGGGTCCAGTATGCGATAGCAGGATAATTAGGTAAGGCTATAGAAAATTTAGAGTCATCTCCTTAAGAGTTGGGGAAGCGATACCCAGGCAATGCCGGGCACAGCATGCACTGGTATCACGTCCCTGGGAGGGGTGTCTTAGCAGGGTGAAGAAGGACAGGCACAGTCCTACACCTTGCGGACATGGAAACTCCTTTCTCTGGCCCAGAATGGGCTTGCTCCCTTCGGCCATGGCCAGTGACCTGTCGAAGGGGTGAGGTTTTTTAGGTTAATAGGCAATGTCACTGGAAGGCACATCCAGGGCTTTGCCTAAGTTAATACAGTTGATAATTAGCTAGCATACTGGACCCAGATTGCCTGGTGCAATTACCCACCGTCCTGAGATTGGTTAATAAAGAGTGCGGCCTGTTTTATAACCCATGTACGTTGTCTGCGTCTCATTGGGGTGTGCATCGACAAGGAGGATGGATTGAGCTTGAGACAGATCTAGGTTAATGGAAAATGACAGCGTGGAAGTCTCTCTTTAGGGAAGGGAGAGGGAAAGAGGCTTATCTGAGATTCAGGACATTCCCGGCTCTCACCTGTTCAGCGCTCCCTCCCCATAGGATGGCTCTGTCATTGATCATGAGCTCTTGTCCCAGCTGAACCACAGAGGTGAAACGTCCAACTTTTACTGTTTGGTAGGCGTCATTGGGGAAAATTTGCAAGTTCATGATGTCATAAACAGCTGGGATTTCACCATTCCCATTGAAGGACACATCCTCCTTTACTGTGGCACCGAAGTGGACATTCCTCACATAATGATGGACCTGATGGAGACAAACAAATGCCCAAGAGGGTGATGGGTTATAGGTGAATCTGTGTGGAGAACACATGTAATAATTGCCTAATAGAGGAACCACATGCAATTAGATGCACAGCCTGTGTCAATTTGGGAAACCTCATGTGTTGGACTCGACAAACTCCTACTTAGACAGTTTAGCACTTCCCTTCTTCACAGGAGTGTTTGGGCAGGTAAATTCAGTTCTTGCTGAGCATAGTACCCTGCTGATAGACATTTCACTTCCTGTGCCAGGGGTGTGGAGGAACCTTTTCTCTCCCATGGACCGCTTGAAAATTAGTACAAGCTCTGAGGGTTGGATAGGAGTTAAGGGGTGTATTCTGGGTGGGAGTGAGGTATTTAAAGGGTGTGCTTGGGGTGAGAGAAGGAAGAGGATGGTCTAATATTATGGATCTATGCCATGGATACTTCCCCTGTCTTTGAACATCTCTTCTCCCTTCTCTGGAGCTCACACTTTCAGTACTTGGAGGTAGAACAGTGGATTTATTTTATTTATTTATTTATTTATAAATATTTGTTAGCCGCCTCCTCATGCCTACGGCATCTCGGGGCGGCTTACAGCATAAAAACACACAATAATAAAATTCATTAAAACAATGTTTTAAAAATACAACCCCCCTCAACATAAAAACTCTTCAAAAATCCCCCCCTACCCCACCCTCCCATCCTGAAGGCCTGGGCGAACAACCAGGTCTTGCAGGCTCGCCGAAATGCCAACAGACCTGGGGACAGACAGGCTTCCTCTGGGAGGGAATCCCAGAGCCTCGGCCCCGCCACCGAGAACGCCCTCTCCATTGTGGCCCCCCGCTTTACATGGGGGACCTCCAAAAAGGTGGACCACAGGGATCGCTCTGAGGTGTGGAGGGTGAGGTGGTCCCCAAGGTATGAGGGGCCCAGACCATACAGGACTTTATAGATCAACACTAGCACCTTGAATCTGGCTCGGTATGCTATAGGCAGCCAGTGCAGAGCGCGGAGCACAGGTGTTATGTGCTCACGCCTTCCCGTCCCTGTAAGGAGATGGGCTGCCGCATTCTGCACCAGCTGCAGCTTCCAAACCAGAAACAAGGGAAGCCCCACGTAAAGCGCATTGCAGTAGTCTAGCCTTGAGGTGATGAAGGCATGAATGAGGGTGGCCAGGTCGGGCCTGGAAATGTATGGACACAGCCTCCGTACCAGATCCAGCCGGCGGAAGGCGGCCTTAGCCACCATCTCTACCTGCTGATCCAGCTGGAGCCTCGAGTCCAACACCACCCCCAGACTCCAAACCCGCTGGGCTACAGAAGGGCGGACACCCCCTACCAGGGGAGCCAGTACCTCCCTCGCCCTACCCACCACCATCACCTCTGTCTTATCAGGATTGAGCTTCAGTCTGCTCTGCTGCATCCAATCCACCACGGATTGGATGCAGCAGAGCATCCAATGTTTGGAAACATTGGGAAAGTAATGAGACAGCAGGACCTGAGTCAGTTGAAAATGAGACGTACCGCTGAGTATCATCAGCATATTGGTGACATCGCACCCCAAACCCTCTCATGATCTCCCCCAGGGGCTGCATATATACATTAAATAACAGCAGAGACTAGATTGAACCCTGCGGAATGCCACAGGTCAAGGCCGGGGGGCTTGATGTTTCAGCCCCCAGCACCACCCGCTGGCTTCTCCCCGAGACGAATGAGCAGAACCACCCTAGGACAATCCCGTCCAGACCCCCCCCAGGTCTCACAGCCGTCTCAGCAGCAGCCCATGGTCCACGGTATAGCAGGATCAAGCATATAGCAGGATCAAGAATGTTGAACATCCTGCGTCCATCTCCGTACCATAGCTGGGGCGGAACCCAGATTGAAAAGGGTCCAGGAAATCGATGCTGTCCAAATGCACCTGGAGCTGCAGTGCCACTGTCCGTTCAATAACCTTCCCTAAAAAGGGAAGATTAGAGACGGGTCAGTAGCTGGCGAGTGCATCCACATCCAAAGATGGCTTCTTCAGCCGGGGGCGCACCACAGCCTCCTTGAGACTGGGTGACAATCTCCCCTGTCAAAGGGGCACGTTCACTACCCTCGCCAGCACTGTCCCCAAAGTCTCCCTGGAGGCTTTCACCAACCAGGACGGGCATGGATCTAGTTCACAACTAGTGGCTCTAACAGACCCCAGGACAGGGGTCTAACAGACCCCAGGACATTCACCGCATCAGTCGGGA
Source organism: Sphenodon punctatus (assembly GCA_003113815.1). NCBI lineage: Eukaryota > Metazoa > Chordata > Lepidosauria > Sphenodontia > Sphenodontidae > Sphenodon > Sphenodon punctatus. The sequence continues at coordinate 85,213 of QEPC01003560.1, forward strand.
TCACTTCCTGAAACTCATCCCAGAAAGATCGACCAGACGGTGCCTCCATAACCTCATGCCCCTCGCTTAGTGCTTCCAATCCGGTGTTAAAGTTACTCTGGATCTGAGCGATCTTATCTGCAAAGTAGGTGGCAAACTCCTCACAGCGGGCCTGGGACAAGTCCCTGTCCAGGCGGAGGGAGGCTGGACTGGCCAGCCCCCGCACCACCCAGAACAGCTCCGCTGGATGCGACTTTGCAGACACTATGAGGGCAGCAAAGAACTCCTTCTTTGCTGTCCTCACAGCCTCAACATAGGACCGCAAGCGGGTCCTATGGAGAAGTCGGTCAGATTCAGAGCGAGTCCGACGCCAACATTGCTCTAGTCTCCTACCTACCTGTTTCATACACTGCAGCCCCTCAGTAAACCAAGGGGCCCTGCAGTGATGAAACGGAGGGAGAAGACATCTCAGAGCCACCCTGTCGATGGTCTCCCCCAGCAAGGTGTTCCAATGCTGGACAAGCTCAACTGCAGAGTGGCCGTCTGGGTCTAAGGTTAACTCCCTCAGGGCTTCCCAGAACTGCTGCATCAGCCATTGCGACCCATCAGCCTCCGAGGGCAGACCAACCTAACTGGTCCATTCCCCTTCTGGGGGAGGTGCGCTAAGAGGCTGACCTGTAGGAGATAATGATCCGTCCATGACAAAGGCGTGACCCTCACATCCCCCACTAACGGGTCACCCACCTCAAGGCCAGAACAAAAAATCATGTCGGGATATTTCCCCCCACATGGGTTGGGCAGCTAACCACCTGGGACAAGTTCATGGTTGCCATGGCAGCCATGAACTCATGCTCTGCTCGCACAAGGCTGGTGTCGGCATGGGCGTTGAAATCCTGCAGGACCAAAGTCCTGGAGGAGTCCAGCGCCACCTCCGAGGCCAGCTCTGCTAGAGGGGCAAGGGATGCTGCAGGGCAGGAAGGGGACCGGTATACCAGCAGCATCCCAAGGTTACCCCCAGCCATATCAAACACCACATGGAGGGCCTCGATACCTGAAATTTCTCAAACTGGATATCTCCTAACTGGTCATCCCTGTCTAAAAATAATAGCTACACCTGCCCCCCACTGCCCCCCCCCCCGGTGCGGGGCTGATGCTGCACAGCATACCTGGCCAGAACGAGATCTGCTAAAACTGGTCCTGCCTCCTCATCCATCCAGGTTTCACTAATACATGCACGGTCCGCTACCTCATCCAGGATCAAATCCCGGATCACTGGGGCCTTATTTACTATGGACCTTGCATTCAGCAGCAGCAGCAGCCCTTTGCAGGCGGACCTTAGACCCTGATCCTATCTCATCCTCAGTGGGGGGTGGGGGTGACTCTCTTAACCTCCACCAGGAACCTTGGTCCCCTAGGAGGATGAGTCACCTGTCCCCATGGGCCATACCGTCCCCGCCCCATAACTACCCCTATAGCCACTCCTCCCCTCCCGTCTGCTCCATCCTGACCCCTACTCCTTGGCTGTTCGCCCTTCCCCAGAATTGCCCCCTTTTTCCCCATCCGATGTTGGCCCCTCTCCCATTCCACTCCCCATCACCCCACCTATTCTTTCTTTTCCCCTCCCCCCCAACTCCACTCCCTTAGTCGGTCCTCCTGCTGCCACCAGGGGCCAGCATCGGATATATTCCCACCTCCCCCCCCCCCACATCCCCCCGGCACTAGGAGTTGGGCAAAAAACCCAACCTGCTGTCACCAGGTGGCCCCTCCCCCAGCACGCCCCCCCGCTGCCACCAGGGGTCTGTGTCGGGAAAACCTCCCTCTTCATCCCTCCTCCCATCTTCCACCATCCTCAAATACTCTACCACCCCACCCCTCCCCCAACAGCTTCCCCAACCCCCCAACCCCTTTTCCCAACTAACCAAGACTCACCCCCACCCCCTTTTCCCAACTAACCAAGACTCACCGAACCAAAATCTCCCCCTGGACCCCTTGCAAGCCCCAAAGGGCCCCTAAGGGCTGCACCCTTTGGTCGCGGACCTTTGGCTCGTGACCTGCAGCCTGCACCTGCAGCTGAGCCACTGGCGACTCTCCTTTAAGCCCACCGATCAGCTTCCGAGGCCGGGGTCAAGCCGGGGCACCCTGCTCAGGTGCACCGGCTTCCTTGCTCTCCCCCCCCAGTACTGACTCTTTCATCTTGTTTTCCTTCCCGCAGGTGTGCAGCGGGGAAATAGGAGCAGCCCAGGAGTGACCCAGCGGAACTCAGTGGTGGCGAAGACAGCGGTGGCAACTCTGCAGGGTCCTAGCCAGATGGAAGCAGCTAAGTCTTTCACTGCTTGAGCTGCTGGTGACTCGCCTTTAAGCCCCCAGATCAGCTTCTGGGGCCGGGGTCAAGCTGGGGCACCCTGCTCAGGTGCGCCGGCTTCCTTGCCCCCCCCCAAGTACTGACTCTTTCATCTTGTTTTCCTTCCCGCATGTGTGCAGCAGGGAAATGGGAGCAGCCCAGGAGCTGCCCAGCGGAACTCAACGGCGGCAAAGACAGCGGCGGCAACTCTGCAGGGTCCCAGCCAGATGGAAGCAGGTAAGTCTTTAGGGGCCATCCAAGAACATAAAGGGGGAAAATAAAAGCTAACCATGGGCTAAACTAGACCCCTTGGCCTGAGGTTCCCCACCCCTGTCCTACATAGTTTAGAGAGAGAGTTTGGTCGCCATGTTGGTCCCAAATCTAAAAGATGGTGACAAAGTAGTCAGATTATTTCTTTTACTGAACTGACTCCTGTTAATGAGGGTATGCAAGCTTTCAAGCTGCACAGGGATCTCCCTCAGGCTGGGAGTTCTGACTTATTCCCAAGAAGTAGGCTGTGTTCTAACCTGTGCTGATTGGGAATTGGGTTATGATTTATGATATGGATACAACACATTTCTGTATTTCCACTATGTAGGTATGGAAAAGTTATAAAATGTGAACTGAAGGTGAAACACAGAAGCCCATCTAGGCAAGCTGCTATCTTTTGAAATGCAAATGAACTTAAGAGTCTTGGAGATGCTCCTTGGAGAACGGATCAAACAGAGCTGTTTTTGGAAGACCAGAGATTACATAAAGGGACTTGAAGTAAACTGTGGGGCTTCCTAAGTAACAGAGGAACTGTTGGAAGAGGGGAGAGATTCCACAGCCTTCCTTGTTAGCATGTGACAGCAAGGGTTTTGCTCTCTAAGCTTTGAGCTTGGTCTCTGAAATGGTCAAGATATGGACTATGACCTCTTATGCCTTTTAGGGTAAGATGTAGACCGATTCATACCCACAGTCAAGGAAACACTGCATGTTAATTTGCTGTTGTTTTGTTGTATTCTACTTTTGTGTAAACTTTGATCTTATATTGCAATGGCGGCTGGTGAGTTCTGAGGTTGGTAGGGCAAGTGGGCTGGGCCAACCCAATGGTAGGCGGAGCCAACCCAACAGTATGCAGAGCCAAACCCCAAATTGCTCACTTACGTGATCAATGGAATAGAACATGCACACAAGGAATAGAACATGCACACATGTTGTCTTGAAAATGCATATAAAATGCTACAAAACCCAACAGGATTATGTGAAATCCTAAATGGCACACCATAAATGCTCCATAGAGTTTTACAGAAGATGAGGAGGCATGCACAATTCAGGAGAGGGCATGCAACACCCACCATGTGGGGCATTCAAAGAAAGCCACACCAAAATGCATGGAAAATGCAGGGAAACCCAACAGCATTATGTGGAATCCTAAAATGTACACCTGCCATAAATCCTGCAATTGGTCCCTGGGAGGGAAAAGATACCCCAACACTGATATAACACTTTCAGTCCTTCCTGCAAGCTGAAACCGCCCAAACCAGACCAGTGAACAAGTGATTTGCAGGAAAAAATACATGGAAAACTTAAGATCCCAAGTTCAAACTTCAAAGTAGAGTGAAGTGGCTAATGTGGCTATTTTCTTCTTCAAAAACACTTAAAACTACACAAGGCTGGCTGTGTGCAAAATCAGCAAGTAGTTTTTAAGTGTCCTTAATCACCAAATAAATCCTTTGGAAAAGCGCGTCTATATTTTGTCAGTGATTTTTTTTACCACTACAAGCCTACCAAAATATCCCAACCAATTTAAACATTCATTGTTCAACTTTCTCAAGCATTATCACACAGCAAGAGGGACAAAATACAAAGGGGCTGTCACAAGAAAGTGCAACAATATAAGACAATATAAGGTCACCACGTGAAAAACAAATATATTTGAAGCACTGCTGCATTTTCAGCTTTGCCATTAATTTTGCATTTCCAGTTATGTTTTTAACAGTCTGGCTCTGGTGCATTGGCAGAGACCTGGGTGTGAGGGAGAGAAACTAATTCATACTGTAAAATGGCAATGGGGTAGCTTAGCAGCTTTCGTTGCTATTCAGTTGGCAATATTAACACCCATTTCCAGCTACAGCAAAATGACATAAATCCCAGAAACTAATCAGAAAGGAGAATTTGCCTGCCAACACTTTTTCAGGGGATCTCCATCTGTCCCCATTCCTCCCTCCCCACACAGAGCCCTGAAGCCCCCTCCGTCCCTGTCTCCATGCCTCACTCTCCCCCCATAAAGCCTCCAAACCACTCCCTCCCTGGCCCCATGTCTCTCTCCCACACAGAACTTCCAACTCCCCTCTCTCCATCCCCATGCCTCTCTCTCCACACACACAGCCCCCAAACTCCTCCCTCCCTGTCCCCATATGTCTCACTCTCCCAAGTCCTCACAAAGCCCCCAAGCTCACCCCTCCCCATATTTCTCTGCCCCACCCCCCGAAGCTCCCTCCCTGTCCCCAGCCCCCTCTCCCCACACAGAAGCAGAAAGTTCAGTGTCCGTGTAGTGATAATCATTCAGTGCTTACTGCTTCACTTGCTTCTCTGTACTGGCATGTGCTGCGTTTTTCTCTGCACACCACTCTCCATCTTGATCCATCCCAGGCCAGAAAAGCAGCAAGGCTGAAAGCTTGCACGCACAACAACAGCTCCAGTGACAACACCACCCCTCCTTCCTCACCTCCTGCCTCAGGGGTGTTAGCTCCAGGCGCTCAGGTATCCTTCAAAAGAGCTCTGATAGAACTCTTCTATCACTCTGCCACCAGAGGCTTAAAAGAAACATTACAATATGCAATTACTGTGGTATGGATGGTGAAGCCAGTTGCCCATAGCGCAAAATTGGTAATTTTGTCCCAGGCTGTGTTCCATAGGCTCCCCCCTCCCACGCAGTCCCTTCTCCACACACTGTGGCTGGTCTAGAGGCAGTTGGGGTGTCAGAGAGAGAGAACCCCCAAAAAGGAAAAAGGTCCACTCTCCTCCTTCCTCTGCGAGTTGGGCTCCTGGCTCACTTTCTTCCTCTCTGACAGTATTCCCGTCCTCATCCTCGGCGACTTCAACATTCATGCTGATGTTCCCTCTCATTCTACTACCTCCCACTTCCTCTTTCTTACCTCTTCTTTTGACTTCCATCTCTGGACTCGTTGCCCTACGCACCATGATGGCCAGTCCCTCAACCTTATATTCTCAAAAAACTGCTCCATCTTGGATCTCTCTTTCAGTGCCCTCCCCCTCTCTGAACACCATTTTGCCTCATTCTAGACCTCCCACTCACCCCTGTCCTCTAGCCCCACCTCTCACATGTTTCATTACTTTCATTCAATTAACCTCCTGGACTTTGTTTCTTCTCTCTCCCCACTTCTCTCATCAGTCTCCTCCGCCACCTGCCCTGACTCTGCTGTCTCTGTCTTCAGCTCCTCCCTATCCTCCAGTCTAGACTCCCTTGCTTCCCTCATCTCCCACCCTACCTGACCCATCAAAGCCCGACCCTAGCTCACCTCCTCCATCTGCCATCTCTGTTCCTGCTCTCACTCTACTGAGCGCCTCTGGCAGAAATCTCATGACCACGCTGGCTTTCCCCGTTTTAAGTTCACCTCTCTGCCCTCAGCTCTGCCATTTCCCTTACCAAACAGCACTACTTTGTCACCCACATTGAATCCCATGCTTGCAACCCCCATTGTCTCTTCTCTGCCTTCAACTCCCTTCTCAACCCCCCCTGTCCTCCACCCCCCTCTTCCCTCACTGCTCCTCATTTTTCACTAATGAGATTGATAAAATGAGCTGGGATATTGCTTCCCACTCCTCTCCATCTACCATCTGCCTTCCCTCCTCTTTTCCTTCTTCCCATCACCAACTTCCCTTGATGAGATCACCTCCCTGCTCTCCACATCAAACCCCTCTACCTGTCCCTTTGACCCTGTCCCCTCCTGGCTTCTGACCTCTATTGACCCAACTGTATCACCATCTCTAATGCACATTGTCAATCTCTCCCTCTCTACCGGCTCCTTTCCTTCTGCCTTCAAACATGCCACTGTCTCCCCTATCCTAAAGAAGCCCTCCCTTGACCCCTCCAATTACCACCCCATCTCTCTCCTCCCCTTTGCTTCCAAGCTCTTGGAACGTGCTGTCTACACCCGCTGTCTTGACTTCCTCGTCACCAACTTTTCCCTTGACCCTCTCCAATCTGGTTTCTGTCCAGTCCACTCAACGGAGACCACTCTCGCTAAAATCACTAATTATCTTCTCTTATTAAGTAAAATCCAGTCGTCCCTACTCCACTCTTGTCTTGTTTGATCTCTCTGCTGCCTTTGACACTGTTGACCATACACTCCTCCTCGACTCGCTCCACTCTCTTAGTTTCACCACTGTGCTAAATCCTATCATATGCAACTTTGCTAAGATCTGTACTTTCCTTACTGTCTCCATTGCTAAAACCCTAGTCCATGCTTTGGTTATTTCTCACCTTGACTATTGCAACCTCCTCACTGGCTTTCCCTGCTCTCACCTTGCCCCCCTGTCATCTATTCAAAGCTCTGCTGCCAAGATCATCCACCTCACTCCCCCACTTTGATCACGTACAGCCCCTCTACTGTCTCCCTCTACCTGAATGCATTCAGCACAAGCTTCTTGTCTTTACCTACAAGGCTATTCATGGCCTTTCCCTCCTCCACATCTCAGTACACTCAACTCCCACTAGGCTCCCATCTGAAAACTCCGCTCCTCCTCTTCCACCACCTTCACCTGCTCATGACTCTTCTGCTCTTCTAAGCGTATTCACCTGTTCTTGCTTGCTGCCCCCCATGCCTGGAAATCCCTCCAATAACCTATTTTCTCCTCTCCTTTCCTCTTAATCTTCAAATGCCTCCTGAAAACCTACCTCTTCCATCAGGCCTTCCCTAGCTACTCATCCCCTTAGTCCCCTTCCTGATTTTCCCAACATCACCTTCCCCATGTAACTAAGCTAAGCATGTGTACCTGCAACCTGACACCTTCATGAATGTATCCTCATCTCTCCCTCTGTTGCCCATACCTCTTATCTCCCCTCCCTTGTAGCTCTAATTAATTTGTAAGCACCCTGGGGCAGGGACTGTGTCTACTCTCAACAATTGTAAAGTACCAGGTACATTGCTGTCACTATATAAATAATAATAACAATAAATAATAATTAGTTCATAATATAAAATTCTGCCAAACCTGCCCTATTTGGGAGCAGGTCTGGTGCCACTTCTATGGGAGGATAGGATGCCACTGCTATGGTTGTCTCACCTGCCAAGGCTGGGTACCCTCTGTCTTGGTGCAAGTCCCATTGATGAATGGCCCTTCTCCTGGCATGCAGGACACCATGTTATGATAGGCAGTTACGAAAGCCCGGGTTGCCAGATAGGACTGGTATGTAGCACTCATATCATCTAGCTGGAAGGTGGCAAGGTGGCCAGCATCCATCTCCTGTGCAAATGTGAGCTCCATTTCCTGGTTTCTAGGCAGCATTTTCTGTTCCTGGCCAAACACAGCTGAACAATTCCTGCCAAAGCAGCTTCATCAGGTGGCTGCCAGGATAGGCAGCAGGATGCAGGGTGGTCAGGAAATCTGCAAAACCTGGAATTACCTTGTTGTAAATCATCAGCACCACCCTCCCATTCAGGACTCTCCATGCCTCCTTGGTGAAGAGCTTTGGGGCAAAAGCAAAGCTGCTTGTCAGGATCCAGGTTTTGCCGGTGACTTTTTCTTCCAGGAGGGCTTCAGCCAGTAGCCTGAAGTGGATGTGGTAGCAGTCACACAGGATCACTGTGACTGAGGATTTCTTGATAGCCCTGGCCACCTCCGACAAATACCCATCATGGATCTTCTGGGTGAAGGCCAAGCAGCCACCAGTCCGAATCAGCTCTTCCTTCAGAGCTTGACTTGTGCGTTCCGTGGCCTCATTGTCAGAGCTGGCCAGGCCCACCCAGGTCCAGTTAAAGTACTTCAGCAGCTTGGCAAGCACATGGGGCTGGTGGATGCTGGCAGGGACTGTGCGCAGGAAGGAGGGGAAATGGAGAGGGTCAGAAATTTGGGTGCTGATATCCATGGCTGATCTGAGGGCATTAAACAGAACCATCAATATCACATGGTAGAGCCATTAAGGATATCAAGTCTACTTTCCTCTCACCAGTGCTTAATTTATGAAAAATGAATTGCTGGGGCTCAAACCTGCCTTGTAAGCCATGGTCCGTGCCCCAAAGCTTGTCAGAACAAGGAAATTAACCCTTAGTCTAGGTAGTAAATAACTCAACCACTGGACTAATCTGCCTCTCTGCAGCTGAATATCAAACAGGAGTTCTTGTGATTGAATCTATATGGGGCACCGCACAGGGGATGGAGCACAAAAGTCATTCATGAAAGCCAAATAAACCATGCTGTTTTTTTCCTGACTTTCATTTCTAACCCTGAAATGGCCAATAGCAGCCTTTCCTTGGTTTCTTGCATTTCTGGATGCAAACTCCTAGTGGGAATATTTCCTGGGGCTCGACCCCCCTTGAAATTGATTGCTGGGGCTGAGCCCTGGTAAGCCCCCCCCCCCCACACACACACACAAATTAAGCCCTGCCTCTCACTCTCTGTATTTCAGAGACTTTCCCCCCGCAGCAGTTCAACTTACTGAGCAACTTTTCTAACCTAGGGTGAAACAGACATGACACTAACCACCCTTTAACCACCCTTGGTGGTCATTTATGCATGTTTCAGGGCTTCATAGGGCACCAATACAGCCCTGCAACATGCATAAATAACCACCAAGGGTAGTTAAAGGGTGGTTAGTGTCATGTCTGTTTTCACCCCTAGTCTCGAACCTGTGACATCTCTCTCTCTCTCTCTCTCTCTCTCTCTCTGGGTATTTTCAGACGTTACGGCGGCCATTGGCCCCGTACCGGCACCAACGGCTTCGTTCCCCGCCGGGGTCACCCCGTAACGGCACAACAGACGTGCCGGGGGGATCCTGGCGGGGAAAGTGGGAGGGGCCGGGGCCGCGCGGCGCAACGTGCGGCCGTGC
>QEPC01003560.1:121011-162674 GCA_003113815.1 Sphenodon punctatus
TGTGCCCACACTCACCCCCCCATGTGCCTCCCCTCTCCCCCCATCCCCCAAATCTATTTATCTTATTCATCTAACCCAGGTCCTGGAGTCTCAGTGCTTACTTAGTGCCTGACTGCCATTGAGGACTGGATGCAGATAAGCCAACTGAAATTGAATCCAGACAAGTCTGAAGTGATGATGGTTGGTCAACCCTGTGACCTGGAGAGGATTGAGACTCCCATCATTGATGGGATACAGCCTCCCCTGGCTACATCAGGTTGCAGCTGTTGCCAGGAGTGCCTTTCACCAACTCCATCTGGTGAGAAGGCTGTGTCTCTTTCTTTCAGAACCAGATCTGGCCACTGTCATCCATGCCTTCATTACCTCAAGACTAGACTACTGCAGTGCACTCCATGTGGAGTTTCCCTGGAAGACTGTTCAGGGGCTTCAGTTTTTTCAGAACGCAGCAGCCCGCCTCTCGACGGGGATGGACCACACTACACCAGTGCTTCCGAGTCTGCACTGACTGCCAATAGCATTCCAGGCACAATTCAAGGTACTGGTTTTGACCTATAAAGCTCTAAATGACCAAAGCCCTCCATATCTAAAGGACTGCCTTCTTCCTTATATCCCTCTGTGGCCTCTAAGATCAGTAACGAGCATCCTCTTGCAAGTTCCACCATTGTCCCAGGTCTATACACCCTGGCCCACAGAGAGGTATTTTTGGTGGCTGCTTCATGACTTTGGAACTCCCTTCCCTTGGAGGTTTGTCTAAGCCCTAGCCTGGGTATCTTTCAGAGGCAGTGCAAGACGTATTTATTTGGCCAGGCATTCAACAGACCGTGATAGATCCTGCAGTGGGGTAGGGGTTTTATAAGTATTTTATGGGATTTATTTATTTATTTATTTATTTGTTGCATATCATAACCAAAGGTTGTGACATATAAAAGAGAAAACAAGACAGGTAACAGGACAGACACAAAACCATACAGATAAATAAGTACATAAAACAATCATATAAGGAAAGGGGACCAGCTAACAGTTCATCTCTTTCCTTCTTAATGCTAAAAGATGTGCTAGACTGACAATCTTCTTGACAGTAGGGTCATGTTTGGAAGACATGAGGTAAATCAGCTGGCAAAGGGGATTCCAATGGTCTTTCCCCGTAATCAAGGGATACAGATATTTTCAATGAATCTCTGCCAAATGGGTACAGATGAAGAGATAGTGAAGAAGGTCCTCCACCTGTCCTAACCCGCAAGAGCAAAATCTCAACTCATAGGGAGTACCTTCGTATCGTCCCTCGAGAACACTTGAGGGCATATGATGAAAGCGTAATAACGTTAAGGCTCTACAAGTGGTGTAATTGGTAACAGTTAGGGATGTGCAAATGCAGTTCGGATGTTTGGAGTTCAGGATGAACTCAGCCTGTTTGGACGACCGAACCAAACGTCCGAACCGAACAGTCAAACAGTCGAACAGTTCGGAAAAGTTCGGATGAGTTCGGGGGCAGGAAAAACATGACTTTGGGTGGGGAAACCGTGTCTGGAAGGGGGAGGCAACTGAGGAGCAGACTTCCTGGCACCAGGGGTGGAGACCAGGGGTGGTTTCAGGGCCAAATGATACCCCAAAAATATCGATTTCGGTATCGGTATCGATAGCGCTATTTTCGGATGTTCAGCTGAGTTCAGCTGAACCGAACTTCGCCGAACCGAACAACCTAACCCGAACTCGGGTTTCAAACCGAACGTCCGAACATCCGGACTGCGTTCTGTTCACACATCTCTAGTAACAGTGAATAAATAACCTTCTAACTGATGAAAGAATTGAAATTTGCTGTACCATGGAGCCACCTTTAGATCCACCAATGTGCCCATATCCCGTTGCATATAAATATCAGCAAGGTGTATTTTAAACAATTCTTTAGCTGTTTCTCTTGAGTACCCTTGAAAAAACATCAAATGGGTTTTATTTTGTGTATTATATTTTTTATGATGATATTAGCTGCCCTGAGCCTTCGGAGATAGGGTGGGATAAAAATAAAAATAAAATTCAATAAATAAATATCAGGGCACAAACCAATCATGCTACTTCCCTCTTGCACATTTCTCATAATGTGGGAAAGGACATTTCCCACTTTCAGTCTGCCAACCTTATAAAGACATGTGACAGTCACACAGCATCATTGGACTGCTAGCGGCACCACCCAGCAAAAACTGGGAGTGGAAAAGCAACATTAACAATGGGGGAAGCAATGTGGGGAAAGGGATAAGGAACAACTGCTAGCTGCCACAGTTAATTTAAAAACCAGAAGATGCTTGTGTGAATGCACACTAAGGTGTTCTAACATTAAGGTGTTCTAACATTATATTATTATATAAAGTTTTTATTGCTTAGCCGTTCTAACATTATGGAGACTGACCAATTTCCACATCCACAGAGCTGACTCCTGGGGAAAAAAGGAGACATCTTGGGGTGTGTTCCCACATTGCCTACCCTAGAGATAATTAATTAGTCTCAAGTCACCAGCAGTGAAATCACATAGTAGAAAACCCAAACAGTTCCATTGCATAGTGCCCACCTGAGGGACTCTGTAGAGGGAATACACCTGTGCCATGGGATCTGATTCTGGGGAGGTCATCCCCCCAATGACACCAAGAAGCAAAGCCTTGGAATTGCAGCCAAAGTTGGGTGTTGGCTCTTGCTGGCCTGATAAGAGTGACAGAGTCCCTGCCAGTGCCCTGACCTCAGAGATGCAAGAGTCGTAGAGCTGGAGACCCACCGTGCTGTTATGCAGGAAGCTGGGGTTCTCATTCACCTCTGAAAGAGCAAAGAACATAGCCAAGACATTCCGAAAAAACATCAGATTGAACCTGCAGTGTAGAGAGAGGGGAGCAATGAGAAAAGCATTGTTTTATTTATTTATTTTTACAATTTTTACCCTTCCCAAATGGCTCAGGGCAGCTTACAAAACAAATAAAACAGCATATAAAACATCATAAAAACCAAGACACTTCCAACTTTCTCCTTCACCCCTCCCCATCCCCCCTTTTACCCCAAACACCTTCACCCAACCCCCACCCACAACCTCTCATCCAACCCCTATCTCCACCTGCCAAATGCTTTTTTAAACAAAAAGGTTTTGTGCCGTCTCCAGAAAATGCTTAGGCTCAGGCTCAAATGAACCTCTGGGGGAAGGAAATTCCATAAAACTGGGGCAGTGACCGAAAACAACCTCCTTTGCACCCTCATCCTTCGGACAAGTGTAGCAGATGGAACATGCAAGAGGGTACTCCAGGATGCCCACAGGGCCGCAATGGAACATGGTAGGAAAGGACGTCCCTCAGATACGTATGGCACAGACCACTTTCAAGAGACTCTCTGAGAAGTGTCTTGCAGGGATGTTCCGTCAGAAGAAGGAAGGAAAACACAACTGGGGAGATAGTTTGGCTCAGGGGTCTTGGAGAGTCTCTCATCTTGGGGGGCACTATGTCTCATCTGGCTTCTGGATGGAGGACATAGATTGGCTCACTGGGGTTAGGGTAAAATAGATTTCCCTATATAGTCCAATTGCAATCCAGCCCCAGCGGTGTGTGATCATCACTGATAACTGTGGTAAAATGATGTGGTAGAATGGTATAGACTGCACTGCACACTGAAAACTCATCACGATAAATTATTTCTAAGGGGCCTACATGTTAGTTTTAGTGGAGAGACCAAGGATACAGAGCTCCCTTCTCATCTCTAGAGGTGGTCTCTCAGATGAGGAAGTGGCACTCTGGGGAGATATTAGAAATAGCAATGTTTGCACCCTCACTGCCCATGCTGTACATGGGTATTTTTAGACATAAAATATGGCTGCTGAAAAAATGTGTCAGTGGTTGGCGCTGAGGAGAGGGCGGGTAGAATGTGTGGACATCGGTCTGCAAGGCCCTGTCCCCCATGCCGCTCAGCGCAGCCCCACCTCCTCCTTGCCAGGCAGGTGTGGTCGCCTATGAGGTCATTGTGCCTGCCCGGAGAAGCTAAAGGCACAGTTCGAAGTTAGGTAGAGCGGGCCGTCAGACGTGATGGCCCACTCTCAGTCTGGGGTAGGCTTCCTGGGACCGTGGAAGACCTAACTCTGGGATGTGCACTGACCAGGAGCCCAGCACACATCCTGGGGTTAATCCTGCCACAATCCGGGGTTACGTTATTCCTGCCAGCAGCAAACATCTGGCGGGTGGGAATAAATGTGGCACCACCATGGGTGGTCATGCTGGACTTAGCGTGGTCACCCGTAGTAGCATCACATCTAAAAATACCCCATGAGATAAATGCAGGGTAACAGACTCCACCACAGTTCCCAGTCTGGTGTATTCCTGCATGAAAATTCACTTAACATTAAATTCTACTTGCTACACTACATACCTGAGGAAGGGCCCTGTGTGGCCCAAAAGCTTGCTTATTTTTACCAACAACAGTTGGTCCAATAAAAGATATAATTCAAACTACTTTGTCTCTCTGGGACTTAAAATTAAAGAAATGCAAAAGCAGTCATCCCCAGGGGCGGATTGGCCATTGAACCCACCGGGAGGATTCCTGGTGGGACGGGCTGGGCTGGAGGGCCGGTCCCGCTGTATTTAAAAAAAAAGTAATTATTATTTTATTTTTTTAATTGTTGGTCCCGACCCCTGTGGGGCCGGGTAGGGGGAGGCCTCACCTGCCTGAGTGCCTCTCCCTCCTAGGAGCAAAACAGCAGCTGCAGCAGCAGCGGGGACCTCCTTCCCTCCCCACGTGCTGATCAGAAGGTTGCTACCTTGTAAAGAAGGTTCTTCGAGTCATCCCCCTTCCCCCCACACTGCGTTTACAACTACAGAGAAAAATGACCCTCCCCCCCTTCCTTTTTCTGTTATGGATTTTGTGATTTGTTTTGATTTAAAGGCTGTGGGGATGGGGAGAAACTTGGGAGGCTGGGGGTGAGGGGTGGGGAGTGTTTTGAGAATGGGGGAACCAGGAGTGCCACTTGTGCCTCCTCTTGTGAGGAGGGTATAGGCATAGGAGAAAAGGTGGGGCTTTGAGTGTTGGGTTATGGGCATTTTGGTGTGTGAGAATGTAGTTTTAATTTGGTTTTTATATGTAAAGAATTTTGTGGGGAGGGGGGAGAGTTTGTGCATTTTTATATTGTATTTCTACTTTCTGTAAGCCACCCTGAGTTCTTTGTGGGAAAAGGCAGGATATAAATTCAAAATAATAATATCCTAAAGGATGGGGTGACCGAGACTCAAGGGCATAACTCTAATAGGGACAAGTAGTGCAGCTGCACTAGGCCCAATAGCCTGGGAGTCTGCGGGAGGGGGGGAAGACACATTCCCGGGTGTGGCTGCATCTCCTGCTACTGGGAGAGGGTACACGGAGTCCATTCTGTCTTCTCAATAAGGACTCATTCCCACCTAGCGACACTCCTGCAGGGTCTGATTCTTTATACACACCCCTACATCTCAAATGCTTTGAGGCTGTAGATTTCCTATAAGCTGAAGCAGAACATGCTGCTTTTCCGAGCAGGTTCTCAAGTGCTGGATAGAATGGGAAACAGGATGCTGTCTACTACCTGGAAGGAGAATCAGACATTGTATTTTATATCTTATACAATTTTATATCATAATAGCTGCAGGTTTCCCCTTCCTGTCCTCTCCCCACCCTGTTCCTACTACCTCACCTGTCCTGTTCTTCAGTAACACTTTGGAAACACAACTTACTCCTGGCACTCCCTGGCACGGGGGCGGCTTGTGAATTTCTTCTCTGTATCCCTGTATCCATTGGCATGCACAGGGGACACTGCCCCTATCACCACGTCTCCTGGGGTGGAGAAGGTTGGTATGACAGTAGAGATTTGAAGCTGGCATGCATTTCCACTGCTTCCCACTGAAGTTGCCACTAGGAGCAGGACAGTAACACCCAGCACAAGGATGCCCATTGTGTTGATTTCCCAGAGCATGTAGGTTTTAGACAGTTTTCTGTTACAGCACTGGTTTCTTTCTGCTTAAAAAAGTGTTTGAATCTGTTACCAACCCATTTCTGCTCCTGATGAGCTGTGCATAGTGAGCCACTTCTCTCTGAGATTCTAGCACTTGGTACATGTAAGCATCTGACAAAGCCAGAGCCAGCACGATCTCCGCAGAACAGGAGGCACACAGCATTTGCAGTCTATGAATGGGGGATTTCACTGACTGCCCCCATCTTGTGCTCAGATTGTTTGGTCATATGGGATCTGTCAGCAGGAAGAGCAGTCTCTCAGTCAGGGCAGACGATTCACACACTTATTGTTTCATCCATCCTTTGCCCAAGATGAGTGTGTCTGTGGCCCCTCAGAGCATCCTTTGCAGTTAAAACAAGGAGCAAGCATCACTGTGGTATATATGTCTCTGGAATATTTTGAATATCCATCCTTGTTTATGAAAGCAGACAGTGTTTCTCTCTGAACATCAGTTCTTTCCAGGGAGGGGCACAGTATAATCATGAAAGCCTATAATTCCGCTAATCATCACCTTGGTTGAAACCTCTCTCACTGTTGTTAGTGACAGGACTCTGTAATCACCACGGGAGAATTTTTGGTCCTTAGGAAGAGGTCTGGAAACAAAACAACAGTGACCTGTCTCCAAAGCAGAATGCCACCAGATTCAAATTCGTCTAAGATTATGGTTAGAGTTAGGACTGGGATAAAGGTCTTCTGTTCAAGGTTAAGATTGGGGTAATGGTTATTGCAGGATTGGGGTCAATTGTTTTATTCATGGAACGATTAAGCTCATGGGTCATGGATCCTTTAGGGGAATAGAGACTCTTAGGTGTTTTGGCTCTCTGGAACACTATGATTAGGACGAAGGACAGTGCTCAGGAAGGGTTAGGGTTACCATATTGGTTATGGCTAGGGCAGTCTTAGGGTGTAAACAAATGTGACAGTAGTCCACACCAGGTGTGTGTCCACCTGCCCATTTATTAGGTATTCACACCTACCGTCCACCTGGTGGCCATCACCCACCATACATACAGACCCTACTCATGGCAGGGTCCCAGAGCATGCAGAGTCTGTGGTGTGAACAAACACTGGTAAATGTACTACAGTGTATCCATGTACCCACAATCGGTACCACAGTTATTGCAGAGGATCATCTTGGGGCTATGGATGCCCTGTTCTGTCCTGTTTTGTGGGATCAGTTTCAAATGGTGGCGCCTGCCGATGTAGGGTCCTTGTTGGGATCTGTTCGTGCCACTACTTGTGAGCAAGATCCATGCCCGTCCTGGCTGGTGAAAGCTAGCCAGGAGACATTAAGGCCGTTGCTGACTGGGGTGGTTAGTGCCTTCCTTTGGGAGGGCAGGGTGCCTGACTGCCTGAAAGCGGCTGTGGTTAGACCCCTGCTCAAGAAACCATCTCTTGATCCTGATGCTCCTGCCAGTTATTGGCTGGACTCTAACCTTTTTAGGGAAGATTATTCAACGGGCTATGGCACGGCAGCTCCAGGAACATCTGGACAGCACCAATATCCTTTATCCCTTCCAGTCTGGGTTTCGGCTGGGTATGGTACAGAGATGGCCTTGGTGGCCTTGGTTGACGATCTCCGTTTGGCATTGGACCAGGGCCGTCAGACCTTACTGGTCCTGCTAGACCTTTCGGCTGCATTCGACACAGTCAATCATGAGGTGTTGGTGACTCGCCTGTGGGACTGTGCCGGAATTGGCTGAACGGTCTTGGACTGGTTTCGTTCATTCCTGGCCGGGAGAACTCACTGGGTGATCTTAGGGGAATGTACGTCTTCCCTCCGGGACCTCACGTGTGGAGTCCCACAGGGTGCCATTCTGTCTCCCCTCTTGTTTAACATCTATATGCAGCCATTAGGGGAGATCGTGAGAGGGTTTCAGGGCATGCAGTGTCATCAGGACATGCAGTGTATGCTGATGACACTCAGCTCTACCTCTCCTTTTCCATCGACCCAGGCCATGCAGTCTCTTTATTTTCCCAGTGCCTGTCAGCTGTGGGGGCTTGGATGAGGTCAAGCCATCTGCAATTGAATCCTGACAAGATGAAGGTGATGTTGGTTGGCGAGGACTTGGGGGACCTGGGGGTGGTTGAATCTCCTCTCTTGTTGTGGGGGGGGGGGTTCGTCCTCCATGATCTCTCAAGTGCGGAGTCTGGGTGTGCTCCTCGATTCGTGGCTCAGCCTGGAATTTCAGGTTGTGGCTGTGACGGGGAGTGCGTTTCGGCAGTTACATCTTGTCCGGTGGCTTCGGCCATATCTCTCAGACTCCGACCTCCCACTGTCATCCATGCCTTCATCACCTTGAGGCTGGATTACTGCAATGCACTCTACGTGGGGCTGCCCGAGAAGCTGGTCTGGAGGCTGCAGCTGGTGCAGAATGCCACGACCCGTCTCCTTACTGGGGCAGGTCGCAGGGAGCACATGACATCTATGCTCCGGGCTCTGCACTGACTGCCTATAAAGATCATCACAGGGAAGCGGCTACCATGCTACGCCCTTGTGTCAAGTTGCCCCCACCCCCACACACCCACAGCCAAGGGACAGGGGAGGTGACGGGGTGTGGGGAAAGGAGGAGACGGGAGTCCTGGGAAGAAACAGCAGGCAGGTCAGGGCTAACACACATGGTTGAGGGACCAGGTAATGGAAGGGGAGTAGGAAACCCACTACACACTATCAGTCTGCCTAACCACACACACATTCATGCGCACATGCGCACGCGTGCACACACACACACACACTGCTAGAATCAAACGAATACCACAACTCCAGGGTCAAGGGGCCAGTCTCACAGCCACAAGCGCTGATCACTGGCAATGTCCACCGGGCTGCTTGTCCCTTATAATGGCTGGGAACGCTGGTGCAGGTGCTCTGAGCGCCAGGGCGGGACTGGCTGTGACAGAACATCCCCAGCCGAGTGCTGTGATTGGCGCTGTGAGTGCATGGGTGGAGCCACCTGAACGCGCCTGAGCTCCTTGTTTACAGCCATGGCTTCTGGTTCCCCAGCCACATTGGTGGCATCAGCTACCGGGGAAACAGGAGCCCCGGGCGGTGCAGCTTCCCTGGAACCCCCTGCGGATCCCCACACCTGGGTAGTTGGGCGTCGCGAACGGGACCCCCACGTCTCCAACCCTGGTAGCCACATTGGCTCCTGACACCTCCTTTCTGCTCCCCTGGGTGGGCAGGAGGGAGGGAGGACTAGAGGAGCCACCCCTCCCCAAACCCAGGGAGCATGCTTCGGGCACCATCCTGGAGAAGCAATGCTCTCTGTGGGATTGGGGAGGGGCTGTAGCAGGTGCCAGGGGCTCCTTGGCTTGGTTCCTTTGGAGGAACCCAGCCAATCAGCAAGTCCTTTAGGGTGGTTCAGGGCACCTGGAAAAGATACCCTGGACATCCTGATGGAAGCCTCAGGAGCTGTCTATTCTCCCCCCACTCTTCACCAGAGGGGAGGGTGGAGAGAAACAGCTCACTCTCCTCCCTCCCCTCTTTACCAGAGGGGAGTTGGGAGAGAGAGCATAAGATTTGGCCCAGGTTGCAGCAGAGGACAACTGGATCCCTTGTTTGGGTGAGTAATATAGTTTTAACATTTCAACTTTTCAACTTTTATTAATTTTTATCATTTTTATGGTTTTATTTATTATTATTATTATTATTATTATTATTATTAACAAA
Source organism: Sphenodon punctatus (assembly GCA_003113815.1). NCBI lineage: Eukaryota > Metazoa > Chordata > Lepidosauria > Sphenodontia > Sphenodontidae > Sphenodon > Sphenodon punctatus. Next base: position 130,671 of record QEPC01003560.1, read on the forward strand.
CATTTATATAGCGCCAGCAGTGTACCTGGCACTTTACAAAGTAATAAAATAGACAAGGTCCCTGCCCCTAGGGCTTACAATCTGAGAGACAGGAGCTGGGGGAGAGACTTAGGAAGGGGAACAGAGGGAGAGACAAGGGGTCTAACATTCATGAAGATGCGAGGTCTCAAGTGCACATACTTGGCTTGGTTACGATGAGAATGACAGCAGGCAGGTCCATGTTGCAAGGATAAGGGTAGAATCAAGGTTTATTTAGTTTAATTTTTTATTCTTGTATTTTATTTTGGATTTATTTTTTAGGGTTTGTGGTAATTTTGGTTGTCTGGGTATTTTAATTTTTTTTTTGAAGTTTTGAATTTATTTCTTAGTGTTTGGAGTAATTTTGACTGAGTATTTTGAATATACTTTGGGATTTTTTAAAATTTATATTTTAGGATTTGGGGGCATTGCGGTTGTCGGTATCTTAAATATGTTTTGGGATTTTAAACATTTATTTTTGTGAAAACACATACTCAAACAGATCATCAGGATCCCTCACAATGCTGGTATTAGGCAGGTGTGTTCTCTGGCCAAATTTATCCCAAAGAGAATTTAAGGACAGTTTAGCAATCTGGCACTTTGCTTCTTCACTCTCATAGTCTTTTGTATAAAGTTTGGTCCCCAAGCTACTGAGATACCTAGGGCAATAAGACTAGAGACAGAGAGACGCTGAGTAAGACACTTATCCATATCTCTGTGAGCGACCCCAGATGCAGCAAGGGGTCTAGAAGATTGCAGCAGCCTCCAGAGCCTTCAGCCATGAACCAGGCAGGGACAGCCAGACTTATCCTTTTCTCTCTTTCTGTTTACATATAGGTCCTTTTCACACAGACACTCTGGGTAATTTCAGACACTACGCACTCCTGGGTCACCACAGTGGATTCCCAACCATGGCGAGCCTGCTAACCCCCTCCCGTGGTCCAGGAAAGCCCCAAACAGACGTGACGGGAGCAGGACCACAGCAAGGAAACAGATGGATGGACCACAGCCCGGGGCAGCACAACAGATGTTATGTCAATGCCGGATCACGGTCAGAATACCCAGAAGACACCGGAGCGGGGAGGAAGGCAGACATGGCTGACTGAGGGCAAAGGAAGCCAAAAGCACCAAAAGGCAACACCCCCCCAAGGGAAATGGGAAGGGAGGAGGGACAAGAGCTGCAGAGGTGGCACATGCTACAGGCACAGGGAAGCCAAGAACACTGCAGAACACAAGCCACACATGCATGCCTGGGCACAAACACACCCGAATAGGACAGGAAGGAAGAGGGGAACACTCCAGGAAGGTCAACACAGACAGCACCATGGATATGGGAGTGGGGGAGCCCCAGGCCAAGGAAGGGGAGGGGACCAGGCCAGGAACAATCCAGGACATGGGGAAAGGCACCCAGAACCCCACTGACAGCACAGGCTGCATGGGCCACCCAACAGCATCTTCATGAATGTTGCAGCCCTTGTCCCTCCCTCAGTTCCCCCTTCCCTGTCTCTCCCCCCCCCGACTTTAGATTGTAAGTCCTTGGGCAGGGACTGTGTCTAGCTTAATCTCTGTAAAGCGCCAGATACATTGCTGGCGCTATATAAAAGCCTATAATAATAATAAGTCACAGGGGTCCCCACTGAGATGGAGCAGGGTCACAGGGGTCAGGCAACCAAGCCAGGGAAGGCACCGGAGCAATCTGAGACAGGTCCAGATGACAAGGATCCCCCTTGCTGATGCAGAAGCACGGCTGGGGATGGAGGCAAGTTGGATCCTGTGGGCAGCACATGCATCCCCCTTCCCAGAGGAGTCCGGGAGGCGCTGTCCAGTGGCCCCAAGTCCTGCACAGTCACGGAGGCAGCCAGGGGGCAGGACGCAGACACAGACATGCGGGTGGCTGGGCAAGGGAGGAATACACCACGGGAACAGCCGGTAGCAGTGTCAGGCAGCAGGAACCAGGCAAAGGGGGTGCAGGCATGGAGAGGGACACCACAGGCAGCGAAGGAGAGGGGGTGCCCATGGAGGGAGCACAGTGACACAGGCGAGCGGAACAGAGGCAAATGACCCAGCCAGAACAGCTTCGAGGTCAGAACGGCATGGAGCGAACGGCCAGTGCCCCGAGCTGGCAGGGAGCTGCAGGGAGCATATGGTAGGGCTGTTATCCATCACAGCAAAGATACAGGGGGCCTCACAGCCAGCTGTAGGGGGTCATGAAGGGGTCTGGGACCAGTTGGCCCACCAGAAGCACATAGTGGGGCCACTGCAGCATGCCCTGACGGTAGTCCAGCTCCGCCATGTGGTGGGCAATGAGGTAGTAGGCCTCAAACAGATCCAGCATGGCGAGCCCCACCTGAACATCAGCACGGGTCCACACAGCATCCAGTGCCACCAGCTCCGGTCCGGTGGGCCCCGACAAGATATAGTCAGCAGCAGGGGGCCATGGCAGGTGCCCAAGCTCCAAAAGGCGGTAATACGCTGCCCCACATGACCACTGGTAGCCACAGGCCCTGTGGATGCAGCAGAAGAAGGAAACGGACAGGGCAGGGCCCCCCTCCTCCACACAGGTTGTGAACCCAGCCAGGCCACAGACCGAGAGGGTGGACACGGTCTCTGCTGCAGACCACGCCACATGCGAGCACCTCATCTCCGGAACATGCCCATCGGACGTGCCCATCGAACGTTCCCAGCTGGCACACGCTCCTGCTCGTCTCATAGCCAAAGTAGCGAAGGTCAGACCTCAGACTCACATAGGTACCCAAGAGGGTATCTGGGTATCTTTTTTACATTGTGGCCATTCATTTCAATGGCCGCAATGTAAAAAAATCTGGCACGGGGAACCAGTACCGGTACTCCAGATTATCAAGTTAATCCGATACTGCCGGTACAGCAAAATACCAGCAGTATCGGATATCGGGGGAACCGAAATTCCCACCCAAGCTGTGCCCCATCCAGACCAGGACAAGAAGCAACTAGGGGACTGTTGGGAATTTTTATTAATGGTTAGAAAAACAAAACCCCAAAAGCAGCTTGAATTGTTAGTAGCAACAGCTTAGTAGTAATCAACACCTTGGAGATTGTTTCTAGGTAAAGTAAACTACTTTATTGAGAAGTACATTGTGATAGGAAAGGCCTATCCCTAGTCTTACTAGCTAGGTGCCACCAGCATGGTGGCCAGACATGTTGAAGGTCAGAGAGAGAAGTTAGGAATGATGGAGAATGGTCAGGAAGAAGGAGGAAGTCCAAATAGGAACTTCCTGGGCACATCCCACCTGGGAGGGGGGCTTAGAAGCAGAGATCAGGAAAGGTTAAAGTGACACACACACTAACTCACTATCTCTACTCCCAAATGCCCCTAGTGGTCATTAGGGTTTGTTGGTGCAAAAGGTGATGTCATCTGGAGCTGTTTTTCCAACACCCCTTCTCATCGCCTGTCGCACCGGCTCACGACTCCCATTCGCTCACGTAGCATCTGGAATCGATTCCTTGGTAGTGGCTTGGTCAGTCCATCTGCCACCATTTCTTCAGTTGGGCAATACTTCAACTCAATTAGCCCTTCTTCCTGTGCCTCTCGAACATAGTGGTACTTTATGTCAATGTGCTTCGTTCGAGACTTGGACTTCTCCATTTGTGAGAGCTTAATGCAACTCTGGTTGTCCTCAAACATCGTGGTAGGCTTTGGCTCTTCAATTCCAAAGTCCAACAGCAGCTTGTGTATCCACACAGCTTCCCTGCATGCTTCACTAGCTGATATGTATTCTGCTTCTGTTGATGAGAGTGTAACAAGTGACTGCTTCCTGCTAGTCCAACTTATGGCTCCATCTCCATAGAGAAACAGGTGTCCACTGGTGGACTTGCGATCAGCTATGTCTTCAGCCCAATCTGCATCCATGTATCCCACCAGTCTAGGGTTGCTGCTTACTGGAATCTTCAATGCGTAGTGCGCGGTACCCTTCAGGTATCTCCCCAGTCTCTTGACTGCAGTCCAGTCATTCTTGGTTGGGGCACTTACTTTCCTGCTTAAGATTCCCACCGCTGTGGCAATATCTGGCCTTGTCACTGTGGCTATGTACAAAAGCTTGCCAATCGCTTTTCTGTACTGGTTGTTGCCTGCCAGAGGCTCATCATCTTCCCTTTGTTTCAGGAAATTGACATCCATTGGTGTTCTGGCCTCATTGGCATCTGTCAGTCCCAGACATTCCAAAAGATCCTTGATCTTTGCTTTCTGGTTGAGAAGATAACTTCCATCTTCTTCTTTTTCTATTTGAATGCCAAGGTAGTGTGAGATGCTTCCAAGTTCCTTCACCTCTACTTCCTTGTTTAGGTGCTCAACAATCTCGTGACTGTCTTGCTCCTGTTCACAACAGATGATCAGATCATCAACATAAGTCAGGATATAAGTCCACTTATTGTCTCTGAATCTTGAGTACAGGCAGGGGTCAGCTTTTCCTTGCGTGAACCCTTCCTTAAGCAGTAGCTGATTCAGTTTCTCATTCCAAGCTCTAGCTGCTTGCTTCAAGCCATAAATGCTCTTCTGGAGTTTGCATACAAGCTTCTCCCTTCCAGGTTGCTCGAAGCCTGGTGGCTGCTGCATATAGATGTCTTCCTCAAGTTCTCCATTCAGGAATGCAGTTTTGACATCTAAATGGTTAACATGCATCTTTCTGGAAGCTGCTATGCTAAGTAGTGTTCTGATGGAAGTGTGCTTGACAACTGGTGCAAATGTTTCATCATAGTCTTCTCCATATATTTGGGAGTATCCCTTGGCTACTAGTCTGGCTTTGTAGCGCTGTACATCCCCTTCTGCATCTTGCTTGATTTTGAAGACCCATTTGCAACCTACAGGTTTTCTTCCAGCAGGTAGTTCCATAAGTGTCCAGGTTTTGTTCTTGTGTAGAGATTCAATCTCTTCCTTTGCTGCTTTCCTCCATTTTTCAGCTTCATGGGTTGGCATCCTGTCAACATCCTTCCATGTGCTGGGTTCTTGCAGCTCTGCACTTGTGGTGAGGTAGGAGTATTTCAAGGGTGGAACTCCTTTGTTGGACCTCTGTGAGCGCCTGGGTTCTGGCTCAGCTTCTGTGACCCCTTCTGAATCTGCAGCTTCTGTAACCCCTTCTGAATCTGCAGCTGGTTCTGGTTCACAGATTGGCATTTGGTAGCTGAAGGCCTGCTCACTTGGTTCCTCTTGCATCTGGATCCTTGGCTCCAGGTCTGGTAATTCACCTTTGGTTGGTCTGTGTCTTTCATCAAAGTACACAACATTGCAAATTTCAATATTACCAGTTTCAACATCAAGAATTCTGTATCCTTTGCCTCCTAAAACATATCCACATAAAACTCCTTTCTTGCTTCTGCAATTCAACTTGTTTCTCTTTGCCTTTGGTATATATGCATACACATCACAACCAAAAACTCTGATGTGATTTAGGCTAGGCTTGTGTCCAAACCACAGTTCAAATGGAGTTTTCTCTATGGCTTTAGTTGGCAATCTGTTCTGCAGATAGCTGGCAGTCATCACTGCTTCTCCCCAGAACTTGCTTGGCAAACTTGCATCTTTCAACATACATCTTGCCATCTCCATTAGGGTTCTATTTTTCCTTTCTGCAACACCATTCTGCTCAGGAGAGTATGGGGCTGTAGTCTCATGCTCAATTCCCTGTTCTCTCAGAAAGGATTTCATTTCGTTTGAGGTGTATTCGCCTCCATTGTCTGACCTTAGTCTCTGAGGCTTTCTCCCAAACTTGTTGCTGACCAATGCAACATACTCTTTAAACTTTTCAAACACTTGACTTTTCTCTCTCAAAGTGTAAACATAGGCAAATCTTGAGAAATCATCAATAAAAGTAACTATGTACAGGTTTCCTCCAATGCTCCTTTGCAGAGGACCTGATACATCACTGTGAATCAACTCTAGAGGGCGCTGAGACTTTCTCTCCTCTAGCTTGTGGAAAGCTGGCTTAACACTTTTTGCAGAAATGCAACATCCACATTTGTCTAAGTTCTCAGTACACAGTTTCAGTTTAAAGTCTTTAATTAAATTCCTCTTCTCAAGTTGGCGAATTGAATTAACATCTCTATGTCCCATTCTGCGATGCCAAGTTTTATCACAGTCTCTGTGGGTGCACTTGAGATTGCTTGCTAAATTTGCATTTTCACTGACACTATGGACTTCAAAGAGCTCACTATCTCCCAGAGATGCATACAGGATTGAGTCACCATCTCTTGTTACAAGGCAATGATCATCCATGAATTCAAACTTGCAGCCATTTTTCACTCCATATTTCACAGAAATTAAATTGTTTTTCAACGAGGGCACATACAGAGCCTTATGTATGATTACTTGTTCAATTTCACCATCTGGGAGCTTACAAAATATTTTTGCTTGACCACGCCCTTCTGAAAAGACCTTTCTCCCATCTGCTAGAGAAATAGGTACTTTGTGATCCAATTCAATTTCTGAAAACATTTCTATATCCTTGAGGAGATTTTCAGTTGCTCCAGAATCAATATAGATCACATCATCTTTTACTTTTGACATGGCGTTAAAACCTTTAATTTTCTCTTTCTCCTTCTGTTTAGAGCTAGCAGTTTTCTCCAGGCTCTCTGTCTGGCTCTTAATGGGTGCTTTAGATTTCCCCATTGTCTTGGCACTTGGGCAATTAACACGTAGGTGTGTTTCACTACCACAGGAAAAACATCCTTTCTTTACTCCTTTCTTTGAGCTAAAGGCTGTAACTTGATCTGTAGAGGTTTGCTTTGCCCTTTTGATAAAGCATTCATGCAACTTGCTAGATAGATAGTCCAATTCAATAACTTTATCTGAAATATCTATAGCAGTTTTCAAATATTCATAAGAAGCTGGTAAAGAGTTCAAGACAAAAGCCACAATCCCAGTGTCTCCAATATCTATTCCCAAAACCTTCAGTCTTCTTGCTAGGCATTGTATTTCACTTATATGCTCAGTAGGATTTTCATTTTCTCTGAGTTTCATATTGCACAGTCTCTGTATTATAGAGATGGCTTCGCTGGGGCTCTTTCTGTTATAAAGAGTTTCCAGCCTTTTCCAGATTTCACTGGCTAAAGTAACATTTTCAAAATGTATAAACAGCTTAGGACTTACATTGATTCCTAGAATCCCAAGAGCTTTTTCATTTTGTCTGTCCCAATGCTTTTGTTCAGCTCCTGCAGCCGTTGGTCTTTCTGTTGTTAGCACCTCATAAAGACCTTGACTCTTCAAGCAAGATTGCATGAGGAAACTCCACTCTTTGAAATTCGCTCCTTCCAGCTTTGGAATGTTGAAGTTCCCTTGAGTTTTCTCCATGCTGCTTGTCTTGTTCCAAAACAAAAACCAGGTACAAAAATAAGCTGTGCTTTTCTCCAACGAGATTCAATTCGAATTCCAAAAAATCTGTTAGGATCTTCAGGAGGATTCTGGGCCCATAACCCTATGTTGGGAATTTTTATTAATGGTTAGAAAAACAAAACCCCAAAAGCAGCTTGAATTGTTAGTAGCAACAGCTTAGTAGTAATCAACACCTTGGAGATTGTTTCTAGGTTAAAGTAAACTACTTTATTGAGAAGTACATTGTGATAGGAAAGGCCTATCCCTAGTCTTACTAGCTAGGTGCCACCAGCATGGTGGCCAGACATGTTGAAGGTCAGAGAGAGAATTTAGGAATGATGGAGAATGGTCAGGAAGAAGGAGGAAGTCCAAATAGGAACTTCCTGGGCACATCCCACCTGGGAGGGGGGCTTAGAAGCAGAGATCAGGAAAGGTTAAGTGACACTTACACTAACTCACTATCTCTACTCCCAAATGCCCCTAGTGGTCATTAGGGTTTGTTGGTGCAGAAGGTGATGTCATCTGGAGCTGTTTTTCCAACAGGGACAACCTCAAGGAGCCTTCAGTAATCCCACAGCAGCAATACTCTTCCTTCTCTTGTACACATTCCCTTCTTTCCTGCTGCCCACCCTGCCTGTGCCATTTATCAGGATCCCAGGTAGCTCCTGAACATTCCCTCACCAGAGACAAACCAGAGGGATTGTTTTGTGGGAAAGATAAAAGCCAGTAAGACTTGAGGAAATGATGATTATACGCAGGAACATGGTAAGAACTTGTGAATATGCAGCAAGGTGGGAGAAGAAATATTTTGTGTCACAGAGAAGAAGGGAACAGGAATAGAACAACTCGGATTCAATCAAAGAAAGGAACAGTGAAGCTGAATATTAGATCTGCTTGGAACTCATTTTTATTGAATGATGAATTTTGTTGAATGTTCATTTTTGTTTTTCAAGAAACAAAGTAAATTTTTTCAAGTGTTTGTAAATGCAACACTTTTCACTTTTTTGACATTTCAGTTTTTTTGTGGTTGCCAAAACACACACATTTTTGCTTTTGATAAATCTTGGTTTCTGAAAACTAAAAATGTTCCGTTTGCTACACATTCCAGTTGATGACCATTGAAAACTATTGGTTTGTGCAAACTGAAGGTTTGTGTTTCTAGCATATGTAAACTTTGGGAGAAGTGGATTTTTTAAAAAAAAAATTTTTTAATGAAAAATGCTGTCTTCTGAGGGGGGGGAAGGAATTGACCAGAATATGTGAATATTAAGAATACCTTGACTGAAAATAAAATATATGGAAGCTTGTGGACTTACATTTTGTGGGTACATCTGTACCTCTAGGTTTCCCTAGAAAAAGTTGACAGGGAACTAATTTATGGTTTAAAGGTTCCTCTGGAAAAGATTGCTAAAACGACTGAGGACAGAATAATGTTATACTTGTGTATCCTCTCTCTCAAGGTTGAGAGCGCTGAACACTGACCACCGCTATAGATAAGAGATTAGAATATGGCACCAGTTAAAGTGGAAAAAATAAACTCCATCTTAATGTTATGGGGGAAAAGGACAGCATCATAAGCAAGAAGCTGTTAGCGAATGGAATAGAACATCCTTCTCCATATTTGTCACAACTAGGCTAAACTCGTGATGGATTGAATGAATAATACAACAGGTGGGATGACTGTAAGGGGATCCTAGAACTCTGGGGATCCCTTCTGCAGAAGACTTCTTTCTTTCTTTCTTTTCAGACACGTTCTGGGTTAGCTGCTGTTTGTTCTCAGCCTGGCCAGCTGAGTACAGAACAACTCTAAAGTCTTTCAAGTTCTTTCCTGTGTAACCATTATTTCTCTTATTTTTATACTTCATACATTATTTGTATATCTCTATTAATAATCTGTAGTGTTTTGATACTTTTATTCTGTTGTATTCATTTACTCAATTGTAGCGATTCATTTTATGTTTTGGTAAAAATCAGATTTATATCCTGAGACTGACTCTGTTATTCCTGGAGTGGGAGAGAAGACACTGAACCTGGAGTCTACCCTGGTTGGTGCATACATCAAGTCAAATCATCTCCCCCAGGGAAGAGATTTCAAGTTAGATTGGACAGAACATATGGGAGTGAAATACAGGGAGCAATATCACTTTGAGCTACAGGAGACAGGGTGGATGGGAGCTAGCACCTTAATGGAGCTTTTCCACCTACAATTTCTATGGCATGACAAACATGGGGACCAATAATTCTACTATCATTAAAAAGAACAAAGCTTTAAACACACAGTACTGACAAAAAAAAAAATCCCAGATTTACCTGCAAGGGAAGGCTTCCTCTAGTCTTTCCAGGCAGCCCAGAGGAGAGTTTCTGCTGGCTCCTATCAGGGAAAACACTGACAGGATTAAAGATTGGAGAATGAATAGCAAAAGCATCATATTGTTTACCTTGGAAAGTGGATAGAGAGGGTCAGGAAGACAGGCGCCCTTCCCCAAATATTAGGCACAATGAGATTGCCCTCCCCTTATTGGAAACAAAATGTTTGGTCTTTTCACAGACCCAGTCCCCAGAGCCTCTAAATGTGTAAATTTTAGCACACAAGTAGTAGTAATTTCTTTATTGTTTGACCATAGGTCATAAACAATTACAGTAAATATCCCACAGAACCATAAAAATAAACAATGCTAAAAATATACACGAATATTAACCATTTTATCCATACATATGATTTATACAAAAGTGGGTCATATCCACTCAGAATCTACTTAACACTGCCCTCCTCTTGGCCAATAGGCGCTCTCTTTGTCCGTCTCATTTGATCCTAAATGAGCTATAAACAAGTTAGAATTGCTAGTGCCACTCAGTCTTAATCTTAAAGCCGTATCACACCATACCCTCTGCGGGCCAGAGAGTTAGTTTATACACGCCTTAAGGATCTTTCCTCCCATATCTAATGGAAGTTACTATATCTAGCAACTTAATTATCCCTCAATACACTGCATCTTGGCCATAATAATCTTTTTCCGTATAGCGAGGGCACAGAAACAAAATTTTGCCACCCTTTTAGCAACCTCTGAGTTCCTAGAACACAACCATTTCCTCAATATAGTTGTCCATGGAGACATATTTATATCCTTTAATAGGGGCCTCAGTAACATCTCCCGATTATTAGCATAAGCTGGACAATATAACAATACATGCAAAAGATTTTCTATAGCCCTTTGGTCACACAGGGGACAAAATCTCAGACTTTTGTCAATACCTTTGTAACAACCTTCCAACCAGGCCGAAGGGAAAAGTTGGAGACGAAACAAAGTATATGCTCGCCTATACTGAGATTCATTCCACACGTAAAGGTAGCTATCCAGCCAATCTTCCATTTGAATGCTATAATACTCCGGGGCAATTTTCCGCATGCTTATTTCAGCTTGCATCCTTTGGAAATCTTGATCTGCAATTCTATTCTTTACTATACAAAATGCCTTTGGATAATCATACAAGTTGAAAAACTCCCTCGAGAAACCTAACCTTTGTACTTCCTTTTCAATCCCCATTGCCCATTCTATATTTACCCCCCTGTCAAGTCCTAAAAGGGAACAGTTTTCTTGGGTATAGATGGTAATCTCAAGCCAAAATGATATAATAGCTAGCAGGGTCCTGGCTCTAATCGAGGGCACCTTGGCCTCCGCCCGAAGTAAAACCGACGGGGTTCCACAGGGTACACCAAGTATTATCCGGAGGAACTTATTTTGGAATTTCTCTAATCTGTCCATAAAGCCCAGACCCCATATAGGGACTGCATAGAGAAGCTGTGCGAGTGTTTTGGCTGCAAACAATCTGAGGGCTGGGGGGACCAGCTGACCTCTCCATTTATAAAAGAAGGAAACTATAGCTGCTGTATAATTGCAAGTAAATAGATCATATTTACTTGCAATTCGGCATAACTAAAATGTTGTGTCCATGAACCAGACGCTGCAATGTAGAGCCCTAGATATTTAAACATCTTAACCTGCTCAATCACTACTTCTCCCAATCTCCAAGTATGCATATTACCAGTACCCCCTCTACCAGTGACCAGTACTTTGGTTTTATCATGGTTCACTGTCAAGAACTCACATCTACAGTATACTTCAGACTTTTGGAGGGCCCTACGCAAGCCAATCCGCGTCTGAGAAATTAAGACTGTGTCGTCTGCGTAGAGAAGAATTGAAATACTCCTTAAGCCCAATTTTGGGGGATGACAAAAATCATCCCTCAAGAATTCCACTACATCATTGAAAAACAGATTAAATAAGGCAGGGGCTAATATACACCCCTGTCTGACCCCTTTGTCAACAGGAATTATTGATGTCGGGTAAGGAGTGTGCTACCCTCACTTGCATGATATTATTTGTATAAAGTTTGGTGATTAAATAGAGAAGGCGTGGGTTGATTGTAGTCCTGCTTAACTTGTACCACAATCTAGCCCTATTGATCGAGTCAAAAGCAGCTTGCATGTCTATGAAACACAAATACAGCTTTGATCTTCTGCTTTGACCTGGGCATTTCCTACCAGTGTGTTTCTTTATTAGGGACATAAGAATGTGGATCTGGCTCACTGTTGACATATCCTTCGTAAAACCAGCCTGTTCAGGTTCGAGGAAGGACACCTGGTCCATCCACTCCTGGAGTTTCCCCAACAAATATCTGGCATACACTTTGCCGATTGTGCTCAATAAACTTATTGGCCTGTAGTTCCCTGGGAGCTGGGGATCCCCTTTCTTATAAATTGGTATGACAATACTGGCAAGCCATTTCTTTGGGATACATCCCGAGTTGTTAATGAAAGTAAAGACTACAGCCAAGATTTCAGACCACCAATCTATCTGGCGTTTCAAAAGTTCCACCAGGATAAAATCCCCTCCCAGCGATTTTCCAGATTTTGCAGACAAAATCAGCTTTTTCACAGTGTCCGGGGACACTGGAGTCCAGCCACGGAGGAGGTCGATTCCTTGGATAGTTGGTGACTTCAAGACGCTTGTGTTATGAAACACAGTTGTGAAGTAGCACACAAGTTGTCTGTTGTTTTTAGCTTAAAACTCACAGTTAAACTCATGTTTAATAAATTGCAAAAGCTGATTGAAGCATTGGACTTTTGGGGAGAAAGAAGGACAAGAGATGATGGATCCTTGTATTGGTTTATTTGGGCACTTAATATTTCCCATGTGAGATTGCATAGCTGCTCTCCCCATCCATCATGGGCCTGTTTTAATACGTCCCTCTGGGGCCACTTGGGAATGTTCCCTTTGTGGCTGGGAATGGAGAGGACAGAGTGCTGATTAGGTTTGTTTTAGATTTCTAGACAACTCGATCTATCAGGCAGACTCTAGGAACTTGATTGGCCTCCAAATCCACAAATAACCAAGCCAAACTTAAAATGAAGTTAAAAATCTTTACTAACACATAAAATGTTGCTACAGTTGAATAAATGAAGGTTACTATAATTATAATAAAACACAGTGTTAAATCACTATAGTGTATATAATGAGGAAAATTAAAGAAAACTGGAAAGCGTACACCAGGGTGGGGAACTTCCAGCCAACGGGTCACTTTTCTTCAGCCCACTGGGCTTTCTAGTCCTGGCTCCCATACAATGCAGCCCGCCTTCTTTTATTGCCGGGCCTGCAGCCTCTCAGGCAGGCTGTATTGAATGGGAGCTAGGAGGAAGTGCACCAAGCTGTCTAGGAAGGCCAAGAGACCAGCAAAGCAGCATGTTTTTCTGGGAGGACCCCAGCCAGGTGGTGTGGCAGCCAGGCAGTGCAGAAGGAGGCCACAAGCAATACAGCAGAGTTCCCCCAGATAGGAGTCAAATGTCAACCTATTTAGCCTCCAGGTCTGTTGCTGACATATCCACTGATAATAGAAAAGATAAAAAATATATTAATATATTTTAATTTTTTTGCCTAAGGCCCTGAAATACGTATAGCTGCCATGGATGATTCCATTTCTGGCTGCGAACTGACCGGGTTGGCGATCGAGGCTGGTCATACGCAGTCAAAAATGGATGCGCATCACCCACGCATGCGCGTATTCGGTGGCAGCATCACGTGTAAAGCGGACTGCTGTTTTTTTTTTAAAACAAGTGCGGGCGCCACCACACACGTCTAAAAACGGCCAAAGGATGGGTGGGAAACTTCTGTCCCTTTGGCCACTTCCAGCCCACTAGCCCCTTCTATCCAACTTGCAGTGGCTTCCCTTCCCCTGTCTTATCTTGCATTCAGACTGGCCTGCCTTCCTCTTTCCATGCAAATGGCCATGCAGGTGGGGAAAGAGAAGTTACTGTGAGCTAGGAAACGCTCTTGGCTGGGGCCCTGCCTCCAAGCAGAGCACTCCCCGCATGGCCATGCCCCTGCCCCTGCAGGATGCTCCATGTTAGGGTCCTGTCCCTCAATGAGCACTTTGCAGGGGAATAACTATTGAGAGCGTGGCCCCAACTCACGGCACTCCCTGCACAACAATTCCCCCTCTCCACACAGACAGAGAATGCTACAGTCCATGGAGCTTTGGGTAAATTTGGATCTGGCCTGTGGTGAGAAGGTTCTCCACTTTTGATCTAGGAGCATGTGCTTTCCCTATGCTCTCCCTAAGGGTTGCATGGCTTCCTGTGACATGAGGACAGCAAGGTGGAACAGAGCAGAAACAAGGGGATGAGATTGTAGATTTCTGCTATTTCTCTGGCCCTGATTATCTGTGGCTTGCTAACACCTCCTCAAATTCCTTTCTTGCTCCTTGCCTTCATCACCTGCATGCCTGTTCATCTTGAGAGCTGCTGAAGTCTGGTACCTAGTAAGGATGCCACCTCCCTCTAGAAACCCAGAGGAGATAGGACTACATTGGGGGGTGGGCAGGGCAAGGGAGCTGTCCCACCCCCTTATGGAGCATCAGGATGTCACAATGCTCTTCCAGGGGTGGGGCCATGTCAGAAAGGGGGAGGGACAAAGGGTCGGTTACATCCCCTTCCTGATGTAACTGCATCCTTGTGGCGTGGCATGATATCACAGTGCTCTATGGGGGCACAGTGGGAAGGGGGTGGGTAGGAGAGTATCTATGGATCACTCTCTTTCTGATGCAACCACACGTTTTACTGTTGGGAATCCCTGATTTCTCTAGTTAGCCACATGTGCCCCTGGCTCATCTGGCGAAACTAGGGCTTCTCCCAGAGCCTGGAGACACTGGGTCAAAACTCAGAGTCTCTGGATGAAACTCAGAGAGGTAGCACAACCGTAGTACCTAGAGGTGACAGAGAAGGGTGAAAGTTCCCTGCGTGGCTGCTTTCTGCTCCTTGGTGGCTTGAGAATGATGGTGGTGATTACTCTCAGACCCTTCAAATCCCTTGCCATTTCCTGATGCCCAAACTTGTCTTCCTCCCCCTCCCCCCTGCCCTGGTGCCTCTAACTCTTCTCCCTCTTCCCTTCTTGACACCCACCCAGGCCCGTACTTAGGGGCAGGCCCCCTAGGTCCGGCCCTTGGGCAGCATTTTCTGGGAGGCAGCAATCCTGGCACTGGCTTTGCCCCGCTCCATTTTTGTTTTTCTCCCTGCACAGCCGAGGCTGCTACCTGCAGCTGAACCCTCTGCCTGGGTCCTCATCCCTCACCTGCCACTGCAGTCTGCCTGCTAGTAGTGCTGCAGCAGCAGCAGCAGCGGGACACCAGGACACCATTCTCACAACTGGGTTGTGCATGTTCACCCTATTCAAATAATAGACCACGTGATGGTTTCGAGCTCCTCTACTATAAAAAGCGCTCTCCCCCCTAAGAATGACAGTTCCTTCCAACCCTTTCTAAGAATATAAGAAAAAAAATTCCATGCAGGGCTGGAAGGGTGGGTGTTGTGAGAATGTTTGGAGCCATCTTGAAGAATCTTGTTTACAAGGCAGCAACCGTCTGTTCTTCAAGTGGTTCCTCACATGCCCTTTTTACATGGCTCCGCCAGGTGGGGGAGGGGGTCTGTGGGCATGCTGGTGCATGGGGGGGGCATGCACACGGCTGCACATGCATCCCCACTCAACCCCCTCTCATCCGCACTCATGGAGCAACCTCCATTTTCCCTGGTTGCTCCATGTGTGGGGACAAGTGGGGGGTGAGTGGGGATGCGTGTTAAACAGGCATGTGCACACACCACAAATCACTGCAGGTGTGTTGTTATTATTATTATTATTAAACATTTATAAAGCGCCAGTTGCAAAACCTGGCGCTGTACAGAACATACAATCAGACGCGGTCCCTGCCTGTGGCTTACAATCTAAAAGACAAGGAGGGGGAGACAAGGAGAGGGGACAGTGGGAGAGACATGGGAGAAGACAAACAAACATTCAGGCGGATGCGAAGTCTCAGGTGCGTGTACTTGGCTTGGTTACAAGGAGGTTGGTAGCAGCAGTCAGCAGAGGAGGGCTGACAGTAAGAGCAAGGGGAAAGACTAGAGGGCATTGGGAAAGGCAGCATGGAAAAGGTGGGTCTTGAGGAGGGATTTGAAGGAGCGGAGGGAGGAGGCAAGGCGGATGTTGGCCGGGAGGGAGTTCCAGGCATGTGGGGCAGCGAGGGAGAAGGGACGAAGGCGGTTGGGCGAGCAGGAGAAACGAGGGAGAGTGAGGGAGGGGACAGAGGAAGAGCGGAGAGCGCGTGCAGGAGTGCGTAGGGCGATTAGGTCCGAGAGGTAAGGGGGAGCTTGGTCATGGAGCGATTTGAACGTGAAAACCAGGAGTTTGAACAGGATACGTTCAGGAAGGGGGAGCCAGTGAAGGGAGAGGAGGAGAGGCTGTACATGGTCGAAGCGACGGGCAGAGTGAATGATCTTGGCGGCAGAGTTTTGGATTGCAACAAGGGGGGACAGGTGGGAGCGAGGGAGGCCAGCAAGGAGGAGGTTGCAGTAGTCGAGGCGAGAGATAACCATGGCATGAATAAGGATTTTGGCCGAGGAGATAGATAGAAAGGGGCGTATGTGGGCAATGTTGAGGAGAGCGAATCGGCAGGATTTGGCCACAGAGTCAATGTAAGGTTTAAAGGAGAGGTGCGTGTCAAAAATGAAGCCCAAGCTGCGGGCTTGGAGAACAGGACGGATGGTGACCCCATCAATGCAGAGGGTCAGGTTAGAGGGAGAGGAGGGGGAACTCCCCCATCCATGAACACGCAGTGTGGCGGCGGGGCTTGGTTTGGGGGCAGCAGCCTGAGAAGGGCCTAGGGGTGCAAAATTCCTAAGTCCGGCCCTGCACCCACCACCTCCCACTATCTCTCCTCACCCTCTTCTCCCACTGCCCCAGTATCTATTTGCTTTCCCCCCATTGCCATCACGGCTCAGTCTCTACCCTGCCAGACCCCATGCCAACAGTCACCTCTCCCTTGTCTTCCCCTCCCCTGTCTCTCTTTGACTGTAAACCCCCTGGGGGTAGGGACCTGTCTATAACCATTTATTGTACAGTGCCAGGTACACTGTTTGTGCTATATAAATAAAATAAAACAAAATAATTTATATTTATTTTTTAAATTTATTTTCCAAATTTATACCCCGCCCCCTCCTGCAACGCATTATTATTATAATATTATTATAATATTATTATAATAATATAATAGTCTGTGCCAAAAAATCCCAAGGCAACCCAAATTCTCTGATTAGAATAAATTACATACATTTGCATGGTCTCCTTCATTTGCATAATTTATTCTGGTCATAGACACTGGATTTGTTGGTGCAGAATATATGAGGCCATGACTGTTGGGTGGCATATGTGATATGAACTTGGTGCTGCTGATCCTGTTTTGTGTGTACAAAAATCTATCTCGCAAAAACAGAGCTCTGCATTCTGTGATGCCAGAGATACAACTGTAACAGGTTAGGCAATGACCCTTTAAGAAGGGCTACTCATTACCCTAGCCCTGCTCCCTCTGAGGCTATAAGAGCAGTGAACGTTTGACATTCAGGCAGCCTGTGTCTGACTATGGTGACCAAAGGACCTGGGCTTTGCCTGTGCAGGGAGCTGGCCAGGGTGCTGAGTCTACAAGAGAGTGCGAGCTCTCCGTAGTACTGCTATGGGCCAAGGCTAATGGATTGGGGAGAAACTTGAAAGCATGCCATAAGGCTAGGATCAGGCTGGAGACTGGGGAATCAAATGTACTTTTTGTTGGTGAGTAAAACCTGCACCAGTGATGAGAACTTTGTGTTTGTCAACTGACTGAGTTGATTTTGCAAGGATCTGGCAACTGACAACAATGCCAGCCATCTTGTCACAGCAACATTTTCATTACAAAAGGTGCAACCCATGTAGTGCTAGCTGCTTGAACCTGTACTTGACACAAATAAATGGCTTTGAAAGCATCAACCACTCCATCTATCTCAATGGGATACTGACTCTGAAATGTAATGGTGACAACATCAACGCTGGTACCTATATCACTAGTGACCAGTATCAGCAAATGTTTATTCCAAAGTCCTAAGCTGTCTTGAGTCCCCAAAGCCCCAAATGGAACTTTGAACATGGCTTTGAACTTCCACTTATACAGAGTCTGCTTTCCATTGATGCACGAACAATGCAAAATTCATCAACAGATGGAAAAAGAAAAGGCAAAAATGAATTTAATTTAATATAAAATTACATAACACACAGGTCATTCCACTAAGTATAATATTCATTTTCATATAGAAAAAATATTAGATTGATTTACATGAAGTTGCCCCAGGATTTTCCATCTCCTATACTGAAGTGGTGTAGAATGCAGTTACTTTTCCTGTGCCATTTATGTTCAGCTCACAATGGAGAACAAAAGCTCATAAACAGAACTGGTCGCTCTCACTTCTGTTCAGCACTCCACTGTCAAGGTCATCCACTTCGTATGCCACTTTGATTGTGTTCAGCCCCTTTTCTGCTCCCCTCCACTGGTTTTCTGTCCCTCTTCGCATTTAGCACAAGCTCCGTGTCGTTACCTTCAAGGATCTTCATGGCCTTGTTCCTCCCTATCTTTCAGCACTTGTTTCCCACCACATTCCCACACAGCAGCTTCACTCTTCCTCCGTCACCATCCTCATCCTCTGACCCAACCCCGGGTCTCCTGTTCCCCAAACTCTCCTCACCCCTTCTCCCATGCTGCCCTCTTTGCCTGGAATTCCCTCCCTGAACACATTGCCTCCCTCCCAACCTCCAAATTCCTCCTGAAAACCTACCTCTTCCAACAGGCTTTGCCTAGCTACTCATTCCCACAGACCACTCTTGGATGCTGGTGCACCTGCGACTTCTCAACTTCAAGAATGTATCCCTGTCTCTCGTGTTTCTCTTTCCTTTGTCCCTCCTAGACTGTAACCCCCTTGGGGCAGAGAGTTGTCTCTAATTAATGATGAGTCTGTGCCAGGTACATTGCTGGCTCTATATCGATAACAATAATGATTCTAATAATTTTTACAAATTCCAATTGGAAAATATGTTGTTAGAAAGGAGCATTTTAAAAAAAGCAACAACACAAACTTTTGAAGAAAATTTGTTCCTCATAACACGGTACATTTTTCTGCACTTTGTTGGATTTTTTTACTTTTCTGCTTTTTTGTGGGTTTTTATTTATTTATTATAAATATTTATTAGCCTCCCCCTCACACTTACGGCATCCCGGGGTGGCTTACAGCATAAAACACACAAATAAAATACCCTAAAATATCCATTTAAAAATACATAGCCACATAAAATTTAAAATATCATAAAAATGTCTTTAAAATACCCTCCAACTACCCCACCCTCCCCTTCGAAGGTCTGGGCAAACAGCCAGGTCTTACAGGCTTGACGAAATACCAACAAACCTGGGGCCAGGCGGGCTTCCTCCGGGAGGAAGTTCCAAAGCTGCGGCCCGGCTACCAAGAATGCCCTCTCCAGTGTGGCTCCCTGTTTTACATGGGGGACCTCCAGAAAGGCGCCCCCGGTGGACCAAAGGGATCGCTCTGAGGTGCGGAGGGCGAGGCGGTCCCCAAGGTATGAGGGGCCCAAACCATGCAGGGCTTTATAGATCAACACTAACACTGTGAATCTGGCTCGGTACGCTATAGGCAGCCAGTGCAGAGTACAGAGCACAGGTGTTATGTGCTCCCGCCGCCCCGTCCCTGTAAGGAGATGGGCCGCCGCATTCTGAAAGAGCTGCAGCCAGAAACAAGGGAAGCCCCACGTAAAGCACACTGCAGTAGTCTAGCCTCGAGGTGAAGAAGGTGTGAATGAGAGTGGCCAGGTCAGGCCCGGAAATGTATGGGCGCAGCCTCCGTACCAGATACAGCTGGCAGAAGGTAGCCTTAGCCACCATTTCCACCTGCCGATCCAGACGGAGACCCGAGTCCAACACCACCCCCAGACTCCGAAGCTGCTGGGCTACCAGAGGATGGACCCCCCCCTACAAGGGGAGCCAGTACCTCCCTCACCCTTCCCACCACCATCACCTCCATCTTATCGGGATTAAGTATCAGTCTGCTTTGCCACATCCAATCTGCCACGGCTGCCAAACATTGGGAAAGTAATGAGACCGCAGGACCTGGGTCAGTTGAAAATGAGAGGTACAGCTGAGCATCATCAGCATATTGGTGACATCGCACCCTGAACCCTCTCACGATCTCCCCCAGGGGCTGCATCTACACATTAAATAATAGTGGAGACAAGATCGAACCCTGCGGAACTCCACAGGTCAAGGCCGGGGGGCTTGATGTTTCAGCCCCCAGCACTAACCGCTGGGTCCTCCCTGAGAGGAATGAGTGGAACCACTCTAGGACAGTCCCGTCCAGACCCCCCAGGTCTCGCAGTCGTCTCAGCAGCAGCCCATGGTCCACGGTGTCAAACGTGGCCGAGAGATCTAGCAGGATCAGAAATGCTGAACATCCTGCGTCCATCTCCCGGTGGAAATCATCCACCAAGACCACCAACGCTGTCTCAGTACCATAGCCAGGGTGGAACCCAGACTGAAAAGGGTCAAGGAAACCGATGCTATCTAAATGTGCCTGGAGCTGCAGTGCCACTACCCATTCAATAACCTTCCCTAAAAAGGGAAGATTAGAGACGGGTCGGTAACTGGCGAGTGCATCCACATCCAAAGATGGCTTCTTCAGCAGGGGGCACACCACATCCTCCTTGAGACTGGGTGACAATCTCCCCCTGCCGAAGGGACGCGTTCACTACCCTCACCAGCACCGTCCTCAAAGTCTCCCTGGAGGCTTTCACCAACCAGGACGGGCACGGATCTAATTCACAACTAGTGGCTCTAACAGACCCCAGGACATTCACCGCATCGACTGGCATCACTTCCTGAAACTCATCCCAGAAAGATCGACCAGACGGTGCCTCCATAACCTCATGCCCCTCGCTTACTGCTTCCAATCCGGTGTCAAAGTTACTCTGGATCTGAGGGATCTTGTCTACAAAGTAGATGGCAAACTCCTCACAGCAGACCTGGGACAAGTCCCCGTCGAGGCGGAGGGAGGCCGGACTAACCAGCCCCCGCACCATCAGTGTTGGCAATGGCACTCACTAACAATTCTGTGTTCTCGAGCCTACCAGAGCTTAGCCACTTTGGAAGGGCCAGAGATCACTGGCATTCACACCCCCTCAGGAAGATATGTTTGCTTATGACTTTCTTCAAGGCTGCCTTCACTTCGCTGTTCCTCAGACTGTAGATGAGGGGGTTGAGGAGGGGAGTCCCCAGGGTGTACACCAATGAAAGCAGGCGATCCTGTTCTGTCGAGAAGCTGGAGCTGGGACGCAAGTACATGAAGCTGCAGCAGCCATACTGCAGAGCCACCACTGCCAAGTGGGAAGAACAGGTAGAGAGGGCCCTTCACCGTCCCTCTGCAGAGCCGATCTGCAGCACCGCAGCGGCAATAAAGAGGTAAGAGCTGCAGATCAGTACAAAGGGTACAGCAATGGCCATAGCGCCAGCCATGAACACAGCAGCCTCGAGAGCCGGGGTCTTGGTGGAGGCAAGCCTCAGGATGGGTGGCACATCACAGAAGTAGTGTTCAATTCCATGAGTGCTACAGAAAGGAAGATGGAAGATCAGCAGCACTAGTTTTAGTGAGATCAGGAAGCCAGCCAGTAGAGAGGTGGCTGCCAGCTGTATGCACAGCTGGCGTGTCATAATGAGGGTGTAACGCAACGGGTGGCAGATTGCCACATAGCGGTCGTATGCCATGATGGCCAGCAGGAAGCAGTCAACGCTGCCTAGACCGATGAAGAAAAACATCTGGGCAGCGCAGCCACCAAAGGTGATTCCCTTCGTCTCCCGCAGAGTGTTCACCAGTATCTCTGGGACCACAGCTGCTGTATAGCAGAGCTCTACCACAGAGAGGATGCCTAGGAAGAAGTACATGGGGGTGTGCAGGTGAGAGTTCCCCCAGATAGCCACAATGATGAGCAGGTTTCCAGTCACAATCATTGTGTAGGCCAGGAAGATGCCCAGGAAGAACACCACCTGAATCGCAAGGTGTGTGGGGAAAGCTAGGAACACAAACTCCATCGTTTCAGTGCAGTTCCCTACTGGCATCGGTCCAATTAGCTCGCTCACTGCCAAGACAGGATAAAAAACAAGTGACAATCAGTGTTAAAGACTAAATAAATGTAGAGGTAAGTGGGGACTGTTGTCTTATGGAGTAGCATGGGTGGAACCAGAGAAGGAGTGTCTGATTTCAGGAGGGAGCTATTTTGGTGTGTCACAAAGGAATTTAAACCAAGGCCAGACTGCTACCACACAAAATCCAGCTGCCATAGAATAAAAGACCATCCTTCCATGCCTCGAGGAGCTGAATATCTAAGGACAAAATTGTACATTGTCTGATGTTTTTCTAATACACAAAAAGACTCCTCAACAGTCACAATGGTCAGCCACAGCACAAGGTGATCACCTCAAGCTCCTCGGAAGCATCCTAAGTGTATCAACATCTTCATAGCAGAAAAGGTGTGCAACTCACTAACAGAAGTTGGTCCAAAACAGGTATCATCTTTACTGTCTCTCTTATCTCTGAGATGGCGACAAAGTAGTTCTGTAATTGCTCCCATAGTTAATCAACCTAATTCTCTCTCTCCAACCTTCTCCCATCCTTCCTTTCCAATAAAATGATATTAATAAAATAACAAATACCAATCAAATATATAATCTGAACTGCTTTGATCTACTTTGACTCCATCTCTTACATTTGGGACTGACATGGCAACCACCCTCTCTCTTGTCTTTGTAAAATTTGGGATCAATGTAGCAACCACACTAGGTCTTAATGGACATTCTTTTCCCTTTTCCTCTCTCCCCCATAGATTCCTTGTTTAAAAATGTCTATCCTCAGGATCCCCCTCTTTACTAGTAACTAAGTCAGTTGCATGCACCTGTAACTTCTCAACTTCTTGAATGTATTCCTGCCCTTCCCTGTGTGTCCTCCCCTTTGTTGCCCCTTCCCTTGTCCATTCTAGATTGTAAGCTCCTTGGGGAAGTGACCCGACTTATCACAATTGTCCAGCACCAGGCATAATGCTGGCATCATATAAATATAACAACAACAGAGAGGGTGCCTAACCACCGCAACAGCTTACCTAGGGACATGGTGGATTCCCCGTAATTTGAAGTATTTAAGGTTAGACTGGATGTCTTCACCCGAAAGGCTCTGCAAAATATACAGAAATTGTTCTTCCTTGTGCTGGAGAGGATGTATGGAAAAAGGTTTTCTCTTACATACTTGGTGGAGTTGTCCCGAGTCTTTCTAGATATGTGTCCAAAAGAAGATTAAAATCATGATGAAGGTATTTTTCCCATTAAAAGCTGATTTATTTTTTTTGCTGGGTATTTTTCCTAAATGGCCCACCCTTTGGTATTACAAACCCTTATGTGCACATTTGAAAGCTACTGCAGTAAATGTAGTTGCCAAAAATTGGAAGCAGGAATCCCCATCAACTGAAATTGAGTGGATACATCGAATCTGGTATATCATGGCATGGAGATGCTGATGGTCAGAAAAAATGACAAGTATGAAGACTATTTTGCCATGTGGCTTCCATGTTTTGAATTTGTAACAAATCCAGAAATGTGACCTGGAGCACCTGCTTCCTGCAAGACCTTTGAATTTTAAATTGATTTTAGTTGTAAACTATAATTGTCACCCCTGGTTCGCAGTTCTCTCGGTATTGGATTTTTAACATTACGGTTTGGGGGAAACTGCAATGTTAAAAATTCGATTAAAAAACCAGTGCAAAAGATCCAACACCGCCGATACCGAGAAAGAACTGAGATATCAGATTAATTCGATAGAGCCATTATCGAGTACTTTTGGTTCTTGACAATACCGAAAGTCCCATCCCTACTGTGTAAAATAACTAACATGGCTCTTGTGGGCCATATTTTAGTATAATTCAATGCTACTCAGAGTGATGAGAAGGCAATAAATTAAGCAATGAATTTTCAGCTGAGGCTGAGATGACAGAAACTTTGCTAAAAGCTCCGAGAAGGAGATGGTTGTGTGGAAACTAGAGTTATTAATTTTTCAGAAAAACATTTTCCGGGAAATCTTTTTTGAATTCATTCTTTCAAACGCTAATCTTCCTATGCCTTTTTCTTTGGTAAGTCAGCAGTAAACAGTGACCCATGTTAACTGTGTTTTCCCCATTGCTGCCAATGGGAAAACGCAGTGAACACGTGACCCTGACGGTAAGAGAGGTTGATATGCTTCTTTATGTACAATATAACGTTTCACCAAAACATTCTAGCTTTTCACCAAATTTTGTATACCTATTTTTCCACTGGCTATCTTTCTGTTATCCAAGGCTTCACTAAACTTCTCTTCCTACTCCTGAATAACATCGGTTTAGCACTCTGTTCATGTGAGCAGCTCAGGAGTAAGGCTTACATTCATTACATAGAGGTAAGGCTTAATTACATCAAGTTAACTGTTTATCAGAATATGGACTCACAGCAACATCCATCCACCCTTACTGGCTCTAAGCTTAAAGAGCAGAAGCATGCAGAGGGAACAAAGAACTAGCTGGAGGGAGAGCTATGGAAGTCTGCATATTAGAATCTGCATATTAGGGAAGAGAGGGTAAACTGAAGGGAGCATGGGAAGGAGATAAGGGGAAATATTTGTGGCTAGAGAGAGAATAGGTTCTTGAAGGGGCTAGGCTTGCAAAAATAGGGTATAGGGAGAGGATGACAAATCAAAATTATACTACTATTATTTAAAACTGATTATAATATAAAACATATAAAACATGATTTTTAAAAGCAATTTTGGCTGTCAGTTTACATCAAAATACAAATAAAGGCAGAAATATTTACAGAAAAATACCCCATAATACGTTTCTGGATAAAAAATGTTCAGCGCATATCTCTAGTGGAAACGGATTCCTCCCATACAGACAAGCAACCACTTCCTCCCACATTCTCCTATCTCTTTCTTCCTGTGCTGATTCCTGTTAGTCACTAGTAGCAATGCTGCAAAATTAATAACTTACCCCATGCTAAGAAACCCTAAGTCTTGGTGCTAGTGCACTGGCTCATCTGTTTCACCCACCCTGCAGAGGGAAGAAGCTTGATGTGTCCGAAGGCCTGGTTTAGGTAATATATTCCTCCTCCCCCAGCAAAGCAGCTACACAGAGAGAAGAGGAGGCTGGTCTGGTCAGGGAGCTTATTCTGGGAGGACTGCTCTTCTGCCTTTGCTAAAAGCAAACAGACAGGCCCTCCTCCTGCCTAAGCTATTGCAGAGCTGTGGGAGAGTTAGAGAAGAACTTTCTCTAACCCCACCCCATATAAGATTCCCAGAGTGAACAAGGTCCTCCCATCTTTGAGTCCCCATTGATGTGAACAGAGATTATTGGCTCTCTACACTCACCTCCATGGAGGACTCAAGATCCCCCCCTGATTTCAGGGCACAGAGTCCAGGGAGCTGTTCAACCCTTTCATTTCCTGCAAAAGGTTACTTATTTCCTAGTGTGCTCTGGAAAGCTTTCTCCCCCCCAAGGGACGTGTTAACTTCTCCCTCCCTCACCCCAGTTTCCCCAGATCTGCTGGGACACTCCCAGTAACCCAGAGAAATCAAGGTTTCCAGGGACGGAATGGAATGGCCACATCAAAATGATGATTGGCCACATGGTTTCTCCTGCCCCTTTTCTGACATGGCTCTGCCCCCTGAGGAGAGTTGTGACACAGGAGTGAAGTTACATCCGAAAACACATGGGTGCAGAATTTAATTTGGAGGCTGGGATGGTAGAGCCCCTACACTCCACCCCTTTCTGCCATGACCACACCCTTTCCTCACCATGATGATGTTCCAGCACTTGGAAAAGGGGTGTGGCAAAGAGGCTGTCCTACAATTTTCTGAGAAGTTCACATCCCCTTTCACAGTGTTGAAAGACAGAGGTTGAAAGGAGCATGGTCCCTAATAT
This sequence comes from Sphenodon punctatus, assembly GCA_003113815.1. NCBI lineage: Eukaryota > Metazoa > Chordata > Lepidosauria > Sphenodontia > Sphenodontidae > Sphenodon > Sphenodon punctatus. The sequence continues at coordinate 156,423 of QEPC01003560.1, forward strand.
AACTAATACTTTCATTTCCCAGTGTTTGAAATGGAAATATATTTTGTCACCTCCTGTAATAATTTGGGTGGTTCCCAGGAAACAAAATTCTTTGGTTTTCAAAAACTGACAATTACAGACTTTCAATTACATTTCAGTTTGAGAACAGCAGCAGTAGCAACAACAACAACAAAACCAGCTTTTGTTCATTCAATTTCAGTTTCTGAAACCTGAAAATGTTTGCTTTTTGGACAAATTTTGGTTGCAGAACATTCCTAATGTTTGGCATTTGGAAGATAAAATTTCAGTTTTTAGTATATCTTCTAAACTGAAGACTAAACTATAAAATTCCAGTGAATTCATTTTTTTAACATGGAAAAAATGAGAGGAAATAGTTTTTTTGATTTTTAAAATTTTGGGGGGGGGGAAATAAATGGACAAAACAAATGAGAAAATATTGATCCGTTCTTATATAAAAGAAGGTATTTCTGGCAATAAGGGCCCTCTGCCGACGAAATGGAGGTGGGGGGGTTGCCATGACCCCTTTTTCCCCGGGATGAGCGTGGAGGGGACCGCAGGGTTCGGGAAACCCCATCAGGTCGGCCTGGGGACCTGGCCCAGGCATCAGGTGCTGTAAAGCAGCACCTGATTGGTCAGCGCAGGGGCAACTCCTCCCCTTTGCTAGGAGGGGGAGGAGGAGCTGCCGCCCACACGCATGTGTTGCACCAGGTTATTCATTCTCCCCTGGTTCCCCTGAGCAGTCAGCACCCACCCACCCATCCCTCTAATACTGTGGATTTAACTGGTTGCCGTTAGGGGACCAAGAAGGGATTTTGGAAGGCACCTCTACAATTATGAGATGCTTGTTTGTTTTGCCTTCTTTGCAGTGTTGGAATAGGTTAAATTAGTTTAATCAACACTAATTTGGACTTAATCGGGCTAATTTAAAAGAGTTAAATTTATTTTGTTTATACATTTATCTGGATGTTTACTTTACAATTTTGGACAGTTACTTGATGTGGCAACTAAGTTGGCAGATGCGAATTTGTTTTTTCTGATATTTATTAAGTCGCACTCTGGCGGTGGTCCAGTATGGTTAATAGGCATTTTTGTTAGGTAATTTTAGGGTAGAAGAAAGAGTTGTCTCCATAAGAGATTGGGGTGGGGGTGGGGGGGAAATACTGTTGTTATTTGATTGTATGTAATATAATGAGATTTATTTCAGAATGTATTTTTATATGTAACTATTGTAACAGCTTTAAACACATGTACTGATCTAGTAAGCAGGATTTATAGAAATGAGCAGGTAGGCTACATGTGGGAAACAATATCTCCTGACTCTCACAAACTCCCAAACACATCATGTCTTGCAAGACCAGTGATTTACATCATATTGCTGACCAACTGCACCCAGCCTGGAACAAAGCACTGACAAGGACGAAATAAAGGTGCTTGATAAGATGGTGCTTGTATGCAACTTATGTAACCCAAAACACTGAATGGTCAGCTGGAATGACAAAAGGAACACCCCTGCAGAATATCTGCTTCACGCCTGGAGGGGAAGGAGAAGATGTTCCTGCCCAGGGAGATGCCAACCGACAAGCAGCAGCCAATCAAGCGACCATCACCCTTTTTGCACCAGAACAGATAGCATTGGTATCCTGCTTTTAACTATAAACAAACTTCCAGTGCTGGAGTAAAGACAAGACAAAGACCTGGTAGACACTCAGATGGTCAACTGTAGTAAACAACAAAGGCGTACACATCAGCATATCTGCTCCCTGCCTGAAGGGAGGAAAAAAGATGTCCTGTTATCAAGTGCACACCCTGACTAACAAACAAACTACTAATATGACCATTAGCACCCAAGCTCCAGATGGATGGGAAAGGGAGATGACAGCCAGACCCCGGAAGATGAATACCAACAAGCACATTGCACAATCAAGCACCCTGGAATATGCATACTAAAGAACATCTTCTCTCCAAAACACTATAAAATACTGAAGCAGAGACCAGAACATCGTCTCAGCGCTTGGCATCTAACTTGGTGTCCGTGGGTTGTTGACCCTTTCCAGGACCCCTCCATAGGGGGTCCTACAACTTGACCAGACCAGGCCATCACCTATCTTCTGCTCCTGACAGATGACATCCACCATTTTGAACTTTCAAAACATGTAAGACTGACTTTGGGTGTAGGATATTGTATAGCTAGGTAACTGCTACTGGATCATTACAGACTGGGTTTTATACATGTGTGAACAACTAAATAAATCTATAACTATGATTAAGATTCCATCTATTTGAATCGCTCTCATATCTGCAAACCAGGGTGTGTGGGTTCCCCAATCCAAAGAGAGCTAATTCCCTATCTTGACAGTACCTGGCGATGAGAAGGGCATGGCTAACAACAGGATCATTCCCCTGGGAGGGGTGTCAAGCAGGGGGTAAGGGCAAGCATGGCCCTCAGTCTTAATGTCACCATTCTCCTTACTTGTGCCCATCTGGGCGTGTCCCCCTTCGGTCTTGGCCAGGGAGCTGTTTGAAGGGGAATGTTGTTGAGACTGTTTCGGTGCTGGCATTGGAGGGCATATACAGGCCAGACACTTGTTGAACAAGTGAGATAAGTGTTAATATAAAATACTGGACCCGTAATTGCTTAGTAGCAATCTCACCAACGTTCTTGCTCTGTTTGATTAAAGAGTACAGCCATTTAATTCCATTTCAAGTCTCCGTGTTTCATTTCTGGAGAGGGTGTGCCGGCAACTGACCATTTCCTACAAGGAAGTTTTATGGATCATCTACTAATCTCCCCTCTGCCCACCCTGTCACTTCTGTCCTGCATTGCAGTAATTTCTCTTCAGTTGAGGAGAGCTGAGCAGGGCTCTTTATCAGAGTCCATTGTCTCTGTTCCAAGGTCTGACTGGAATGGTATCCTCTGCCTAGCCAGGGTGGGGTGTAACTAAGCATGTTGCATCTCTAGTGTTCCCAGATTCCCTTTGCCCTCAGACATCTGGTTCAGGAACTGAACCCATGTCTCTGCCACGGCTGCATAAAGTATTAGCCTTTAGAAGCGCCTAGAGGGCACTCTCCCTTTCTGGCTGTGAGGAAGAATGAGTTCAGGGGCACAACTAAATATGGGGTTTGGGGGAACTCCACCCTCCCTTTGTCCATAGATACACCTTGGAGTCAAACCCCTAGCAATGCTGGCTCACAGTTCCATCTTCCTTGATCTGGGACAGGAAGAGAGTCCCAGTAGCCAAGTCAGAGAGGGAAGAGGAGGGAAGACTCACATTGTACCTTCTCCATCACCACCACCTTGCTGCCACAGATACTGCTGCTACTTCTGCTGCTCTGCACATCAGAGTCGGAGCCTGACAGTGATGGGAAAGGAACAGAGCTGGAAGAGAGGAGCAGCCTCTATCACTGCCCATAGGGGAGCATTGGAGGGGCAGAGACCGGAGCAGCGGGACACCGGCACAGTGAGCAAGCGGCACCTGTAATATCCGGCCCAGGGCTTAAAGGCAGTACCTAGTCAAGGCAGCACCAGGAGCATTGGAGGGGCGGAGACCGGAGCAGCGGGATACCGGCACAGTGAGCGAGCGGCACCTGTAATATCCGGCCCAGGGCTTAAAGGCAGTACCTGGTCAAGGCGGCGTCAAAGACGCACGCCATGGTCAGCGCGCCTAAGGGCTGCGTGCACAAGGGTGTGTCCTTGTGCACGCATGCTTAGGCGCTGGCAGGGAGGCAGGAGACTCTGGACTGGGCTAGTAGTGGTGAGTCCATCTAATGTATGTCTGGATCGTAATTTGAGCCTGGGGCTCATTCCCACTACTGGGACAGGAATGGATTTACCAGGCCCAGGGCACTTGATAGATATCACTAATGACCACGAATTACCAATGGAAACAGACTTGGTTAAACCTCCCCAGAATACAGTTCCTCAAGCTCCTGTGGTGGATAGGATGTACTGAGACATTCCTGGCCCAGAGTACAAGGACCTCTTTCAGAGCTTGGAACAGGTGGTGCTTAAACTTTTCAGACTGAAAGAGGATCATCCTAGTCCCAGCACATTGGGGAAGAAAGGTAGCCGATCTCTTGCTTGCCTAGGGAAAACTTCCATCTGCCCCCCTCCCCCTGTGTCAGAAGGTGTTCCTAGTAATAACTTTGTCACTCCGACAGGTTTGGTTTCTAGTGAAGTATTAAGTTCTGAACTCAGGTTCAATTTTGTGGCCCCTAATTCTAAGTTCCAAACATGTAGCCAACCAGGGTGTAATCCTGGTAGTAATCGAAGATCAAATCCCTCCCGTACAGCCCATAGAGATCTCCAGCCGGCCTACTGTGACAAGGATGGGGTTTGTGTTCTATCCCCCTGTCCGGATGTGCCAGATACTGTTAGACCCCACTCGGTAGAAGACGAGGTAAGTCAGCCCCCCTTGGAGGCTCAGGTTCCGGCAGGTATACTAGATTCTAGTCCTATGATGGCGCAACCCCCGGAAGGTGAAATCCGTTTCTGACTTGAGGATACCCCGGATAGGCCATTGCTGTGGGTCAGCTGGAATATTACAGGCTGGTGGTCTTGTTTGAGGGATCCTGATTTTGGGGTTTTCTGCGGGGGTTTGATATAGTCCCGTTGCAGGAGACTTGGGCCACAGACATTTTAGTCGTCCCTGGATACGATGTTTATAGTCTCCCTGCTACCCTTTCTCTTAGACAAGGATGACCTAATGGTGGTCTGGCTTTGCTGATAAGATCAGAGTTTAATATTAAGGTTACTCCTTTGAGTTCATTTAATGCCCATATATCGCTATATCATTGTAAATTCCCTAGGGGTTTTGAATTATTAATAAGTCATGTGTACTTCCCTCCTTATTCATCTCCTTTTTATTCTCATGATTTATGGGGTCAGTGGGAAGAATCTCTTTTTCTAAGTAATGAGCAATTTCCCTCTGTGCTGATGTTGGTAGGAGGAGACTTTAATACAAGGACAGGTAACCCTTCAGCTATGGGGGACGGCATAAACTTAGATGATGGGGCTTCATTTTCTAGGCTCCCTATGCGAGTCTCTCGAGATGGGGTTTGTAACAAGGAGCAGAAGGCTTTTTTGGATAGAATCCTTGCCACTTATAACCTATGTATTTTGAATGGTGTAGTCTTAGGGGACTTGACCGGGGAATTTACATCCCACACCCCCTTTGGCTCTTCAGTGGTTGATTATTTTATGATCTCAGAGGAAGTAAGCCATGTCATTAAATCTTTACAAATTTGCCCTAGATCTGAGTCTACACATTTCCCTTTAGTACTTGAAATGGGGAACTTGGATTGTTTTCTGACAGTATCTGTTTTAGGTCCCAGGGAAGATTATTGTGTTAGGGTAAAATGGTCAGAATCAGTTGAGCGCCTTTTCTTAGATTTTATTAGTAGGCAGGAAGCTTTAAAGGTGGGGCAGGATATAAGGGAAATCCATGATGAAGCTGAGCTGATGAGGCTCTATGGTGATTTGATGGACTTTTTGTCCCCATTTCTCAAGACCCAGAAATCCTGGAGGCCCCTTAGGTGTAGACCTCCGGGTTAGTTTGACCGTGATTGTTATAACTTAAGGTCCAAATTGAGAGGTGCAACAAAGCTTCTGAAACTAAGCCCCTCGGCTCATTCCCGTTGGACTTATTTTGAATGTAGACAAAAGTATCGGAAGCTGCTGGACATTAAGAAGAAGGTACACCAGGAGGATGGTTGGAAGAAATTATTAGAAGTAGCCAATTCTAACTGTCCAACCGCTTTTTGGAAATTGATGCATCAGCATTTTAAGGGGGGCTCTGGAGGTTTAATGCAAAGGCTGCTTGCACAGGTAGTTTGGCAGGAACACTTCTGTGCTTTATTTCCTTTGCCGGGGCATTTTATCCCAGAAATATATATTGCATCTGCTAACCAATTTCCCCATTGGTTGGATGTTACAGAAGAGGAAATTAGGGATGGGCGAACGCGGTTCGGCAGTTCGGAGTTCAGCCAGAACTCGGCCTGTTCGGATGACCGAACTCGAACCTGAACGCGAACATACCGAACACCAAACGGCGAAATGGCCGAACTGTTCGGTCAGTTCGGATCGCGTTCGGATGAGTTTGGGTGGCAAAAAAAGGTTCACTGGAAGGTCAAACATTACAGGGAGGTGTCAGTCACTGAGGAGCAGACTTCCAGGCACCAGGGGTGGAGAGGCTTGCAAGAAATGAAACTAATTATCTGCCTCCCCCCTTCCCAACACCTTCTGAGCTAGTCACT
>QEPC01003560.1:182519-194684 GCA_003113815.1 Sphenodon punctatus
TTATTATTATTATTATTATTATTATTATTATTATAAGCATTTATATAGTGCCAGCGATGTACCTGGCACTTTACAAAAAACAAGATAGACACGGTCCCTGCCCGAGAGCTTACAATCTGAAGACAGGAGGAGGGGAGACAGGGAAGGGGGAACAGAGGGAGAGACAAGGGATTGAGACCTGTTGGATATATTCGTTATTGCCTATCTTGATGACATTCTTATCTACTCGGCTATGCACCAGCAACATGTGGAACATGTCCGTAAAGTCCTCCGATGCTTACGTGTGCATAGCCTATATTGTAAATTAGAGAAGTGCGCCTTTCACCTTACGTTGGTGAACTTTCTTGGATTCGTTATCACTCCCACGGGAATCAAGATGGAGCCCCACAAGGTGGATGCCATTCAACAATGGCCCCCGCCTAAGGCAGTCAAACCCCTGCAAAGCTTTCTCGGCAGCACAAACTACTACCACCAATATATTCCCCATTACGCTGAGATCACCACCCCCTTGACACGCTTACTGAAGAAGGACCACGACTTCTCCTGGGGCCCAGAACAACAGCAGAGCTTCCGCTACCTAAAGGAAGCGTTTATGACAGCTCCCCTCCTTCTCCACCCAGATTTCCAGCAACCCTTTCAAGAGGAAGCAGATGCCTCTAACCAGGTCCTCGGGGCTGTCCTTTCACAAGAATCTGCCACCAACAAGCAAATGTTACCCTGTGCATACGATTCTTGTCAGCTTAGCCATCAAGGCAGCGTTTGAGATGTGGCGACATTACTTGGAGGGCGCAAGGCATCCAGTCATGGTCATCACCGATCATAAAAACCTAACATACCTGCAAATGGCACAAATCACAAATGCAAGACACACTCGCTGGGCCCTTTTTTTTTGCCCGCTTCTCCTTTGTGATTCGCTATCGTCCCAGCAGACTTAACCTCCTGGCCGACGTGCTGTCGCGGTATCACAAGGGAGGCAGCGAGGGAACATCAAGACAAGGCCCCATCTTAGCCCAGAAGGTCTTTGCGTCCACCTATGTGTCCTGGGAACACCTTACTCAGGCAACTGCGCAGGAACTACTATCGAATAAAGACCCCTCCTGGAAGGAAGAGGCCAGATTACTAAAGAGAGACGCACTCATCGTCGTTCCCCCCTCTTGTCAGCCCCAGGTCCTGTGGGTACATCACGACACCCCCGTTAGCAGGACACCTGGGAAAAGAGCGAACCTGTCATCTATTCCAACTAAACTTCTGGTGGCCACCCCTAGTTCAAGACATCCAACAATATGTTGCTAGTTCTGCAACCTGTGCACAGACAAAGAGCCCTAGACAAGCCCCAGGGGGTCTGTTACAGCTCCCTGAGCCCCCTTATCGACCATGGCAAACAGTAGGCATCAACTTTATTGTGGAACTACCCCCCTCCTGGGGATACACCACTGTCTGCGTAGTGGTGGACCATTTCACCAAAATGGTCCGCTTCATTGCTTACAAAGGATTGCCTACAGCTCACTGCACAGCATTCCTCTTCATCCACCATGTGGTAAAACTACATAGGTGGCCACTTGAACGTATCAGTGATCGCAGCTCGCAGTTCATATCCCATTTTTGGAAGGCCTTATTTACGGCCCTACAAGTGCAACTGAAACCCACTACCACTTACCATTCCCAGGTGAACGGCCAAGCTGAAAGGGTCAATCAGGATTTCAAGCAATACCTCTGTTGCTATATCAACTATCTCCAGGATGACTGGTACACCTGGTTACCCTTAGCAGAATTTGCGCATAACAATGCTCTCAATGCCTCTCTTGGAGACTCCCCGTTTTACATAAACTATGGGTTTCACCCACAAATCGGCGTGCCCGATATCTCTGCAATCCAGGTACCCGCAGCAGGAAGCTTAGTGCAACACATCCAATGAACCCAAGCCCTCGCCAAGGACACTTTGGCCCGCTCTCGACAACACTACAAGGACAACGCGGACCACCATTGACGGCACCCTGTATTCCTCCAGCCTAGAGATTACATATGGATAAGCAAGCAGCACTACCCGTCCACACGGCTGTCTAAGAAATTAGACAAGTTCTTTGGACCATATCACATTGAAAAACAACTAAACGAGGTAACCTACAAGGTCTGTTTGCCTCGCACCTGCAAATCCACCACATGTTCCATGTCTCTCTGTTAAAAAAAAAAAAGCCTCCGCCGTTGACTGCCCCATGTTTCCACCTCCCATTCTGGAGCCTGCACTTCCTGAGAACACCGACTATGAGGTAAAAGCCATCCTCAATGCGAAAATGTTCTGAGGACATCTACACTACTTGATCGATTGGGCAGGGTTCAGCCCAGATAACCATTCCTGGGAACCCATGTCCCATGTCACGGCACCCCGATTAGTACGGCTGTTCCTTCAATGGCACCCACAGAAGCCAGGACCCCATTGGACCCTTGGGCAGGGGGTTCGCAGAGGGGGGTGTACTGTAAGGGATGCCCCCTGGCACCGCGGGCGCAGGCCCCAGCGACAGGGGATCCTGACCCCCCAGGGGACACAACCCCTGACTCCTCCTGATGCGGAGGTCCCAGCGGGACCCTCAAGAGCTCCACAGGACGCAGGAGAAGCCTGGGCGGTGCCACGAGAACTTGGACCCGCCCCTGTGGCATTGCAGGATGTGGGGGCGGGGCCTGTGCCATTGCGCCACTCGCTACAGCTGCAGGCACATCACGGGGGTGTGGCAGACACCTTAAATGTTGACTCTGTAAGGCACACAGCACTGGTGATCTGAGAGACTGGCCCCCCCCTTCACTGTGAGCTGATTGCCAAGGGACTATTCCTGCTTCTGCTACCCTGTCCTGTCTCCTTGCCCCTCCCCCCCTGCCAGCGTGTTAGAGTATCTGGGTCACTGAATGTGAGTGGTGGTGAGTGCCCTCAATCTTGTGTTCTTTCCTTAGAGTGCTTGTGGGAATACATGGGAGAACGAATGTGGTTGTGCCTGTGTTCCCTCCCCCTGAGGGGTTCCACCCTTCCCTAGTTGGAGCACCTGCCCCCTTGCCCTACCCCCCACAACCCTGGTCCCTTATCCCTCCTACCCTCACAATGGGCACAGACCTTCCCCCTCCTTGTGATGCACGTACGGGTCTGTACTGTGTGAAAGGCAGAGAGAATCACTCTGGTCTTGCTTGCCTGGCACCCAATGATGACAGAGGCCTAATCTCTTGGAGATTTAAGGGCCACCATTCTATCCTGATGGGCATACTATCCCCCGTACCCGACCAGAGAGCACTGATGGAGCCGACTCGCCTGAGGAGGCTGTTGAGGGGAGGCTTCCCATGTCATTGTGCCCGTGTGACCCTTGTGTTCTGCCCCCCCCCCCCCCCCTGTGACAACCTCTCAGGTGTCCTGGATTTTCAAGGATTCAACACCTCTTTTGTTATCTGCCCCACAGACACTGAAAACTGGTGCAAAGTTGTGCATTAGAAACGGCGAGGAGGGAGAGCACAATTTACAAACCATCACTGAGAAAATGAAATGAATTCTCCAGCCTGAAAGAGCCAAACCAGCCAAGCCGGTTTCCCCAAGCAAACTAAGGGCGTTTATAGACGATCCCGCTTACAAGCGGGATCGCTAAAAGCCGGGTTTTCCTGCCGCGGCGTCTCTACATGCCGTGTCTGATGTTCAGACACGGCGCAGAGTGCGAGTGCGCATGCGCACCCTTCTGCGCATGCGCACTCGCGCACGGGACCAGGAAGTGCGGCGTAAAGCCGGCACTCTGGGAATCCGCGTCGGAGGGGGCAGGATCGCCTGCCCCCTCCGACGCGGATTCAAAAGCAGCCCACGCATATAGACGAGCGGCAAGAAAGGCGGCTGATCAAAGGATCAGCCGCCTTTTTTGTCTCGTCTATAAACGCCCTTAGAGCAGCCTCTTCGATACAGTGGTTAAGGGATTCTATTGTCCCCTGTCACTGCTTTATTGTTCTTTAATGGCTCTTCTTCTTGCAGTCTTTGGAATGGTTTGGTCTCCTGAACAAACGTGACTGCATCTGGGCCACCAGGGTGGGTGGGGAGAAGCCCTGCTCCCATGGTGCACCCAGTGCCCTGTCCCCTACCATGATGAACAATGATGGCCAGCCATGGCAGACCCAACATGGGCTGGGTTGGCAACCTGGGAACAAACATGATAGCCCGCTATGGATCGCTTTGGTCCAGTCGGGCAGGCCTTAGCCTGGGCTGTGACTTCGGAGGTTTTCCGAGGTCAGAGCCTGGTCTAGCCACTGACACGGCCCCGGGCAATCCTGGACCAACATCTGGCAGTGCCTGCACAGATGTGCAAGTAAGGTCCAGCCCAAAGTGGGCCACAGAAGGCAACAGCAAGCTGCTGTCACATCTGTTTTTACCCAGGACAGGGTTTAAGTCTGGCTTATGAGAGAGGTTATATGTGAATCCTTTAACTTTTTAAGATTGCTTAAATATGAGACTGGGCTGAAAAAAACCAATGGACTACTCTGAATTTGCATATATATATATGTAAATTTTATGCACATTTTTCCTGCATTGTTCTGCATTTTGATAGCCTCTCATTTCAGAGTGCAGGGGTTGAGAGGTATGAAAGATTTCTGAGGGTAGTGCTGAAGTCCAAGTTCTGAGGAATAGAGGTGGAACTTTGGGGTGGCTTTGCGTTGTGTCACTTCATATTTCATGAGATAAGCACTGCCTCTGAATGTCCGGTCTGAGGTGTCTCAAGTTCAACAACCCCCTACAAAATTATAGGTCCCCAACATTTTGAAAGGGTTGATTCTTGTGTTGCCATGGTGACACATATGCAGTGAGTTCCAGCAGAACAGTAAAGTCTCCCATAGAACAAAGCAATTTCCTGGTATCTCTGTCTACAGTTTGCTGAGATCCTTTTCACACCCCACATAAGTCTATTTCTCCCCACTCTGAGAACAGGCTCAGTACATTGTAACCCAAACAATTATTCATTTCTTGGTTTTACCCTAATAAATCTCCAGTGTTACGAGAAAATATGAGAACTGGCTAAGAGGTTTTGTTTCTAATAAAAGTAATGGATAATATAACTAATATTTTCATTTCCAAGTATCAGAAAAGAAAACTTAGGAAGAAAGTAATTAACTGATTCTTAAAACCAAAAATGGTTTGGTTCCCAAAACTGACAGTGTGAAATCTTCAGTTACATTACACTTTGAGGGGGAAACAAAGTTTTCATTCTATTTCTACAACTAAAAATGGAAAAATACCCATTTTTGACAAATTTCAGTAGTCTAAAAACTTTTAATTTGTTTCAGAAATGGAAATTTTAATTTTTAATATATCATGATTGAAAAATGAAAAAGCTTTAAAATGTCAAACATTTTTAAAACATGAAAAAAAATCAAATAGAATGATTTTTTTTTGCAATTGTGGGGGGGATTACTAAAAAATAAAATCAGAAAATATTGATCAGCTCTAGAAAAGATATTTATGGCAGTAACTGATCTTTTCCCATAGGGATATTTTATGGATCATCCATATCGATAACCAGGTATCCAATGAAAACCAAGTTAAACTTGAAATCAAGTCTGGGGGAGGGTGTCTGAACAGGAAAGGAATTATGGGTAAATGGAATGAGCCAGTAACCATGGAACAAACAGAAAAAAGGCAAAAGGTCAACATGGTAAATGGTAAAAATCAGTAACATTGCTAATATCAGTAAATTAGTTAAACCACAGGTCTTCCCCTGGTATCATTACTGCCCAAAGCATCCTACAATGCAGCAATCTCCCTTCACCCCAGAAGACTTGACAGGGCTCCTTATCAGAACCCCTAATTTCTTTTCCAGAGTCCGTGACATATAGGGATGGGCATTCAAACTAAATTTAGACAGATTTGGATATGTTACGGATTCAGATCTGTAATTTGCAGAGATAGTTATGGATTACAGGTTCAGATTTTCTCTTTGAAGTCAATGGGAAATTTCCCCATTGAAATCAATGACAAACTGATCTATAGCTCAAGTCTCATCCCTAGCCCCGGGACAGTGGTCTGACCTCCCCCCCCACTTTATTTCCCAGGGCCCCAGAGTGGTACTTACTGCCTTAGAGGGCTTGATTGAAGCACCGCCACCATTCCAGCAGGCTCCCTCACCACAGCATGCTCCCTGCTCCGAATCGCGCATATGCAAAATATCCATCACCCGTAACGTCATTTTTGCACTGTCGTCCTTTTGGTTAAGGGCGGTGGCCATCTTGCACATTTGCAAAACGGCTCCAACGACCATTTTGCACACGTGCAATAAGGAGCAGGGAGGACGCTGTGGCGAGGGAGTCTGCCGGAGTCCCCACAGCAGCAGCAGTGCTTTAATCAAGCCCTCTAAGGCCAGTGAGAAGACTCCCCTTTTCCGATAGTTGCGGATTAATCCGGAATGCCCATCCCTCCCTCCTGGTGAGAGCAGGAGGGTAGGGGGAGGGCTTCAGGCAGCAGGGTGGAGGTTGGAAAGTAGTCGCGGGTGGATGTTGGTAGCATATAGAGGAGAAGGTGGGAGGGTGATGTATTTCTGTATCCTGTGTCTGGGGGTTTATTAGAATTGTATTAGTTGTTAAATGAATTGTAAAGGGGGGTGTGTGTTGTTGTGACTGGTGATTTTTTTGAGATGTTATTGGTGCATTGTTGCACAATACATGTATTATGTTTATGCTGTGAGCCGCCTCGAGCCATTTGTAATGGGAGCGTGCGGGATATAAATTAGAAATGATATTCAATGAAATTAGTGACAGGAGGGGTAGCTGCTGCCTGCCTAATGAGGTGTGACTAAGCGTGCAGCATCTCTAGCAATCCCAGACCCCTTTTGTCTTGGGTTCAATTCCTAGACCAGATGTCTCATGTCACTATCATGGCTGCAGAGATTATTAGCCCTTAGAAAAATGTACCTGGCCCCTAGATGCTCCAACCCCAACTGACCATGAGGAAGAAACAGGGGCACAACCAAGGTGTGAGGGCTGTCTCACCGGGGATCAGATCCTCAGAGTACCAGCTCACTTTACCTAGGGTGAAAACAAATTTTCTGGGCAACTACCATATCTGATGGATTCGCCCTATCCAGTCCACTGAAACAGAGATTAACTGTGATCCAGTTCCCGTTACATTGGAGATCGGCTTCAGTTATTCCAGTTTGTCTATTTTAATATTTTGATTCAGTTACTTCAGTCATTTTGGTATTTCATTTTGGCAATTATACATGCACGGGAACCAAAACCCAAGTTCATTGGCCAAACCAATATACCTAAAATGTTAGAATGGAAGGGGTTACTGAACCAGAATAACCAAAACAACAGATATGTGGAGATCCATGGTGAAAACAAAAATGCATTCGAATTCCACATATCATTCAAAAAATGAGGATAATCTCTGTGAATGTCCTGTTTCAACCCTATCTCCACCCCAGCCCCACACATACTTCATTTTGGCCCCCTGGGGATCTCTCTGAACTGCCATTCCCTCCCTTCCTCCCCTGTCACCTTCATTGGGCACAAAGCAGCTCCCAACAGCAGTGAGGAGGAGGGAGTGTGTCTATGGTAGCAGCAGAAAGACTGGCCGGAAGTGGTGGGCAGAGCCAAGGGAGGAAGTGGGGTGGAGAGTGTAAATTGGCTCTGGGCTGATACCTCCAGCAGAGCCAATCTGACAGCAGCAGAAAAGGGGGGGGGGAGGGTAGAGCCAGGAGAGGGGGAACAGCCTCTGTCTCTGCTTGTACTTGGGAAGGGACAGGTTCAGGAACGTTGGGGAGCATCAGGGATGGGGCTGCTGGAGTCAAAGAATGCCCTACTTAATTAAATTTGGTCTGCACCCTTAATGGAAGCTGGGTTTCCCACAGAGAAACAAAGAGCACAGGATATTAGGTCTGGCTTCTCTAGTATTTGTGCAAGCTGCCACTCCTGGGAGTGAAAGGCAGGACAGGCAGCCCAAACCTGAGTTTCCCACCTCTTAAGGTGTGAGATAGGCAAGATAGTGAGACGGAGGGGCTCCTGACATGGTTCTAGAGAGACCAGGCTGGCAGTCCTGACTTGCTGACATTCCACTTCCCATCAACGCCATTAGTGAGGCTAAGACATGACTGTCTGCCTCACTGCCTTCCTCAGCGCCTGCTTGATGTCCTTGTTCCTCAGGCTGTAGATGAGCGGGTTCAGCAGGGGGGTGACAAAGGTGTATATCAGGGCAATCTGCCGGTTCTCGTCCTCTGAGGAGCTGGAGCCGGGACGCAGGTAGACGAGGCTGCAGCAGCCGTACTGCAGGAGCACCATCATCAGGTGGGACGAGCAGGTGGAGAAGGCCTGGCGTTGCCCAGCTGAGGAGCGGATCCTCAAGATGGCAGCCACAATCAAGACATAGGAGGTGCAGATGAGAAGAAAGGGAATAGTCAGGACTAGGATGCCAACACTGTACAGTACAGTCTGGTGGAGGTGGGTGTCAGCACAGGCCAGATGCAGCACTGGGGGCACGTCGCACAGAAAGTGGTTGATTTCAGGCAAGTGTCCGCAGAAAGGCAAAGTGAAGATCAGCACTGTCAACTCCAGTGACAGCAGGAGGGCAAGGACCAGGGATCCAGCCACCAGTTTCACACACAACTGCCAGGTCATGATGAGGGAGTAGCATAGGGGATGACAGATGGCTACATACCGGTCATATGCCATGGACAGCCAACATGAAACAAACCATACCCCCTAGTGCCAGAAAGAAGAACATCTGGGCACCACAGCTGGCAAAGGTGATTGTCCTGTGGACATCCAAGACACTGGCCAGCAGCTGGGGCACCACTGTGGTGGTGTAGCAGATCTCCAGGAAGGAGAGATTGGCCAGAAAGAAGTACATGGGGGAGCGGAGAGAGTGATCAGTGCAGACCACCCACATGATGGAGACGTTGCCACAAATGATCATGAGGTAGAGCAAGAGGAAGAGCGCAAAGAGGAGGTGCTGAGTCTCGGGCACGGTAGAGAATGCCCGGAAGACAAATTCAGAAGCAGTGGACTCATTGGGTTGACCTATTAGTCCCAGGTGCATTTCTCCTGCCAATAGATCAAAAGGATGATGAGATGCAAATGTCAGTATTACGGACATGCTTTTTAGTATTAATTATTAATTTACTAGTAAGTATTTATATAGCACTAACAATGTACTCCACACTGAACAGTCATTACATTGGAAACAGGTCCCTGCTCTGAGGGGTTTACAATCTAGGAGAGACAAGGGAGGCAGGAAAAGGGGGAAAAGAGGCAGAGAAAGGGATGCATTCATGAAGTTGCAGGTGCATGCGATTTGCATAGTTATAGGAGAGAATGTGATCCTGAATGAAAGGACAATAGAGAGAAAGGACATCAGTGAGCAGTCTGTGGGGGTGAGAAGCTAGGGAAAACCTGACGGAAAAAGTATGTTTTTCGGAGGAATTTGAAGGTTGGGAGGAAAGGAGAATGAATGTTCTCTCTCTGCCTTCATGTAACCTAACTTTCATTGTTTAGAAATCTTCTGGGCAAAGATTTCTAAAAGGGACTAGTGATTTCAGCTGTCCATTAGGAGACACTATGAAGTGAAGATCTTTCACTCCTGTTGGGCATCTGAAAATCACCTGCCACTTTGACAAACCTGGACCTGTAGCTTTGATTTTCACCAGAGCTGATTTTCTTTAAACTTGTTTTTATTTTATTTTTTGCTCCACCCCCCTGGTCTCAGTGAGCACCTCAGGAAAAACCATGCCTAGAGCTTCCAGGCAGAGCTAAGTGCAGATATTCCAGTGGGTATATCTGGAGAACGCTTCTGCACTGCAGAGACTGAAATGGTCCAGCTCATCTTCAGTCTGAGGCTGAATTAGGAACAGCTTGAATGCAAGGAATTTGTCTAGGAAACTTAGAAACATCTGTCAAAGTTGATTTACACTGGAAGCTAGAACTCAGCTCTAACAACCCCTACCAGCAACTGCTTAGGTAGATTAATCTGTCAATAGATTGACTGAGCGGGGTGTCTATAAGAAATCCCAAAGACCCATACCAGTGGAGGAAGAATGTTAATTTATTGGACTGGTTCTGACCAGAAAACCCATATTTTTCTTTCCTACAGATTATGTAACCATTAAGCAAGCACATAAAGCCCCACGTTGTTGGCCCCAGCCTAATGCTCGTCTGGCAGCTGAGAATTCCCTTGAGTGATGGAGGAGCATCTTCCACTACTAGACTGACTAGAGCTGCTATCCAGCTGACATTGCAGTCTCTAGGCTGTCATATTACGATCCATGAGCCTGATTCGGCTGTTTACACTCCTGTGAATCAGGAATGACTCCTCTGCAGTCATTAGATTCACACTATCTGAGATTGAAGTCAGGTTACACGTTTGTACAGTGGAATAGCCAGTGAATCTGCAGGGTCCTGGACTGGGCTGCAAGAAGGCCCCACAAATCAGAGCCCCATGGCACTTGGGGGTGCAGATGCATGTATGAGATCTCCACCATATGAGATCACACAAAAATCATTTGCAAAGCTCCTCGGTGTAAGAGGGGATGTAACAGACAGCGTCATAGCACTAGCTCTCCTCCTAATGCCCTCAAACCCCTCTGGGAGGAGAGGACAAGGCATGGTTTTGGGGTCCTTGCTAGTGACCCTGTATTGCTTCTCAGCTTTGGCAATGCGTGTGCACTCTCTCACTCTTGCTCTCTCTTTCTCACACGCACATGAACGAAAACAAATCTAATTCGGTAACTGTGGTTAATAACCGATATTCTGGATGGTTAAAATGGTAAACGTATCGGTAACTGAACAACAGGAAGGGTAACTGGCTTTGGTTAATACTGTTATTGGTTAACCAACTACCTGAAATACAGAATGGAATCGATAACCAGGTATCCAATGAAAATCAAGTTAAACTTGAAGCCAAGTCTGGGGGAGGGTGTGAGAACAGGAAAGGCATTTTGAGTAAATAGAATGAGCCAGTAACCATGGAACAAACAGGAAAAAGGCAAAGCGTCAACATGGTAAACAGCAAAAATCGGTAATACTGCTAATATCGGTAAATTGGTTAAACCACAGGTACCGATTAGTAACCGATAGTTATCGGATTGGTTTGATTATTGCAAAACTGACAGTTATGGTTACCCATATTTGCATGGGTAACCATTTCAGCTCTAACACATACATGCAATGTCAAATCACTGCTAGGGGACAACACTAAAGGACTTGTATTTTTGGAGCATCTGCCCACAGTGGGATCAAAGGAGCTGGTTTTACTCTATGAAGGAACATTCCTTCCTATCCTTGCTTAGGAAAGAAGGGGCAGAAGGGGAAAGGCAGGTCCCTTACAGCCTCTACGAATATGGGGAGGTGAGGACTGGGCAGTAGTCTTGAGTCCAGGAAGCAGACTGGGATGCAGAGACCAAGACAAAGGTATCCGTTTCCTCCTCAGTGCTGCCCTTCCCGTAGAACCTTTTAATCAAAGCAAAGGGCTTTTACAGGGCCAGGGTAGCCTTCTCCCAGTCTTCACTTTACCAGCTGTGGTAAGGTGCCAGATCTTCAGCTCCACTGGCCACTGAGAGAACATCTGGCCCCAGAAACCTAGTATCAGAACCATTTTAAAACTGATGCTGGGGAACAGATGAGACAGAGCTGGGCATACCCCTAGATCTGGACTAGGGGGAAACCACTGGCCTTTTATGCATGATGAATTAATCCTTCCAGGCGATGATGGAAAGATATAGAGAAGAGATGTTGGAAGAACGACTGATCCATGGCAAGAGAGCTTTCTGACAAATAAGCCACTGCCAAACTTGCTGCTGACAGAGAAATCATTCTTTGTCATTTTCCCTGCACTTCAAGCTCTCCAGTGATGCTGGCTGGGATAAGAAATTCCGAGTCCTCATGCTTTATGGCTAGATGGACCCCTCTGTGTGTACACACTCACCCGCCCACCCACCCCCGCTCTCTGTCTCACACACACCACCACCACCAGGGTTCCATGGGAAGCTGGAGCAGAGTTTTCATATTTAGTAGCCAATAATATAACATTTAAAACTATGGGCGAATTCACACGTGCAGCAATTATCTGGATTTTTAAAAACTGGTTCTCAATAGTTCGCTGTTAACAAGTCCTGTTGCATTCACATGCATGCCATACCGATTTTAAGTACAGCGAAATAATGCATTCAG
>QEPC01003560.1:210240-256442 GCA_003113815.1 Sphenodon punctatus
CAATTTATTCTTTTCTTGTGTGAAAGGGCAGGTTGTCCCTGCTCTGCTCTAGCCCTGGATCTGCTTCGGAACATCCAGGCCCATCACCAGCGGAGCAGGCTGCCCGAACTTGGGACACCAGCAAGAGACGGGGCTGCTGTCTGTCTGCTCAGCGGACGGAGCTGTTGCACTTCTGTTCTTGGCCAGGGGTTGTCCCGGGCAACCCCACTGAGTTGTGAGTGGCAGCCTAGGGTGTGGGGGAGGGGGTGCCCTATGGCTGAGTGACAGCATGCAGAGCTGTCATGGCAGCCGCCGGGTCTGTTTAAACCCAACCCAGGCAGGGCTGCAAGCAGGCAGATGCAGGGGTGCACCCCTGGAACTGAAAATCCAGCTCTCTCCCATCACTGAAATTGTGGTGGAAATGGGGTAAATACATCAAAAACCCCGCACACGCAAGCAAAACTTCATGCGAGCCCCCTGCCATGACTTCGGCTCACAACCGCTCCAACACCTCCACCCCTGGTTTGTGTACAAGCAGCCTGAGTCAGTTACAACCAAAACAGAGTTTACCTTAAGAGCTGCATTTATTTATATAAAATGTATTTATTTATATAAAAACTTAATACCCCGCCCCTCCTGCCAACAGGCAGTCCGAGGCAGCTTACAATATTCAATAGACATTTAGACCTAGCCTAGACTCTGCGTGCTCCTACTCAGCCATAATAGCTGCACCAAGTGCTAGGGCATGTCCTGCATAGGGCAGCCAAGAACAGTTATTATAGTCAGCGTACTATAGAGGCCACTTTTAGACGAGCGGGTCGCCGTTGTGCGACGTTTCAGAATCCCGCAACATGGGATTACACGCAACAGCGGTCGGGGAGCATGCGCATGGGACGCAGTAGCGCATGATTTGCCAACCGCGAATTAAATACCCCGATTGCGAGGAATTTAATTCGCGGTCGGCAAATCATGTGCTACTGCCTCCCATGCGCATGATCCCCGAGCGCTGTCGAGTGTAATTCCGCGTCATGGGATTTTGAAACATCGCGCGAGTGACCCGCTTGTCTAAAACTGGCCAGAGTTCCAGGAACTTGAGTGATTTAGGGAGAAGCCAGTGGCGCAACCAGTATGATTAATATATTTGAAGAATTCCCTATGATCTCCCACTGGGGTTTCTTTTTTCTTACACCAGTGCTCCTCACACTCATGGTGTCATTTCAAGTTTATTAATGGAGCCCATGTACTGGGGCCCCCCATGACACACAGGGCTCCTTGTAGTCACACAGTCTGCACTTGCCTGGCTCCAGTCCTGGCACCCTGTCCTAACATAGGGCATTTTCAGACAAGATGCTTACCTCCCACCCACTATACATGTTGCAGGGCTGTAGTGTTGCCCTAGGGGTGCCCTGTAACATGTATAGTGGGTGGGTGGGTAGTGTTTTGTCTGAAAACGCTCATACACCTTCGGTGGATCAAGTATCTTGTATTCCTTCCTCCTCCCCCTCCCCCCAATGTATCTAGCCCCTCAAGATTTGTGGTTTGTTCTCCCAGCCCTTGTGGGCTGGCAAAGTAATCACTGCCTTAGTCAGGAACCCTTCCTTTGCCCCTCTTTGCTTATTTTCTCAGACAGCTATCAGCCCTGCCCTTCCTTCCTCAGCATCAGGCTGCTATGTTTCACAGACCTCTTCCTGTCACACCCTCCCAGCCACTTCTCCTTCTCCCTCACCCAAACCCTGCCAGCCTGTCCTGTGCTTCTGGCTCAGTGCACATATAGGGCACATGCGTGTGGCTTCCCATATCAGCTGCTTAGTCGGTTTTAAAATGGCAAATAGCCATAATAAATTTTGATTGTTTAGTCCATCTAGACAAGACTGTGTCCTGGATACAGTTACCTCAAAGCGGTTGTACCCTGCAGATATTTAAGGAACCTTTCTGTTATGATGCAATAGACATGGAGGGCTTGCAAACCCAGCATTGCATAGGCAAAGCATTTAGTTTCGGCTAACAGAAGATGTTAGGGTAATCCAGGGGTGGGGGTCCTTTTCCCTCGAACGGTTACTTTGAAAATTATTACAAGCTTTGAGGGTCACATAGGAGTTGGGGGGGCAGCAGGAGTACTTAAGAGGTGCACTCAGGAAGAGGCGGATCATAGATATGTGCCATGGATCTATCCCCTATCCTTGTGTACAAGCCCTCATCTCTGCTCTCTTACCCCAAGTCTTTCAAATGCAGGAACTGGGAAAGGGGCCAAATAAAAACTAGCCATGGGCCACATTTGGCCCAGGGGCCTGAGGTTTCCAATCCCTGGGGGAAACCATGTTTAAACGTCTGGGCCAATGCACATGTACAACTTTATTGTGGTGACTTAACTAAACTTGAGGTAAGACCTTTTTGTCTATTATTAATTATTATTATTTGTATTATTATTATAAGCTTTTATATAGCGCCAGCGATGTACCTTGGTGCTTTACAGAGAATAAAATAGACACAGTCCCTGCCCGAGAGCTTACATGAATGGAAGGTGACTAAGGTGGTAACACCAAGCTGGAACTTGGGTCAGGTCTGTAGTGTAGACACTAGACAGACTTTTGATCTGAAGGCTTGGGATCTCTGTTTTCATATGAAAGATGTTTTGGATGGCCATGATGATGGCTGCATTAACAGGTGTGTTGTATCCAAAACACAGGTGGTGCTGGTGAGACCTCACCCAAAGTATTCTGTTCTGTTTGGGGTACTGCACTTCAAGAAGGATGCTGACAAATTAGAGAAAATTCAGAGAAGAACAGTGCAGATGATAAAGGGGTTGGAAGACCAGCCATAGGAGGAAAGGCTGAAAGAACTGGGTATGTTTAGCCTAGCGAAAAAGAAGATTTTTTTTTTTTTGGGGGGGGGGTGGGGGAGACATGATAGCTGTTTTCAAATATTTAAAATAGTGCAACAAAAAAGCTGGTGAGCATAATCGGGTGGCTTCTCTGAGGCGATATGAGCCCTATTACTGGGCTGCCTAGCGGCTATATAGCCAGGCATCAAACATGGGGCATGCTCAGTAGAGCCCCAGAAAGCCTGCTGAGCATGCTCAAGGCCTATAAAGGGCCTGAGCTCAGTCTACTAAGGGTGGCCAAAGGAGAAGGAGCTTACTGCTTCAGCTCCCTCCTCACCACTGCATGAGATCCCTCTGGACCCTCCTCTGCAGAACCTGTTTGGAGGAACAGCAGATGGAACAGCTCAGGTGGGATCTGCCTATTTTAGGCCACCATGACTACCAAAGAACTCTGAGGGTCTCAGACCTTGAGAGGCCAAACCCCACAACTAAGGGACTGGTCTGAGGACCCTAAAGGGTATAAAACCCATGTGCTAGTACGCTATTGGAGGCGTAGACCTTGGCTACAAGGGGAGGTTGGAGGCCAAGGGTGAGACCTCTACATGGGTATCCCACATAGTGTGCCCCTTCTTAGGGGGATACAGCCCAGCTGACTAGGCATGGCAGCGGGGTTTTGCTAATTCCCCCAAAGATACCCCAGTGCCCCGTGCGGCCCTGGAAGACCCCCTGCTACAGTGAGCATTTGTTTTCCGCTGTCACAGAAGATAGAAGAGGGAATGGACTTAAATTAGGGCTGAAATGAGAATCCCATGTGTTCTCACGAGAATGCGCAAGGTTCTGGCAGCCTCTCATGAGATCTCGCTGAGATTTTTGAGAATCTTATGAGATTCTTGGAGATCTCAAACGCACTCTGCGCTTGCACAAAATGGCCACTCCAGCCATTCTACACTTGTGCAGCCCACCGGTGGCCATTTTTGCTCCTGTGCAGAGCATTTCGTGGGGTTCTAGAGAATATAGAGATTGATACATTTCTATCTCCCAAAAATATAGCAAATCAGTTTCTAAAGCTTATTTTTAAAACATTGGTTTTCTGTTGATTGATTTTCTAAGTATATAAAAATAATATAATTGATCAAATATTATATTTATCATATATATTCATATTCCCAGGAACCAAAAGTTCTAGGTTTTCAGGAACCATGAGAAATTTTTTTAAAAAAAAAAACCTATTTCAATTTCAAAGAGAGGTGGAGGCAAAGTAGTTTGAATGATATCTTTCATTGGACCAGCTATTGTTGGTGGAAATGTGCAAGCTTTCGGACCTCACAGGGTCCTTTCTCAGGCAAGTAGGAGTCCGAACTGAAGATCTGAGCAACGTACAGTGGCTATATATCAGGTAACGGAAGAGGTGGGCGAGGGGAGAAAACAGATAGGGAAGGGATATGATATATCAGGGAGACAGGAGTGAGAGGTAAAATAAAGTGGGTGATAAATGAACCACAGTAACAGAAGGCGAGAACAGAGAGAGATAAGCAATACAAAGGGTAAGGGAGGGTGAGTACATTAGATGATACAGGAAGGTAGTGAAAGCACTAGAAATAAGGTCCAGATATAGTGTGGTCGTCCCAAGTGACAGAGACAAAGGAGGTTCAAATGATATCTTTCATTGGACTAACTGCTGTTGGTGGAAATAAGCGAGCTTTTGGGCCACACAAGTCCCTTCCTCAGGCCTGTATAACCAGTAAAAATATATAAACTGAGCAAATGCAGAGCAGGTATATATGAGGGGGCATGGAATGGGTGGGAGTGGACAGAGAGGTGTGAGTAGAGCTGAAGATAAACAAAGAACAGTGGCGGATGTCATGGACAATGGCAACAGAAGTAGGAGGAATAAAGTGAGAGACTGGAGAAGGGGAAAGACTGGAGAGGGTTGTGTGTGGTGTGAAGGGAAGGGGTAATGCAAACAAAGGTTACAGAAACTGTCACTGATACAGATATGGATTTATAAAATACAGTAATGGCTAATGCAGAAAGAAAAGGGTACACAGCAGTAATGAAGGACTATGTTAACAGTAGAGAATAAATTAAATATGCAGTAGACTGTCAGATGTTTACAGGTTTTTGTAGAGGCTAGAGAAGTTTAGGTCTTTGTTAACCCTGCTATCCCCACCCACCCACCAAAGTTCATACCTTGATTCATATCTGCCAGCACTTGGCAGTTGGAACAAACCCTTTGCTGTGCACATAATGCTGAGTTTGTTGAGTAAATTGCATACTTTGAGTGCCTGCCTATAATGAAAACTGAAAGCAAAACTAAAAATTGAAATCAAAAGCATCAGTCTTTGCATGTTGTCACCACCCAGTTTCTCGCATCCACGGTGCTCAGTGATGTACTGGCAAGTAGCAGCGCATGGTTTTATTTGGCGTCTTGCCCTCTGTTAGCATAAAACCCCAGTCCAACATATGCCTCGTGTACCCCTCTCTATCATCTTCTGCATTACCATACAGAGGGGGTAGAAAACGTCTCTGCTTGTTGAGGGTGCTCTGCGCTTCACCGAGTGTCCAAACCTTGTATAGGGCAACAAACTAGGCCCTAGCTATTGGAAGGACCACCTCTCCCCCTGGGTGGCTCCTGCGGTCATCTGGGGGTGCCCGCCTGGAGGTTCCAGAGTATAGATGGGTGGGGACCAACAAGCAGCCGTTCTCAGCAGCCGCACTGGTGCTGTGGAACTCGCTCCCGGTGGATATCGGTCTCAGCCAGGATCTTCTCGGCTTCCGACATCAGTGCAAAAAGTGGCTCTTTCGCCAGGCTTTTGTGGGAGAGGATGGGTGAAGGGTGGGTTTGGGGAGGGGGAGGGATTGATGTTTCTGCACACCTTTCAATTTTATTTGGTTTTCACAATCTGGTTTAAAATGTTTTGTTGTACTTATTTATTGTTCGCTGCCCCAAGCTTCCTGAGGCAGGAGGGGCGGGGTAAAAACGTATGAAATTAATAAACGAATGAATTCCCCTTCAGTCAGTTCATAGTCCCGTACCCCGATTTACTTGTTTCCCTGAAGAGATTTGTCTCTGCCATCTAATCAAGACACTCTCAGTGGCACCACAGGTATCTTCTTGCTGTAATCAGGGCAGTGATGAGAAAAAGCAGTGAGCGGTCTACATTACTGACTGTCTTATTTCTGGCAGAGCATACATGTCAAGCAAATACTCAGTCTTGTTTGGATCCCAGTCTCTCATCTCGTCTGGGGCTGACCCTCTTCCATTCTGCTGATCTTGGAAATGCTTTCCTATGCAAACAACCCACAGCAATAGCTTTCTATGGTGTTATGATCCCTCATGCATTGCTCATTGCAAGTAAAAACTTAGTTTCTAAAGCTAAGTAATTATAAGTAACTTTGAATCAATGGGAAATAACATCCCAGCTTTGCTTCCACAAACATTCCTAGCACAGTGGCCTCACTGCCTTGCAAATCACCCCACCTGCCCATTTCTTAATATATAGTGATTCCACGCAGTTTTAAAACTGCATGCCTCTGTGGTACTGACATTTGTAACATTTTTAGATGAGTTGACGTGTGCACTGACGTGCTTGTGGCAGAAAGGTCTATGCAGTTTGTTTAATAGCCACCAGGATTAACAGTGCCGGTGCAGCAACACATACACACCCAGCATAAGCTTTGCAAAAACTTTTTCAACCTACAGCCGCTCTGTAGCCAATAGCAGCTCATGCTTGGCATGCAGCCAGTCCTGTAAAGATAGTATACATAACCAATAGTGGCCAATAGCTGCTCATGTGTGGTGCGCAGCCAATCCTAGCTAGGTGGCTGCCCATCTCTATAAGCTGTTCAAAACATTGGTTGTACATGCTGGAACTGTAGCCATGGTGATGCATGGAGAAAACTTGTTGTGGTCATTATGGCACTCCAGGTGTCTCTTCTGCTGTTGCCCAGAACCTGCAACTAATTCAACAGATTCAAAAATACTGCATTCATTGGCTTGATGATGTGTTCTCACAGAACAGAAAGGCTTTCACTTGACTGGTGGCCAGGATGGTGGGCCACGCCACACTGTAGAGGTGGGTTATGCTTTGGTGCCATGCACTGCCTACCTCCAGCATCAATGGACCTTGCTGGGGAATATTGAAGCTGCACAGGGGCACCTGATGCTTGTTAAGAGGCACCTGTTGGCAGATGCAGCTTCGATCGCTGATACCATGTGCAGGACTGTGTCCACAGAGAGGACTGTCTGAGTGAAGAAGAAAAGCACAGACTGGTGGGAGAATGTACTGTGCTCCTGGGGAGATCATGAATTTCAGAATATCCTGTAGCCGCATCCTGCAGATGGTCAAGATCCTCAGGCCTCGATTGGAGAAGCAGAGCATGGTGATGTGGGCACTCATCCCCATTGAGAAACAAGTTTCCATCACCATCTGGAAGCTTGCCACTCCTGACTGTTGCTCTGCTGCCCAGCAATTTGGCATTGGCACCTCCATGGTGGGCACCATATTAGTGGAGGTTTGCATGGGGATCATGGACTTGCTGCTGGACTGGGTGGTGCAGTTGCTTGGTCTGTCATCCCACCAAGGTAATGGAGGGCTTTCATCAGGAATGGTTCCTGAACTGTATATGGGTGATTGATGGGAGCCATATTGTGACAATATGTCCATCCCATAGCAACAGATGGTTCTTCTCCATGGTTCTTCAGGCCATAGTGGGCCACTGGGCCTGTTTTATGGATGTGCTGACCAGGTAGTCGGGGAAGAAACGTGACACTCCCAGTGCACTGTAGCACTGGGAAAAAGTATGCAGGTGCTGTTGCTGCTACTACTACTACCACTAATCCTTTCTATAGTGCTACTAGGTGTACGCAGGTGCTGGGTAGACGAGGATCACACCTGAAGCTGGCACTAAAAAAATGATGGTGCTAAGCACGACAGAGGACTGTGCCAGCCACCGATCAAGACTGAAAGCCCTAAGGACTTGCGTGTATAAAGCAGGGATGGGGAGCCTTTTTTGGCTCAGGGGCCACATTGTCAGGCAGTGAATACTCCGAGGGCGGCACGTCAATTGTTAATCAATTAGTGTTAAGACAAGCAGCTAATTGAATTAGCTAAGGCTAATTAGAAATTTCAATTAACGTTAATTAAATCAATTAACGTTAATTAAATCAATTAACAGTTAACTTGAAACAACGCAATTGATAGCTTTTTTTATTGCGGAAGTACATACAAACAGAACATTAGGAAGCAGACACAGGACTTAATGCGCAACTTGTGCTTGTTTACCCTTGGATAGGGTTTCTGTATCGGGCTCTATGGTTGAAGTGGCTACTCAGCTCGTTTCTTAAATTAACATTAGTAAGTCTGGTTCGCAGTTTAGACTTTGCCATTTTCATCTTAGAAAACAGATGTTTGCAGATGTATGTGCTGCCAAAAATAGATGCCATTTTTAAAGCATGTTTTTAAGGTTTGGAAATGTTTTCTCGTCCACACAACTTCTATAAAAATCAAGCAGAGGCAGACCATTATTTGCTTCTCAGTTCTTCATTATTTTGCATCTCAATGAGCTCCATCTGTAGTTCTTCCGGTGCGCAGTCCACATCTACATCGAATGGTGAGGAGAAGGCCAAGAATAGTTTTTCATTTATTTTGAAGTCTGAAAAGCGCTCACTGAAAATGTTTCTAAGTATTGTAATTTTATTTCTTCAGCGTACTCATCCAACCCCACAGGCTTAGTTTCACCAAGTGTTGGGAAATGGGCTGTTACCCTTTTAAAGCTGATCTTCCCAGAGGTGGAGCTTCACTTCGAAACATCTAATATCACCCAAAAGTGTCCTCACAAGGTGATTTCTACCCTGGAGTTTCAAGTTGAGGTCTGCTAGGTGCTGCATTATATCAACCATGAAAGCCAAGTCATTCAGCCGTTTGCAGTCTTCTAATGGGGGCACCGGCTTTCTCTTTTTCATAAAGATCCTGATCTCCTCCTTCAGTTTGTAAAAGTGTTTTATCATGCTTGCCTTACTCAGCCAACAGACTTCACAGTAATAGGCCAAGTCGCCATACTCAGATTCTACATCATGCAGCAGTTGCTGGAACTGCCTATTGTTAAGTGATCTGCTTTCATATTAATGGTTGAGACGACAACGGACATCACTTCAGTACATCTCAGCGACTTTGAGCAAAGCGCCTGTTGATGTAAAATGCGTGACAGATAGTGATAGTCGAGCTATCAAACTGCTGGTTTTTGACTTTTTCCTTAACTAGGGCTATAAAACCTTTTTTGGAGCCTTACCATTGCGGGCACGCCATTTCTTGCAATCCCCGACAAGTTTTCCGAACACATTTGTAGGCCTTGAAGGGTTTTCATTACTTGACAGAAAATATCATTACCTGTGATTGTCTGTCATAGGTTGCAATGCCACCATCTCATCAATGATTACAAAGTCAAAAGACACACCGTGCACAAAAATTGTAAGTTGTGCAGTGTTTGTTGTATCCGTGCTCTCATTCACAGCAAGTGAATATGCAACAAATTCGTTTGCACATTTTGAGTGATTTCCCAATGTCATCTGCCATTTCTCCGATACAATCTGAAATGGTTCTACACGACAAGCTTACATTTTGAATAGACACAAAATACCAGCAGCTACAACCAGATGCTCTTTAATCATTTCTCCATCTGAAAATGGCTTTAGCCTTTTACCCAAAACCTGGCTGATTGCAAAGAAATCATCTGAGGAAAGTTCTGCTGTGAAAGCAAGCTATGCTAACAACTAAGTTTGCTTTCTGAAATTTCTTTTAAGCATTTCAACTTTATCAATGCAGTCTTGCCCCTGAATAACTTTGGTGTTTAGTAAGATAACGTCTTTCAGCATTGGCTTTTTTCATAACTGCCACTATCATGCCACACACCAAACAGAACGGTTTGTCTTTAACATTGATAAACAGGTAATCGGCAGTCCATCGCTGATTAAACACATGGCCCTCTGTATCAATTTTCCTTGGGCGCACTTACCATAACAGCTTGCAGCTACAAACAAGCAAAAAGCTAGTGTTGGAATAGCAGAAGGGAGGGATGGTTCCCCACCTACCCATCCTTTCTGTCCAGTAGTTTGCAGCCTGGCCCATTTAGGGCTGCATTGTTAAACCCCTAGTGAAGGAAGTGGCTAAGGGCTTACTCAGTAGGTTTCCTGTTTGTCTGCAAGGGTGGGGGAGAAGGGGTTTGGCAATGCAGAGAGGGTTTAGCGCTGTCTGACCTCCTCCCCCTCAGACAAACAGGAAACCTACTGAGAGAGAGCAAATTGACAAAATAAATACTGACAAATCACTAGGACCAGATGGCATTCACCCCAGAGTTCTGAAGGAACTCAAATATGAAATTGCAGACCTACTGTTAGGTTACAAATTACTATCGCTAAAATCTGCCACTGTACCTGAGGATTGGAGGGTGGCAAACGTAACCCCGATATTTTTAAAAGGTATCCAGAGGTGATCCTGGAAACTACAGACCAGTAAGCTTGATGTCTGTGCCAGGCAAAATGGTGGAAACAATCATTAAGAACAGAATCGCTGGGCATGTTGATAAACATGGCTTAATGGGGAAGAGTCAACATGTAGTAGTAGTAAATTTTATTAAAGCGTAACCAAAGGTCATTGCTTTTAGTCATACATAATTATACAAACAAACAGTCAACCAATCAAAACAATTTGGCCAATGCAAATAAAACAACAACAAAAAAGCGAGACGACCATACACAATAAATACAAATGTAAAAACTAAAATGACCACCAGTGGGAAAAATATAACAACCCCCCCATAATTCCAGGTAAATTCAAACCAGAATGGCATAGCAAATTAATGCCGTGGATGTCACACGACATACATTAATTTGAATTACTTTTAAATGCCAGAAATTGTTCCTAGCATGTATCGTGTAACATAAAAGTAGCCATATTTTTTAATTATAGTTTTATCAGAGCTGTCCAACAAGAAAGCAAGAACTACTGAATCCGCCCACCCCGGAAGCTTGTTTAGATACTCTTCCAAGTATATTTGCCTCCAGCCATCATAAAGATGGCAGTGGAGCACCATATGCCCCACCGTTTCCACTGCCTGCCTATCGAATGGACAAAGCCTTGAAACGAAGGGGATGCCTGCCAGCTGCTCCTCCATAACCTGGGAAGGCAGTGCGCTGCAGCGGGCAGACAAGAGTAATTGTTTCCCTCTGGCTGAAATTTGTGCCTGAAGATAGATGGCCATCTGCCCTACTTCAGGAATGAAAACAGGATACAATGACGTTGGGAGAAGCAGCAATCGTGGCCATTTCCGTTTGCCTATAGATGTCCCGTGACCGGGTTTTAACCTCCCTTACAAGAGATGCCGACAACTTATGGGCCAGATATTCTAGTGATAGCCCCATTTGTGGCAAAAGGTCCTGTAAGCTAATCTGCCAGGGGTTACGGAATCCATCTTGTCCTATGGCACGCAAGAGCTCCGAGGAGTGGGTATCCATTGTTCTACACCATAACCCGAAAGCACGTTCCAAGGCTATTTGACGCCAACTGAGCTGACCACATTCAGCTCTAAGCGCTGCGTAGGGCGTTCCTCTAGGAGCGCGCAGGAGGGCCCGTAAGAACCCTGCCTGTGTCGAGTTAAGTTTATAGGCACAAAGAGGGGTCCAAAGATCGGCCCCATAAAGGACCTGGGCCTGGACTTTGGCATTAAATGTCTGGATGGCGGGTAATATGGCCGACCTACCTGCCCAAGTGAAAAAACCCAGAAGTGCTCGGGAAGGGCCCTTAGAATTCAAAATGGCCCGGTGGACATGGGAATTCCACAGTGGGACTGGTGGAACAGTATGCCCAAGTAGCGATAACTAGGGACCTGTTGGAACTTATGTCCCATAATGTCCCAGTTGTACTTCCTTCTCTTGGCGGTAAATACCACCACCCTTGATTTTGTAGTACTGATAGTAAGGCAACATGGATTTACATAGTAAGTCAACATGGATTTAGCAAAGGTAAGTCATGCCTCACTAATCTGTTGGAATTCTTTGAGGGTGTAAATAAGCATGTGGACAAGGGAGACCTGGTAGATATAGTGTACCTGAATTTTTCAGAAAGCATTTGATAAGGTCCCACATAAGACTCTTGAGAAAATTAAAGAGTCATGGAATAGGAGGTAGTGTCTTAACTATGGATCGGTAACTGGTTAAACGATAGGAAGCAAAGAGTAGGACTGAATGGTCAGTTTTCATAATGGAGAGATTAAAAAGTGGTGTGCCCAGGGATCTGTATTGGAACCGGTGCTGTTTAATGTATTCATTAATGATCTGGAAAAGGGCATTAAGAGTGAGGTGATCAAATTTGCAGATGACACCAAGTTATTCAAGGTAGTTAAAACAAGAGCAGACTATGAAGAACTGCAACAGGATCTTACGAGACTGGGTGCCTGGGCATCTAAATGGCAGATGAAATTTAATGTGGACACATGCAAAGTGATGCACATTGGGGAAAAATAACCCAAACTATGAGTACACAATGCTAGGTACTAAACTAGGAGTTACTAATCAGGAAAAGGATCTGGGAGTGATTTTGGACAATACACTGAAATCCTCAACCCAGTGTGCAGCAACAGTAAAAAAAGCGAACAGAATGTTAGCAGTTATTTGCAAAGGGATAGAGAATAAAATGGAGGATGTCATAATGCCTCTATACAAATTGATGGTGTGACCGCACCTGGAATATTGTGTGCAGTTCTGGTTGCCCCATCTCAGACATAGCTGAACTAGAAAAGGTATAGAGAAGGGCAACGAGAATGATAAAAGGTATGGAATGGCTTCCGTACAAAGAGGCTTGACAAACTGGGTCTCTTCAGCTTAGAGAAGACTGAGAGGGGACATGATAGAGGTTTATAAAATCATACGTGATGTGGAACGAGTAGATAGGGAACAGTTATTTACCCTCTCAAATAGTACTAGAACTAGGGGACACTCCATGAAACTAGCTGCCGGCAGATTTAAAACCAATAAAAGGAAGTTCTTTTTCACTCAACGCATAATTAACCTATGGAATTTGTTGCCAGAGGAAGTTGTCAAGGTCAGTAGTATAGCTGGGTTTAAAAAGGACTGGATAAGTTCTTGGAGAGTAGGGCCATTAATGGCTATTAACCAAGTTGCTTACGGGATGAACTTCTTACTGTTGGGAACTGGGAGTGAACAATGGGGAATGGATTACCCATTGTGACTGTTAATTCTTCTCCCATGCGATCGAGATTGGCCACTGTTGGAGGACAGGATACTGGGCTTGATGAACCATTGTTCTGAACTCAGTATGGCACTACTTATGTTCTTAAGTGGCTAAGGGCTTTGTCACTAGGTTTCCTGTTTGTCTGCAGGGGTGGGGAAGGGGTTTGATGGGCGTTAGCCCTTTCTACACTGTCAAACCCTTTCCCCACCCCCCCTGCAGAGAAACAAGAAACCTAGTGACTTAGCCCTATCTGAACTCTCCCTGTCCTTCTGCAGGCGTGCAGCCTAATAACATAAGGGCTGTGTGCTGCTCATTGGCCTCAGCTCCTGCTGCCAGAAGGGATGTGCTTCTCGCATCTTAGGTGAGTCTGCATGTGGCTGAATATATGTGACCTGCAAAGCTCCACTCGGGCCACAGTGAGCTGGGCAATAGGCCACACACAATGCAAATAGACTCAGAAGCCAGTGGGCCAGAAGTTCCCCACCCCTGATATAAAGGAAGCCAACGCTCGATCTACAGGGGGAGACTGAGGAGGTCCAGAACCAAGCTCTCCACAGAGGCTGGAGTGGAGACCTGAGATGGGGGGGAGACTGCTGTGAAACACTTAAGGTGTAGCCCTGACAACAATCCATGACTCTGGGACTCACTGGTGGGATCTGTCTTTACAGTACCCTAGAAAGGGCTTTGTGGAAAGGCTGTATGGACTAGGGTTTGATGCCTTCACAGGTGGTATACACCTTGATAAAGCCTGGTGGAATGAGGTGGAGGCCAGACTTAAAGGCACCAAATATGTGCCCCTGCAAACGGTACTTACCTCAGGATCAAAGCTGGAAAAACTTAGACTGTGGTTATTCTGTGTAGCAGGCTTTGTGAGCTAGATTCCCCAGAAGTGTATTCTAAGGGCTCTCACCCTGCCACAATGACATCCGCATTTTCCATCCGTCTCCCTTCTTTGACCACATGTACACCGGAGACTTTGGACTCTCCACTGAAACATGCATTGAAGCCCTGGATAATGAAGGCATATAGCGTTGCATGTACCTTGGAGCAAAGGTACTTTAACCCGCAGCTTAGCGCCATGCATTCTGTTGTGGAGAGAGCTTTTGGCCTTTTAAAGCAGCACTGGAGGGCAGTTGTGGCCAGAATTGATTTCTAGCTGGAGACCAACTTGCTAACAGCTGCCTGTGTTCTCCACAACATCTGCAAAACCAGCAGGGACATGCTGGAGAACACCCCACCAATTAGTTCCTGTGAGCCAATGCCCCTGTTCTATGATCCAACTGAGCAGAGCAGTACATATCTGGAAAGATTTGGGATGCATTGTGCCAGCATATCAACTGGAATGTTCACCACACCACCCACCATCAGTGATGTTTTCATGATTAAAAGTTAATAACTTTCAATGACTTTGTTTGTAACAATGAAGCATTTCAAAATGCATCTTTTCTGTGATTGTTTGTTTCCTTCTGCCCATCCGCCTTCCCCAAGCAACAGGACAGCTTCCTTCCTCTCTTTGTGCCCCACCCATTGTCCTTTTCCCTCTGGGGTCCCTATTGCCCTTCCCTTAGCACCTGGTTGGCAGCTTCTCCCTGTGAATTTCCTGTTGGCACTCCCATAGTAAGCAGTTGGCAGCCTTCTCTGTGAGTTTCCTATTGGCATTCCCCATTCTCCCCCCACAGGCCTCCCTTATAGACTCCTCCTGATAAGCCCCCACCCATGCCTCCTTTTAGAAAAAGGACCCAATTCAAGGTTTGTGAAAAGTAAGCCAAGTTTATTAATAGTTTTTAAAGCTTCTCCCTGAGGTGTTCCTATGCCCAGGGCCCTGACTCTTCCCTGGAAAAAAAAATATTAAAAATTTCATGCGAGTCTTCAGGCCCCTGGGCCTGATTCTGCTGTACTCCCCACCCTGCTTCCTCATGAACCATCTGGCTGGCCAACGCAGCCCTCCTCCTCGGAGCTGGGCTAGGTGGGTGGAGAGTTGCTGGGGGTTGCCCACCAACTCACCAGCAGAGCTGCTGCAGCAACGTAACCTAAGCCTGGCACGTTAGACTTCCTCTGTGGGCATGGCCTGATGCCATGGCAGGCCTACACCTGCAGAAGAAGACCCCGATGTGCTGGGCTTGGGCTGCACTGTCACAGCTGCGCCACGTGTCTTTCTCCCCCCCCCCCCCCTTTCCCAGTCCCCAGCTCACTCTGATCCCCAACTCACCTGGCCTGCCCAGCAGCAGGAAAATTCTGGCAGGGCGAGTTCCTTCATCCCCATTCTCTCTTCCTTCTCTCCCCCCACTGGGGATTCCACCCCCCTTCCCCCTCTAACAGGGCTGGGTGCAGAGGGTTGCCTCCCCACACCCTCCCAAGACCACGTGGGCCCCCTGCCTCTCCTCCCCCCTGGAGCCCTAACTCACCTGGTCTGCAATGGTTCCATGCCCCTCCTCAGCCCAGCTTGCTCAGAGTTCTTGAGCAGGCCAGACTGGGGAGAGGTATGCCAGCTCGGCTGATATTACTGCATGCAAGCCTCTAATTGGTTTGCATGAGGTGATGTCATCCATCAATAACCGCACGCAAACCAATCGGAGCCTTGCATGCAGTGATGTCACTGAAGGAGGAAAATTCTGTGGGGAATTTCCCTGTGGGAGAGCTTCTGCACTAGACCTGCCTATGCCCCTTAAGAAACTTCCTCTCCTCATGCCTCCCATGTACCTTACCAGCTCTGCACTCCTTGAACCTCTGAGAAACCAGTCCTTCTGATCCCACCAGCGATTCTGGCCACTATGTGACTGCGCAGGGAGCCCACTCCACCTGGTGCCAGCTCTGCTGCACCTAGTCCGGTCCTCCCTTGGCTTATCCCATCCAGTCCGCTCATCTACAACTGCCCCATTGGTCTGTGTGTTGATCCCTGCAATGACCCTTGGACCTTTATCCTGCACATACTTTCTGGATCTGATCCTGTACAAACTCTCCCACTGTGTTTCCCTGAACCACATCCTGCACTGACTTTCTGTGCCCTAGCCTGTGGTCCCTGACAAATAGGCCTGTCAAACTGGAAGAGGCTCGCTGTGCTTCTCTGCCAAAATAACCTCCACACAGGGACCAGTGTTCACTGCATTTTTCACACTGGAGGTGATTGGGGGGGGGGGGGGGGTGATATAGTGAACATGAGCAAAGATACAAACACAAATAAACACCAATACTAAAACAGAAATACAGATACAAATTCCTGACCCCGTGCACATTCAAGGAAGGAAGGAAGGCAGGCAGGCCAAGTCTGTTAGCTAGCAGCAGTAAAAAGTGACTGTCCACTATAGATGGACCAATCAAAAACAAGTTTGTGTGTCCTGAATAATGGGCTACAGCTACCCATGTGTCAAGGGTCTAGCTATAATACAGGTGGACGGTGTGTGCAGCTGCACTGGGGCCATGAGCCTGGGGGTGGGTCAATGCTCCATCTTTTGCATCAGGACCGATTCCAACCTAGTTATGCCCTAGATGCATGCTCAATACCCAGGGACAATTATCTCAGTCCCCAGAATTTTAATAGGTACCAAAGCTTTTGAGATACTCTCCTCACCTAATGGTCCAGTGCTATGAGCCAGCAGCAATTTTTACAGCAGAGGGCGGCAGAGGGGGAAATGAGCTAACAGACAAAAATCAATTTCTTCAAGGGGATCTCTGTTCCCTCCTTTTGGTTCCCTCCCTCCCCTGGCTGTAATTTCCCTGAGCACATAGTCTTCACATCCTGCTCTTTCCTTATCAAGCTGAACCTCATCCTCTGGAACAAGTGGAGTCTAAGTCTAAAGTGCTGCAGAAATGCTGTTGTAGTTGTATTATGCTCTAGAATAGAGTGAGCAAAGTTACCACACCCAAGAGCTTCATATCAACATTTTCATTTTGTCGAGAGCCACAAAACACTTGACATCAATCATTGGCTTCCACCAATCCCAAGGACAGGACAGCCTGGTTTCCCCCAACTCCCCCGTTCCACCTTATCGAAGCTCCAGCTTCCAGGCAGCCTGGTGGGTTCAGCCAGCAGTAATAGTGGCTCAGAGCACACTGCCTCTGCTTCCATAGCTCCCAGGAGTCTCTGGTAGTAGTGGTGGTGGAAATGGCAGCTTAGCTTTTTCTGCTCCTGAGGGAGCCACACTTGGTGAGAGCTACAGCAGATGTGCCTGAGCGCCACATGCAGCTCTTGAGCTGCCATTTGCCCACCTCTTTATTAGTGCTGCATTCACAAACAACCTTGCAACGTGGACATAATTAAGTAGTCATGGGGAGAGAGGGAGTGGGTTTTCAGATGGGCCTTTTTTACACGGACGGTGCAGCAGCACCGATGGGTGGAGATGGGTGTGGAGGGGTGGGTGAGAGCACACCCAGCGAACACCCGGTGGCACCAAACAGGGAGACATTTACACGGACAATGCCGCAGGGGGTGGCAGGAAGGAAAGGGGAGGGGCCCGCAAACACCCAGCGGCCAAATACCCATCCCGGGAAACACCCATGCAAGTACACAGATGGACGGGACCGGCGGGGAAGCCCCGCAAAGCACAGCGGCAGCACAACATGGCTGACCGAAGCCGTGCAACACGGCCCCAGCTGCCAGGACCCAGGCGGGGTGGGAGGGAGATGGGATGACAGCTGCTACAATGGAGCCGGCTCCACACAGCCCTGACACAGAGCCCAGACAGCCTGGCGCCAGGCCCCCCCTCCCCTACACACACCCACAGCAGAGCCGCACACACACAGCAGGCAGCAGAAGCTCACAGGGATGGGCACACGGCCCATGGGGGGCAAAGAAAGGAGGGGAAGGGACCCACACAACACAGGCAACACCCCCCACACACACCGCAGAGGCACCCGCACAAGGGGAGAGGTCACAGCAAAGCACAACACGGACACACAGGGAAAGGAACACAAAAGCCTTTATTAAGATGGGGAACCAGCAACAGGGGGCAACAACAACAGGGCAGGGAGGGGGATGGGGCAACAGAAGGGGGGGAACAACACCAGCAGAGACAGGCCCGGGATGGAACCCCGGTCAATACGGCCAGCGACCCCGCACCTGGCACCAGCGCCCGGCCTGTGTGCGGTCCAGACGGTGCAGCTTCTCCAGGATGAGCAGAAGGAGCTCCAGCAACTCCCCCTACTCCCGGGTCCGCTCCGCGATCATGACTTGCACTGAAGGGGACAGAGGGAGTGGAGACAGCCATCAGATCGGGCCGTGGGCACCAAGGAACAGAACCCCCCGTGGAGGAACACAGGCACAGGGCCCAGCAAAGCAGTAGCAAGCTCACAGATGCCATCAAACAGCTGGCCCGCCACCTGCATGTCCCATGCCGCCCCCTCCGGCTGCAGGACCATCCCACCCAGACACAAGATTGCCAGCAGCACGACAACAGTAACTGCAGCAGAGAAGGGACAGGGCCATGGGGAGCGCCCGCACCAATGGGCCCCGGGAGGGTCAGGGTCAGTGACACCACCATGGGCACCACGCACACACTGAGAGCCCCCACCCAGAAGACCACCCTGACCCCTGCACTAAGGGGAATTGGGTGGGCCAAAGCCAAGGGACAGCACAACCCCTACTCATGCTCAGCTGCCCAGCACCCATGGTCCCGCCGCCCATCCATCGCCACCACCACTGATGGACCACACTAACAGGGGGCAACAGCAGAGGAGAGGGGAGGGGAGGGGAGGGGCCACACCAATGCACAGGCGATGCCAGGGGGTGCCCGGCCGAACGCCCACCGCCCATACCTCCCCCGGAGCGAGCACAGGCACCTGCGCCCAGCAGGGAAGCCGCCAGGGGAACACACACCACACACCTGGCACACACCCAACAGGCCCAGACTCCTACAGTACACACCAAGCACACCCCCGGCACACAACCACACAAATGGGGGCAGGAGGGCTGCCAAGGGGAAGGGGCACCCAGCCGCCACAGCAGCAACAGAAGCAAGGCAGGACAGACCATCACAGTACAGCAGTTTATTGGTGCTGGGGGAACGGGGGCCCCCAAGCACAGAGGCTGAGCAGGGGGGCAACGGTGAACCCATGGCTGGGCAAGATAGTCACAACAGGAGGGCACGGGAGCTCCTGCACAGAGCAGGCGAGGGCACCGGGGCAGCCCCAGCGGCAGGGAGCAGCGGTCACACAGAGCGGGCGATGGGGTCCTGGGAACTAGGTGACAGCCAGCAGCGATGGAGAAGGCAGCGCACAGTCCGATTGGAGGCACGAGAGGGGGGGCACTGCACCGGCCAGGGTACCGGGGTGGCCGCGAGCGGCCACTCATGGACTGTCCAGTGAGCGCTCCTGGGGAGGCAACCCCAGCGCAAGATCCTCCCACGTGAACAGGCCCCATTGGAAGCCACAGGAGCGCATATGAGCATCCACCAGGAAGCGGGGCAGGAGGAGGTCCCCCTCCTGTGGCTGCAGCCCGCACAGATGGAAGGTCCCACATCGATCGAAGGGCAGCAAGCTCCTCACCAGAGGGATCCCCGGTCCGGAGCACCCCTCCGACATCAGGGGACAGCAAGCCCAGGTCCCACAGCAGGGTCCCCACATCTGAGGGCATGTGTGGGATGCCGCGTGCCTGCAGGAGGCTGCCAGTGTACAGGGCAGCAACATGGGGACCCCCAGACAGCAGGGCGAGGCTGAATCCAGGTAGCTCCATCAGCAGGCGAGCCACCGTCACCTCCACATCAGTCCACGGCATGACAAGGGCAGGCGGGCACCCCCACAGAGGCAGGCACAGGGGGGCAAAGCTGAGCTCGATGGACCAGACCCAGCATGCTGGGGCCCCGACCTGGTGACCCATTGTCCACATGTACCATGACAGGAGCCAGAAGGGGCGTTGCCCACCAACAGCTGCACATCAGGGCTCAGCCAGAGGGCCCCCAACAGCATGTCCGCACAGGGCGACCACCCCTTCCCTACACCCCCAGCTGAGGGACATGCAGAATGACCGGTCATGGCAGGAGTGGGGCCTGCTCTGGTGAAGCAGCAGGTGGGAGATGGAGGGATGCAGCGACTGTGCACTTGCGAGGATGCGCAGTCAGCCCCGGCCCCCAGTTGCTGCCCCAGCACACCCCCGGTGCATCACCAATTGGTGCCCTGCCCACACCACCCTACACAGTACATAAGGGACCCGCTGCAGATGGTAGGGTGTGGGGCAGAGGGTCCGTAGCACGGGAGTGAGCAGCACACAGAGGACGGTGACCCCGGGCTGGGTGGACACAGAGGATCCACTGCGCCACCAGGGGAGAGCGGGGTGTGGGCACAGTCCATAGAACAGCGTGTGCTGCGGCCCCGGCATGTGCCAGCAGAGGTAGGCTCAGTGTGGGGAGCTTCAGAACCATGCTGCCGGAGGACGAGGACCCACAGCCCAGGGACGTGCTGCTGCACCTCCTGGGTGCAGCCCTCCTGCTGCTGCGCATGCTGCTACAGCAGATAGCCCTGCTATGGCTGCAAGGTCGAAGTTCTGTCCTCCACGGGACACGGAGGCGGAGGGCTGCGAACCTCCAGAGGGCGGCGATCATGCGATGGGTGAGGCGGGCAGCTGTCTGACCCACACCCATGTCCATAGGCCTGTGAACCCCTTCAATAAAGCTGGGTACTACCCTTTACCTGCAACGGTGCCTCTATTCCATGTGTGGGCTGGGGGTAATCAGGAACGGATCCCGTGGGTAGCCTGGGTGCAATCGCCCTCCCCTTGCTGTCGGCCGTGGGGTGCGCGACCCCCAGACAGCCCTACTGGCCAACACTCGCCGGCTCGCCTGAGCAGGTTCAGTGTACACCTGTTCCAGCCACCTCCACTGCATGGGGCCTCACTGGGCTGGCCCCCAGCCCTGCCAGCTGTGCAGGGACCATACAGAGCCCCCAACATGCTGATGCCCCCCTGCACATCGCAGAACCACCACCCCAGCCACATGTCCCGGAACAGATGCAGCGACTACAAGGTAGAGGTACAACACATTTATTGGGGGAGGGGGGGATATGTACAATGGAATGGGGTGGGGGTTATCATTTTGTGCGCTCTCTTCCCCTCTTGGCAACACCACCGTGGCTCACGGGCCAGCGTGCCCTGGCTGCAGCTGACCTCAGCACTCGCTGGCCGGATGGCTCAGCCTCCCTGTCATCCACTGGCCACTCCACACTGGCACCCGCTGACGG
Organism: Sphenodon punctatus; assembly: GCA_003113815.1. Taxonomy (NCBI): domain Eukaryota; kingdom Metazoa; phylum Chordata; class Lepidosauria; order Sphenodontia; family Sphenodontidae; genus Sphenodon; species Sphenodon punctatus. The sequence continues at coordinate 231,454 of QEPC01003560.1, forward strand.
TCCCTGCATGGAGAAACAAGAATGGGGTAAGGGATCCTCACGTGCATTCATCTCTGTCCCATGTCAGGGCCCGGACCACTTGGTGCCCCATGGTCATCCAGGGAGCCCTCTACCCCCCACCCAAGCCTCTCACATGCCAGAGGGTGATCCCTGTTGGTGTGAGCCCCTGGCCGGGCCGCCCTCATTAGTATGGCACGTGCCCATTCCAGTACAGCAACACAGAGCAGTTACCCGTGCCTCTGGCAATGGCCGTTGCTCCCTAGCTCATGTACTGTGTGTTCTCGGAGTGCATTCTACGATGAGCCCCCTACTGGGGTCCAACCTCGCACAGGTGCCCAGATTCCCAGTGCCCCCCTCCCCCCCCGGTGTGGCACCCCCTGCCCCCAGGGGCCTTGGGTGCTGCGGCCCTACTTGAGGGGGTGGGGCAGCCACCATGGGTGGTTGGTCATCCTGGGGTGCACGGTCCTGGGGTGGTGGGGTCATCTCCCGGTCGAGGGGTTGGGTTGGCAGCGGGGGCGGGACCACAGGAGGTGTGGGCTGGAAGGGCAGCTGTGCAAGCGGGTCCGGTTGCCCTATATGGGACCCCCTGGAGCAGGCCTGGATAGGGTTGCTGCTGGGGGCACCACGGGTGGCCGAGGTGCGGGGGACCTGCACCAGTGGGAAGCTGCCATGGTGTTGGTCGACTGCTAATCCTCCTTCCATGGCATAGTGTGGCCTGTTGCGCTCGGAGTCACGCTGCAGGGCCTCCATGGCAACCCCCATGAATTCCATGAGCCATGCGGCCTGACCCTCCAGCCCGTCACAGGCGCGCCGCTGCTCACGTTGGAGGGCAGCAGCCTGGCACCTGTCCCAGAGGTGCTCGGTGTGGGACCGGGCCATCATGGCAGCCAGGATCTCCCGGTCCCTTTCCCCCACCCCTCTGATGAGCTCCCTGGTGAGCACAAGCTCCCAGGAGTGCACCTCAGCTGACCGTTGTGATTCCGCCAGCAGCTCCCTGCCAAGATCTTCCCTCCAGTGCCGGTTCCTGGCCCAAATCTCCCGGTTCCACTCCACGCTGCCGGCAGCTGCTCCCCTCATTGCGTGTGGGCGCCTGGTCTGTGAACAGGAGTGTTGACACATTGTTAGTGCATCCTGCCTGTGTGCCCCGCTACCCGCCAGCACTGGTCCCCGGGGTGCCTGGTGGGGCAGCCCCCATAGTGCAGCGGCACCCCTCTGCCCTCCCTCGGGTCCTCCTGCCTCACCCTCTTGTGGCATGCCCCCCCAGCTGCCAATCACTGCGGGAGGGGTCCTTGACGGTCGGGTGTGCCATAGGAGCCGCGGTGCGCCCTCCCGCCTAGCCCCCTCTGGCCAGCCCCTGGTGGGCCTTGCTGGTTTCTGGTTGCGGGCCCTTGGGTGCCACCCCCCCCGTACCACCACCACCACCCCTGGCCCACTTGGTGGGGGAGGGAGCTGCCTGACCCCCCTCGTCTTCCTCCTCTTCCACCACAACCTCCACCTCGTGCACCTCCAGACTGCCTTGTGCTGCAATGGGATGGGTTGCCGTGAGTGTTTGCTGGCACCCGGCCCAGGTCGTGGCACCTCCGTCTGGGCAGTTCCCCAAAAGACCCACCCCCCGGCCTAGTGGATACCTGGATCCAGTTCCTCTGCTTTCTGGGGGATGTCCCGGAGCTTCTCTGGCTCTGCACGCACCTCTTGTTCCTGTGGCTGATAGGCCTGTGGGTCCTGGGGGCACGTACAGTGTGCAGTGGGTCGGCGCTTCGCTCCCCGGGGCACCTCCTCCCCCTGTGGGACACGGCCGTCCCCTCCCGCTTCCTGGCTGGCCTCGCCGGGGCACCTGTTCCTCCTGCTCTGTGGGGTCTGTCAGAGGGGGCTGCGTGGTGGCCCTGCTTCTGCCTCTGGTGAAGGTGCTGCCGTGCATGTGGGAGGCCACGATGTCCCCGTCCATGCAGAGGAACTTGTCCAGCTCCTCCTGGAACTCAGCTGTGCGCATGGGCTAGCCGGACTTGAGATTATTGTTCCTGATATGTTTATATCCAGACCTCAAGTCCTTTGCCTGCTGCATGCATTGGGATACATCCCTATTGTACCCCTGCCACTGCATCTCCTGGGCGATGGCTTCATAGATCTGTCTGGTCTTGTAGCTTCACACCAGGTCATGCTGGACCCTTTCGGACCCCCACACGCATATGAAGTCCCTGACCTCCTGCCTGGACCAGGGATCCCCTTTTGGGACCCGGGTGTGGGGGGCTGACCAGGTTGGCGGCCTGGGCCCGCCCTGTGGATGTGCTCACCGTGGTGGTGGTCGTGTCCTGTTGGGGGTAGTGCATTAGGGGTTACTCAGGGTCCTGATGGCCCCCTTTACCCACCCGTGGGGCCTGGCCCCCCATCTCCCCCCTGGGGTTCCCTTCTGCTCACCTGGCTGTCTGGGAGGCCCTCCTCGGCCATCGTCCCAGTGGTGTGGTGCTCCGTTGTCTGGAGGCTGTTCTGCGGGGACAGGGGACCGGGTTATGCTGCTGCTCCCTGCCCTGTGTTCCCTGCCATGGCCCTCCTCTCCGGGGTGTGTGTGTGTGTGTGTTTCCCTAGCACTCACCTTGCTCTTGCTGCTGCTCCTTGGGCCATACCCTTGGGAGGTGCTGGGCTGGGGGGTCATTCACTGGGGGGGCGTTGGTGCGGTCCCTCTGCCCTGTGCCGGGGCACGTGTGCTGTGTTACTTTCTGGTGCGTTTCCCTGCCCATTCCCCCCCGCCAGCGGTCCGTTAACCCCCTCCCCTGTGCCTTCGGCCTGGGGTGCATTCCCCCCCTGCGCTGCCTTGCTGGGGCTCCTCCCCCCCTGGTGCCTCAGGGTCCCCGTGCTCACCCGGCCCCTTCCCCCGCACGGGGCGGCATCGGGTCCCTTTGCCTTCTCGTGGGCCTTCCTGGTCACCATCGTGGGAGCCTGCGCATGTGTGCCGTGGTTCCTTCCTCCTCTACGGGCTCTCGGTCAGATGTCTGGCGTTCCCCCGCCCTGTGGGTGTGTTTGCGTGGCGGCGCATGTGTGCCCCATGGTGCCGCCGCAGTGGGGCTCCGCCGTTCCGTTCCGCGTGGGTGTGGGTGTTTTGGCTTTTACACGGATGCTCGGGTGTTGAACACCCACCTCCACCCACGGAGGGTGCCAGTTCCCTCGCGGCTGCTCCATGGGTGTTGGCGGGTGTCAGCGGGATGGGTCAGGAACGCACCCCCACCTACTCGTGAACATTTACACGGACGCTCTCCCACCCATCCGATGCGTGTTTCCGGGTGTTCATGGGTGGGTGCCGCCGCAGTGGGGCTCCGCCGTTCCGTTCCGCGTGGGTGTGGGTGTTTTGGCTTTTACACGGATGCTCGGGTGTTGAACACCCACCTCCACCCACGGAGGGTGCCAGTTCCCTCGCGGCTGCTCCATGGGTGTTGGCGGGTGTCAGCGGGATGGGTCAGGAACGCACCCCCACCTACTCGTGAACATTTACACGGACGCTCTCCCACCCATCCGATGCGTGTTTCCGGGTGTTCATGGGTGGGTGGCGTCCGTGTAAAAGTGGCCATGGATACAGGGCTTCCTGCCCCCAGAGCTGCTCCAAGGGTGCACCCCCACGTCTGCCTGCATCCAGTGCCACCTGTACCGGGCTCAATTTTATTTTTATTTATTTATTTAGTTGCATTTATATGCCACCCTCTCATCCCTATGGCATCTCGGGGCGGCTTCCATACAAAAATAAAACAATATTTCAAACACCAGTAAAATTCACAACAATTAAAAACCCTCATTTACCCACCCCTGAAGGCCTGGGAGAACAGCCACATCTTACATGCCCGACGAAAGGCCAGTAGACTTGGGGCCAGGCGGACTTCCTCCAGAACGAGTTCCACAACTGCGGCCCTACCACCAAGAATGCCCTCTCCGTTGTGGCCCCCTGCTTCATGTGCGAGACCTCTAGGAAGGCGCTCCTGGCGGATTGAAGGGGCCACCCTGAAACGCGGAAGGCGAGGCGGTCCGTGAGATACCCGGGGACAAGACCGTATAGGGCTTTATAAATCAAAGTCAGCACCTTGAATCTGGCTCGGTATGTTATAGGCAGCCAGTGCAGTGCGCGGAGAACAGGTGTAATGTGCTCTCTTTGTCCCATCCCTGTTAGGAGATGGGCTGCCGCATTCTGCACTAGCTGCAACCTCTGAGCCAGCGTCAAGGGAAGCCCCACGTAGAGTGCATTACAGTAGTCCAGCCTTGAGGTGATGAAGGCATGGATCAGAGTGGCCAGGTTGGATCTGGAGATGTATGGGTGCAGCCTCCGCACCAGATGCAGCTGGCAGAAAGCCGCCATTGCCACCACCTCCACCTGCCAATCAAGGCGGAGGCCTGAGTCCAATACCACCCCCAGACTTCGTACCTGCTGGGCCACAGAGGTGCGCACACCCTCCAAATGGACCCAGCAGGTTCCCCGGTCTGCCCACACAGCATCCCCTCCCCACTCATTAAAGTTGCAGGTGATTGCCTGAAACTTTATGGTGTTGCCCAGGGCAATGGCTGCCTGGAAGCAGAGTAGCAGCAGGATGGACAGCTGCTTCTGGCTGGTGCCTTCGGTTTGGCTGGTCCGCTCTGCCAGCAATACTCCAGAATGTTCCAGCAGGACCAGCACTAACATTAGGCAGCTCAGGCAGCTCTCTCAACCACCTCTCCTCCCCCTCCCCCCAGCCGTCCCATTGCTGCTACTGAGAAGCTCTGCGCTGGGTACACCCTTTCCCTCGATCCTGTGTGGAATTTAGTGGCGGCAGCAGCAGGATCGAGAGCAGGAGAGACGGCAGCAGAAAGATGAGGGTGGAAAAGGTGCCTCCAAGATGGCTCCACGTCCGATCTAGCTTCTACCACCACCACTCCTGCCCTCAATCCTGCTGCCACCACCACTAAACTCTGCACTGGATCGGGGGAAGGGCCGTCTAGGGGGAACCTCTTCCACTCCCATCCAGCTTCTGCTGCTGTGTTCCTGCCGCTGCCTGTCCTGCCCTCAATCCTGTTGCCGCTGCCACTGAACTCCATGCTGGATATGGGGAAGAGCTGCCTGGGGTGGCAAGTTGAAAGGGGATGCCTCTCCCGCCATCGCCAAGCTTCACAGTAGGGGCTGTCTAAGGCCGCAAATATCCTCACATCAACCCTGTGTGGCAGGGCTGTCCCGGACCAGGCACAGCCTGCTCTGCTTCAACATCTGGTGGGCTTTTAGATGGACGCGCCACCCAGCGGTGAAGTGGGCTGGTGCAGCCAGAGATGGGACAGCCTGTTCATCTAAAAACACACATAGTCCCTGTGCCAGTTAATATAGTATGACCTTTGCTTTGTTAGTCCCACAGCTATCTTTCTTACTTTTTACTGTTTTTAATGACTTGCCACAAGATATGGGAGTATTAGGTTATGTGGGATTGATCTGCTGCACTTTATATGCTAGACAGCAGTATCCTTCATCATGTGGAACTGCGGGGTGCCGCTGCACAAGAGGGGAAGGGCCCCACCATGGCCTCTGAATGAATCAACCTACGATGGGCCTTGTTTATAAGGAACCTGGGCTTGAACCAGCATCCATGGCACTCTGGGCCTAGGGTCTGGCTCGGTAGTGCCACCACCATGCTCTGACCAGGGTCCATGGTGTTCCCGCTAAGGGCTTTTCTTATGCTGCCCAGACCGTGCCCCCTCCTCTAGACGCGGTTCCATGCTGGCAGTTTCCTGATTGGCAGCCCTGACTGTATATATGGAAGATCTGCAGTCACACGAAGCTGGGTGGATCATCTGTTTCCCCTGAGACCTACTCTGTATAAGGCTGGCTTCAGATCCTGATTTATTTGCTCTTGGACTGGTGCTGTTTTAGACCTGCTCTGACCCATTTCCCTTATTCCCTGATGCAGCTGTGTGTTCCCTGCCACTGACATGCGGGAGCTCCACTCCATTTTCTGAACCAGGGTCCATTTCAACCTAACTACACCCCCTGCTGTGGCCAGAAAAGGGGGGGGGGGGGAAGCTCCCTTCTTCCAAAATTCACTTATACCATAATCCATATAGCAAAGCCCAGTCTAGCATTGACTAAGCTTCCAGCCAGCTCTGATCAGATGGGCTAAGGATTTGTGCATGTTGCTTCTTTTTACTATGTCTCTATGCAATGGTGGCACCCTGTTCACATTTCGGGGCTCTTATCTGCAACTGTAACAGCTGAACACTTGTTTTTTTAATTTTACTGACATTAGCAATTATGGAGAATGAGAAAGTAGTAGTTTCAGGGAGGTCGATGTCTATTGTATCTGTGTGCACTGGCTCTTCTCAATCCCTGCTCTTAAGGGTTGTGGGCTGTAATTTATTAGATCCATTGGATTGGGTCCAACCTGCTTGTAGGCCCATTGTAGCAGAAATGTTAAATAACAGTAATAATAATCCCTGTGCCCAGCCTCCGTTGCTTGTACCCTCTGGCAATGTTTCTGTAGTGCCTCAGACCCCAAAGAGACACTTATCTGTTAGGGCTTATTCTCAAAAGCACTTTGGGGGAATCCAGTACCTTCTAGTTTACCTGAATCTGTTCTCTGTTTCCTCAAAGAGAGAGGGATGAAGTGAGTATTTAACAGACCTTTATGTCACCAAAACAAATGGGGAGGGAGTTTGCTTAGTGATGGAGGTAGTTTTCCTAAACCATTTAACCCTCTGCTTTCCCTGCAATCATCAACAGCTGCCTGCAAGGGTAGCACGCTATATGCAGAAGCTAAAGAGCAGGGTAAGGGAAGGTACAGCCTCAGGTGTTTTTTGCCCTCCAAAGTGAGAGTGTATCTTGCTAAGTGTCAAGAGACACTAACTGACAGGAGGCAAAGTTTCTCAACCTCCGCTTTATGGATTTAAAGATAATCTTATCACCAGTTTCAGTTATTTAGTAACTCTAAGGTCTCAGAGATAAGTGTTACTTCATAATTCATTGTCACACAGAGCTTGTGTATCAGAGTGATAAAGTCGTGGAAATTTTAAAAGCAGTTTGGGATGTTGTGAGGCTTTGGATTCTAGTATTGCCAACCCTTCCCTTTAAATCAGGAGGCTTATGGTTCCAACGTAGCCCAGCAATGTGTTTTCATAAGCCTCCTGATTTATTTTATTTTTGTATATATTTTTTTTCAATTTGTATCCCGCCCCTCCTGCGAACAGCTCGGGGCAGCTTAATGGGGAGGGTTGGCGATACTGGGATTCTTAGCCAGATGGGAAAGATACAGCCCCACTGTTCCCAGTGTCTTATTTTCCAATTACTATTTGCTGCATCTTGGCTTCTGCTTAGGGTGGCCAGCTCTGCAAATTTTGGAGGACACTTATGAGAAATACAGGTTGCAGGGCTGCATTGGCTCCATTGCAGTCCTGCAACCTGTATTCTCATGTGTCCTCCAAAATTTGCAGAGCTGGCCACCCTACTTCTGCATAAGATCAGACAAGCCAAGGAAATGTCTAACTTCCTTCTCTTTTGTGGTAAAGTGCTGTGAGTAAGTGGTTGCTGGACCACAGTGTGAGAGCACTTTACCATTTCCTCATTCCCTGAAAGGGTTAATAGGGAGCACAGTGAGCAGAGGGTCAGGTGACTGGGAGTGGGCAGGTCATATGACCTGACTGGGGGTTTATAAGGCAAGCTAACCCAGCCATGTAGGCAAGTACGTGTCATGGATGGATCATTATCTCCTTAGGACCCAGTGTCTGATGCATGTCTTTTCCCCGGAAAGGTGCAGAACCACTTCAGTTGGTTTGCCCTCGGAGACTTAAGGAACCGGATCAATTCTGGAATGCTCTGGGGGAGATACCCTCTGATCTCAATGCCCGCCTGCTTGATGACGTTGTTGTTTTTTAGAACACCTGGTTATCTGAGGTCATTGACCGGGTGGCTCCCAGGTGTCCACTTCCCAAACATCGGAGCTGCAGACCCCCATGGTTTACAGAGGACCTGCAGCAGCTGAAGCAAAAAGGGAGGTGGTATCAGGGTCGTCCCCCCGGGGGCAGTCACAGTGGCAACATGGCCCCCGGGGCCGGTCCTTGCGGAGGCCCCAAACTCCAGAACTGCTCCCTGCCCCGGGCTCACCTGCTCTCCCCTCCAGAGCACTCATGGACTCAGCGGTTGCTAGGCAGCCGCCACAACAGGACCCCGAGGAGGGACCTTCACCCACCACTGCGCAGAACGCAAGGACGGGGCCAGTACAGTTACGCTGCTCGCTGAAGCTCCAGATGCAGCGCGGGGGCGTGGCTTCTGCCTTATACACCGGCACTGCATGGCACACAGCACCGGTGATCTGCTCAAGACTGGCCCCCCTGTGTGTGAAAGAGAGAGACATAGGCGAGCGAGTCACTGTCTTGTGTCCTTCTTGATTCCCTTCCCTGTAGAACATTTGGAGCGTGAGCACAATCATGAGTGTGTACCCTGCACCCCTTTTACCTAACCTCAGAGTCAGTGAGTGAGTGGAACTACTAGCGGTCCGGGGTGAGTCTGCCCCCCTCCCCGGGAGCCTCTTCCTTTCCCTGTGTCTCCTGCTGTGTAAGAGCCCCTAACCTCCATGCTCCTTGGGTCCCCTTCCCCATGTACCCCCACTAATGGCACCATTTGTCCTCCCCCACCCCACCCCCAGTGCATGTGGTGACTGTAAGGTGAGTGGTGGGAAAGGAGGAACACTCCTGCATAGATTGCTCGGCACCCTATGAAGATATAGGCCTAATCTCTTGGAGATTCAAAGGGCCAACACAATATCCTGATGGGCACAACTCTCCTCACAAGAGTCTTGCGAGCTGAGCTTGGAGTGGTTGGACCGCCTGGGTGAACACCTGGGGTTGGCTTGTGTGGTTCCCCTGTCTCTACCCGAGTTCCCTCATCTTACCCCCCTCCCGTGACAAAATCACCGGTCTGTTAGCCTTCCTGGTCCAGGGAGGATATCCCATCACTATAGACATAGGCCAGCAACTTGGTGAATTGGTGAGAGAAGTCCACTCCTTGGCTATGGAGATGCGGGAGGTAAAGGACAAGCAGGCCAAAGTGGAAGCAGCCATAAAGGCCCCACCCGTGGAGGCCGCTCATGCTGCAGCGGCACCGCCCATAGTACTGCAGGCGGCTGCAGAAGCCCCAGCCGCCAAGGGTCCCCGGATCAAAAAGTTTCACGGGGACTGCCGAGCATTTCAGGGATTCATAGCCTTGTGTGACCTCACCTTTACAGTTCAGCCAGCAACTTACTCTACAGACAGTCTCAAGGTTGCCTTCGTAATTGGGAACTTAGGGGGTATTGCCTTAGATTGGGCTACCTCGCTGCTGAAAGGGAAGAGCCCCCTGTTAACAAATTACGCTGATTTTGTTAAGGAATGTGCCGCCCTCTTTGATCAGCCTCACCGCACGCAGGATGCACAGACCCAGATTATGACTGTCAAGCAAGGGAAAGGCACCGTACTTGAATCTGCCACACACTTCCAACAACTTGCCCTCGAATTACAATGGGCGGAAGATGTCTTAAAGGTCCTGTTTCGACGAGGTTTGAATGAGGAATTAAAGGACCAGCTGGCCTTCACAGAGTTGCCCGACACCTGTGGAAAACTAGCCACACTCACCCTTCAAATTGATGACAGACTAGCAGAGTGGCTTTGAGAGCAAAGGCAGGACACCTGTACGTACATCACCCAAGCCTGGCTCGAGTGGAACTACGCCTGGAGTGGAAAACCTCAAGATGAGAGACCTGGAACCAATGCAGATAGGGGCTGCATGGGGTCTCCTTACTCGAGAAGAAAGGGATCGCCGACGGAGATCACGCGCCTGTTGTTATTGCGGTGACACCTCACACTTTATCCAGATCTGTCTGGCTCTCACATCTCCATGCCAGGAGGCAGGAAACTCCAATGGCTGGAGCAGGCAGAGGCCGCCCTGGCTGTAAGGCTACTCCCCTCCTTGTCCTCAGCTCTCTGCACTCATCTCTGGATCCCCTTGACAATACTGGTCCCCCCACACCACTCTTTTGTGGTGTGGGTGCTAGTGGATTCGGGGGCATCCAGTAACTTTCTAGATATGGGTCTGGCTGTTTCTTGGCGGATCCCCACCGACGCCAAAGCCACGCCCGTACCGGTGCACACCATAGATGGCTCCCCTTTGATTTCTGGTCCCATCACAACGCAGACTAAACCCTTGCAGTGCTCCATCGGTAACCACCAAAAAAACATCATGTTTGATGTCGGCTGCACCCCAGTGTTTCTGGTCGTATTGGGGTTACCTTGGTTACGGACACATGATCCTCGGATTTCCTGGAGACATAGCCAGCTCCAATTGACGTCTGAATACTGTCTTCATATGTGTCTACGCCCAGCCCCGATAACCAGAACCGCAGCCATGACCATGGGAACCTCGGAGGCAAGTGTTCCGCAGCTCCCTGAGGAATATCACCAGTACCAAGAGGTCTTCAGCAAACAGTCTGCATCCATGCTGCCACCACATAAGCCATACAATTGCCTGATTGACCTACAACCCGGCTCAGAGCCCCCATTTGGGCGCATATACGCACTCTCCACTCCTGAGCTTGAAACCCTTCGCCTCTACCTCGATGAGGTCTTGCGGAATGGGTTTATTCGCCACTCATGTTCCCCCGCGGGGGCACCCATCTTCTTTGTGCCCAAAAAGGATGGTCTCCACCCCTGCATCGACTACCGGGGCCTGAACAGCGTGACCATTTAAAAAATGGTACCCCTTACCACTAATCCCGAAACTCTTGAACTGCTTACAAGGCGCAAAAATATTCACCAAGTCTGATCTACGAGGAGTGTGCAATCTTGTGCGAGTTAGGGAAGGGGATGAATGGAAAATGGCCTTCTGAACTCGCTACAGTCATTTTGAATATTTAGTAATGCCATTTGGCCTCGCAAACACTCCAGTTACTTTCCAACACTATCAATGATATCGTTCATGATCTGTTGGACGTATTCATGATCGCTTACCTCGATGATACTTTGATCTATTCAGCCACCCGAGCACAACATGTGGACCATGTCCGGTGTGTACTTCAGCACCTTTGCACACAAAAGCTCTATTGTAAATTAGAAAAGTGTGCATTCCATCTGACATCAGTGGACTTTCTAGGCTTTGTTATTACTCTGACAGGGATTCAAATGAACCCGTGCAAGGTGGAAGCTATCCAACAGTGACCCCCACCAAAAACTGTGAAGGCATTACAGTGGTTCCTTGGCAGCGTCTACTACTACCACCAGTACATTCTTCAGTTCGTTAGGCTAACCACCCCTTTGACACGACTGTTGAAAAAGCACCAGGAATTCATATGGGGAGACGAACAACACAGCTTCTGTCTTTTGATGCCTTCCTTTCTGCCCCACTCCTTTGCCATCCTGATTTCCACTGACCATTTCAGGTTGAAGCAGATGCATCCAGCAAAGCCCTGGGAGCTGTATTATCGCAACCAACACCAAACCAGGAACAAATGCTACTCTGCGCTTATTATTCCCGGTAACTCTCTACAGCGGAACAAAACTACTCAATTTTTGACCGGGAACTGTTAGCCATTAAGGCTGCATTCGAAGCATGGCGCCACTATCTGGAGGGCACCCGACACCCAGTTACTGTCGTTACTGACCACAAAAATCTTACATACCTCCAGACGGCACAGATTGCCAATGCTAGACACATGCGCTGGATGCTTTTCTTCTCACGCTTCAACTTCACTATTTGATATCACCCTGGTAAGCTGAATGTCCTAGCTGATGCCCTGTCCCGCTGCGATCAGGGAAAATACGAGGAGAAACAGCACAAGGGTCCTATATTGGACCCAAAGATCTTCGCCACCACCTACACAATGCAAGGGCACCTCATTGAAGCAACCGCACGAGAACTCCTGCCAGTCACAGATCCCTCCTACGTGGAGAATGATGGACTTCTTAGAAGACAAGGGTGTTCCCCCCCCCACCGTCAGCCCCAAATTTTGTGGGTGCACCATGATGCCCCCCTTGCCGGGCATCCTGGGTGCAATCGTACCTTTCATCTGATCCAACCCTCCTTTTGGTGGCCATCCCTTCTACACGACATCCGACACGTCAGTCACTGCACCACCTGTGCCCATACGAAGGTCCCCAGACAAGCATCGAGAGGCTTCTGTAGCTCACTGAACTCCCCCGAGGGCCCTGGCAACGAGTGGGCATCAATTTTTATAGTCGATGTACCTCCCTCCCCGAGGGTACACCACAGTGTGTGCCGTAGTGGACCACTTTACAAAAATGGCCCACTTCATCGCCTGCAAGGGCCTACCATCAGCTCGTCAAAATGCCTTGCTGTTTGTTCATCACATCGTTCGACTGCATGGGTGGCCACTAGAGTTAATCAGCGATTGAGGGTCTCAATTCATGTCCCATTTCTGGCGGGCCTTGTTTACAGCGTTGCATGTACAATTAAAACCCAGAACAGCCTATCACCCCCAGGCAAATGGCCAGGTGGAGAGAGTTAACCAAGACTTCGAACATTATCTATGGTGTTACATCAACTATCTTCAGGATGATTGGTATGTGTGGCTCCCGCTGGCTGAATTAGCATATAATAATGCCCCCCAATGCCTTCTTAGGAAACTCACTCTTCTACATTTCATATGGATATCACCCGCAGACTGGACTTCCCGGTATGTCCGCAGTCCAAGTACTGGCAGCAGGTAGTTTAGTGCAACACATCCACCAAGCCCAGAGCCTCACCAAAACTACCTTGGCCAAATCCCGTCAAAAGTACAAAAAATACGCAGACCGACACTGACGCCCGGCTGCCCCCATCCAACCAGGGGACTATGTATGGAAAGATTGCCGACACTGTGTCAGCCCAACCCTCTCGGAAACTGGATGACAGACACATGGGCCCATACCCTATACTCAAACAAGTGAATGATGTTACCTTCAAGGTCCAGCTTCCTCCGTGGCTCTGAATTCACCCTACCGTTCATGCATCCCTCCTCAAGAAAGCTCAAGTCACAGATCGACCCCCACAAACTGTCGCCGGACCCGGGACTCGGATCCCCCAATGACACCACCTATGAGGTTCGGGCCATCCTGGACTCTAAAATATGACAGGGCCATTTGCACTACCTAATCGACTGGGTCGGGTTTGGCCCAGATGATTGGTCCTGGGAGCCGGCTTCTCATGTGTCTGCTCCCTGTCTCACCCGTTTGTTTCATCTCTGCCACCCTGAGAAGCCCGTGCCCCGCTGGACCCTTGGCCGGAGGGCTTGCAAGGGGGCTACTATCAGGGTCACCCCCTGAGGTCAGCCACAGTGGCAACATGGCCCGGGCTCACCTGCTCCCCCCCTCCAGAGCACTCATGGACTCAGTGGTTGCTAGGCAGCCACCACAACAGGATCCTGAGGAGGGACCTTCCCCCTGCCACCGTGCAGAACGTGAGGGCGGGGCCAGTACAGTTACACCGCTTGCTGCGGCTCCAGATGCAGTGCAGGGGTGTGGCTTCTGCCTTATACACCGGCACTGCACGGCACATGGCGCCGGTGATCTGCTAAGACTGGCCCTCATGTGTGTGAAAGAGAGACAGAGAGAGGTGAGTGAGTCACTGTCTTGTGTCCTTCTTGATTCCCTTCCCTGTGGAACGTTTGGAGCATGAGCACAATCGTGTGTACCCTGCACCCCTTTTACCTAACCTCAGAGTCAGTGAGTGGGACCACTAGCGGTCCAGGGTGAGTCTGCCCCCCCCCTCCCCGGGAGCCCCTTCCTTTCCCTGTGTCTCCTGCTGTGTAAGAGCCCCTAACCATCTCCATGCTCCTTGGGTCCCCTTCCCTGTGTACCCCCACTACCGGCACCATTTGTCCTCCCCCACCCCCACTCCCCCGGTGCGTGTGGTGACTGTAAGGTGGGTGGTGGGAAAGGAGGAAAACTCCTGCATTGATTGCTCGGCGCCCTATGATGATATAGGCCTAATCTCTTGGAGATTCAAAGGGCCAACACAATATCCTGATGGGCACAACTCTCCTCATGAGAGTCTTGCGAGCCGAGCTTGGAGTGGTTGGGCCTCTTGGGTGAACACCTGGGGTTGGCTTGTGTGGTTCCCCTGTCTCCGCCCGAGTTCCCCCATTTTACCCCCCTCCCGTGACAGGTGGTTAGAGCGATGGTAGCATCGCACATATGCTGAAGACGAAGATTGTGGCATAGAGCAACTTTGAAAGCCTATACAGCGGCTGTGCAAGCAACAAAGAGGAGGTTCTTTGCTGCTATCCTAGTGTCCATGAAATCTTGCCCGGCAGAGCTCTTCCAGGTGGTGAAGGGGCTGAACAGTCCAGCCTTCCTCCACTTGGAAGTGGAAATTTCCCCGGCCCACAGTGATAGGCTTCTTGACTTTTTCATGGATAAAATCTCTCGCATTCACTATGACTTCACCGCTTCATTTGATAGTAGAGGAACCAGAAGTTATGAATGCCCCGGCTTGTCCTGTTTTGTGGGATCAATTTCAGTTGGTGACCCCTGCCTATGTGAGAGATGTCCTGGGGCCTGTTAGGACCACAACCTTTGAATTACATCCTTGCCTGTCTTAGTTGGTTAAGGCCACCAGGAAGACAATCAGGCTGGTGCAGGTACAGGTGGTCGAAAACCTCCTTTCAGGAGGGCAGGGCCCCAGGGTCTCTTAAGGAGGCCATGGTGCAAACCTTGCTCAAAATAAATCACTTGACGCTGACACCCTTGCCAGCTACAGATCTGTCTCTAAACTTCCCTTTTTAGGGAAAGTTATTGAACAGGTGGTGGCCCAGCATCTTCAAGATCATCTCGGCCAGGTCAGTTTTCTGGACCCCTTGCAGTCTGGTTTCATCCGGGTTATGGCACAGAGACTGCACTTGTGGCCTTTGTCCCTGATCTGAAGCACGGTACAGATTTTTGACTATTGACCCTTTTGGTTCTGTTGGACCCATTGGCTGCTTTTGATACCGTTGACCATGAGATGTTGGTGACTGATCTGTGGGAATGTGCCAGGGCGGGTGGGATTGTTCTTGAATGGTTCTGATCATTTCTGGCTGGAAGAAGTCACCATGTGGTCCTGGGGGACTGTTCTTCATCTCCCCAGGATCTCATGTGTGGGGTCCTGCAGGGTTCTATTCTGTCCCCTCTCCTGTTCAGTGTGTATATGCAGCCTTTGGTCGAGGTTGTGAGAGGATTTGGAGTGTGATGTCTTCAATATGCTGATGACACCCAGCTCTACCTCTCATTTCAGCAGACTCAGGCCTGGCAGTCTCATTGCTTACTCTGTGTCTGATAGCTGTGGGGGAATGGATGAGGGCGAGCTGCTTGAAGTTGAATCCCAACAAGACTGAAGTAATGCTGGTGGGGAGGGGGGAGGAGTGGAGACCTCTGGAAAGCAGGGCCATGGTAAACTTTGTGTGTTGCTAGAGAGTGGAGCAAGCCTCCTGGGAAGCCCCTAGCTGAAGGTAGGCTCACCCCCTTGGGGCCAGAGTGAGAGGCTGGCCAACGATGGACCAGCTAGGGGCAGCTAATACCAGCAGGCTGGTAGTCCAGTCAAGGGGTTTAGGGTCAGTATACCGGAAGAAAGCCTAGGCAAAGTGCCAGAAGCCGGAGCCTGGGGGCAGGCTTGGTAGTTAGCCACAGCAGAGAGCTAGGCATAAGCCCAGTGGGCCCACCAGCAGAAACAAGTAGGCTGTAACCCCAGGGGCTTACCCAAGTAAATGAGCCCTAGGGTCAGTGCCAGGCTGGAATGAGTGAGCTGGAATCCCCAGCTAGAACGGAGGCTGGTGGCCTAGCCAGAGGAAGAGCTAGAGTGTAAACCCAGCAGGACAGGGGAGCCCACAAGCTAAAATTATAGCGCCACAATAGTGGCTCTATAGTTAAGGCGATTGCAGACTTTCATTGAACAGTGCCTATGCTGTTCAAGGGAGTTTGTGGAGCAAACACTTCTGGTTGGTGACTGAAAGTTTTGATTAGAGTTCTAGATTTCCCTCCCCGTGTACATTTGGTTTCATAGCTTTTACAATTTAAGGGGAGTGTCTAGTATGCACTGGTGCTTTTGTATGTGGGGGGAAAAAACTAAGAAAAAAAAAGGCTTAGATTATGGTCCCCTTTTAAGGAGAGGGGAAAAATGCAAGCAACTGTGACTGACAACGCGGCAGGTAATTTAAAGCGCACCAGAGGAGCTGTGGAATCCCAGGATGAGGCTGGGGCCCCACACACAGCCTCTTCACCCACACACACTGACCCATCTGCCTGAGGGCCCCCTCGGCAACAGCTTGGGTGGGGGAAGGATTTACCGCCCTTGTCCACCTGTTGCTGGCCACTCCTTAGGCTGTTGCTCCCCCACCAGCTGCCTCTTCCTCCTCACCACCTGCCTGCCTGAGGGGTCTCCTCAGAAATTACTTGGGGGGGCGGGGAGCTACCGCCCCTGCCTGCCGCAAATAACACAGCAGCTGGGCCCATCCTGAGCCTCCCTCGATAAGAGCCGGTGGGGGGGGATTACTGCACTCACCTGGCCACCTCAGGCTGTTGCTCCTCCACTGACCAGATGCTGTCTCCACTGGCACGAACATCTTCAAACGTCCTGCGCAGGGCCTTTCACGGCGGCAGCCAGGGAGGAGGCAGGTAGGAGCAGATGCACGGGCAGGGGGGCTGGTGTGTGTGTAGGAGTGATTTAGTCAGTTTGAATGAATGAGTAGTGTGTGTGTGTGTGTGTGTGTGTGTGTGATCAATTTGTATGTGTGGATGTGAGTTGAGTGTGTGTGTGAATGTGTCTGCCATCAATTTATGTGTGAGGGGTGAGCATGTGTGTAGTATGTGTGATCAATCTGTGTGTGTGAGAGGGGTGAGAGCATATGTGTTTATAGTGTGTGGATGAGTGATCAGTTTGAATGAGGGGTGAGCATGTGTGTGGATGTGTGTGTGTGTGAGGGGTGAGAGCATGTGTGGGTAGTGTGTGATTGATCAATTTGAATGTGTGTATGGCTGTGTTTGATCAATTTGAATGAATGTGTGTGAGGTGAGAGCACGTGTGTGTGGATGTGTGTGTGGCCTTTTACATGAGATACGCCCACGCAGTGGGCATGGGTGGGTGCGTCTCATATGACAGCAGTGGCTTGTGTGCTCCCGTGTAACACGCACCTCCACGCATCACCCCTGCACATAGCAACTGATGAAAATGCAGGTTGCTCTGTGTGGGGGATGGGTGAGAGACTCAAGACATAACTTATAAATCTCACTCTCTCCATTGGATAAAATGGGAACTTCAAAACATCATAACTTAAAAACTACACAATGTATTTTCAAAATCTAAACTCGGGCATGCACACTTTAATTTTTGATACCTTACACATTGGCACAGGTAGCTTAACGCATTTATGCATCAACAGAAAAAGTCACAAAATCCAGAAAACACAGTTCTGTCTCCAAAATTCAAAGTCTAACCTAAACTAACCTATTCCTTATACCTCATCTATTTCTCAACTGCTCTCTCTAAAATTTAGACAGCTTCTACCCCTTACCCAAACAATCTCCCTACAAAATTTCACAATGATAGGATAAATCATCTCAATTTTATAAGGAGTAGAATGTGTTTGATTTTAACAGAGTGTGCATACCTCCTTAACTATAGAGCTGCTTCCACAAGAACTATAGAGCTGCTCTACTGACCCCACGCAAGAATTATATCTGCCCATTCTCTTTCTTTCTCAAATCCATCACAGAGAAGGAGGTAAATGTTCATCATGCAGGCTTACAGCTCCACACGTAGAAATTAACGCTTGCAAAAGACTGCACTGAAAGCAGGATTAGACTGGAGTCAAGCCTTGAGAATCTCTAAGATGAATAGGAAAACAGAATCAGTAGAGTTGGAAGGGACCTCATGGGTCATTAAGTTCATCCCCTGTTCGGAGGCAGGATACCCTATACCTAAAGCATCTCTAAGAGATGCCTGTCCAGTCTTTTCTTGAAAACGTTGAGAGAAGATGTCACATCCTCTCTAGACTTAGCCCATTTTCCTCTCTGTGCTACTGGAAGTCACCCCATTTTCCTCTAGGTATTTATAAATTACTTGCTTTGCTCAGGAGGGTGTATTTCCCTGTCCCCCTGCCACAGGAACCTGCCAGTTACACAAAGAGTTTACTATAGCAAGGGTGGCAGTAGGTTTTGTCATTGTGCTCCCGGAAGATGCCCTTCTGCAGCTGGGTTAGGCAGAAGGCACAGATGAAATGCTCAGGGTGGAACCTGTGCCCCATGGCACTGATGCAGCGCCCAAATATGGGCTTCCCACATCCATGACACAGAGTCCCCTGGTGCTGGTGGAAGTGAAGCTCACAGTACGGACGGCCATCTATTTCAAAGAAGGAGCCGCTGGAGAAGCTGGTGCAGCAGTCCTGAGGGAGTAGGGAAAAGAGAGTATCAGGGAACCTAAACATTGTGACCTAATCCCTTAAGCTTGTCACCCCACTCTTTATGGGACCTCGACCCTCTTCTCAGGAACTTCCTCAACCATCAACTATTTGGAACCTCCCCCCAGTCATCCTCCACACAGAAGCTGGCACCTTACTGAGACACTGGATGGGTTCTTGTAGCGTAAAGAATAAACTCTTGCTGTTCACCTAGCTGGCCCTGTACTGTCTTTCCATGTCTCTCTGACCCCTATGGGGACTCTGTGTACTTACCCCACACACAAAGCACTCGGGATGCCAGACGCCATTCAGTGCCGACAGGTAATTATCCATCACAGGGCGGTCACAGCCTCTGCACTTGGGAGCAAACATAGCCAGGAAGTCCCTACGGCAGTATGGCTTCCCATTCTTCTCATGGAAGCCTGCAGAGGTGTGTGGGAAAGAGAGCTATGTAGATCTTTTGGAAGGGCACAGAATGAGGGACCCATCATGCAATATTCAAAGCATACAATAGGGCAGGGAGGGGAGCTTCAGGTGTGGGGGCCAAATGCATCCTGTGGCAAGTTTTTATTTGGCCCCTTTCCAGTGCCTGGATCAGACACCTGGTCCGTTTTTAGACGAGCGTGTGGTGCGCTCGCGTGGGGTTTCAAAAACCCCGTAAGGAGAGATTAGACGAGATGCCGCTGAGAATCGTGCGCATGACACGGCGACGCGCAGTCTTTTCAAGCTGCGAACTGACTGGGAATCTGATCGAGATAGGTTATTCGTGGCTTGAAAAGAATGCGCGTCGCCGTGTCATGCACGTGATTGCTGGCAACGTCTCGTCTAATCTCTCCTCGTGGGGTGTTTGAAACCCCGCGAGAGCGCACCGCGCGCTCGTCTGAAAACGGCCCTAGATTCAGTTCCTACCCCCAAACATTAGCGATGGGAATATCAGAATCGGTTCAATACAAATTGCTCAATTTGGGGGTAAATCATATTGATTCAAAGAATCCAATCCTGCCAAGGGATAACTGTATTGATTTCAAGAATCCAATCCTGTCAAGGGGTACGATCCAAAAGGATCTGTTCCCCTTGCGTGGTCTATCAAAGCTCCTTGGAGCAGCGCTGGCACCACTCCAAGCAGCTTTCAGGGAGCCCCAGCTCTGCTTCCCCCACACCAGCACCACGCAGGGGTGGGGACGGGAGTAGTTCCCTCTCAGGACCCCTGCCTGCCCACCCCAGCCCCTGCTGCAGCAGCGCTGGGGCGGGCAGCAAGACAGGAGTCCGAGGGAGGCAGGCGGTGCCAGATGGGTGCTGGGAGGCAGAGGTGGCTGGGTGGGGATCGGGGTGGTTTATTTACCTTTTCCCCTCGGGTTTAGAGTCCATCCAGCAATTCCCGGCGCAGCTTTCTCAGGGCTGTGCTGACTGGGCAGAAATACTAGGAAAAACTGTGCATGCACAAAATGGCCACCATGGCCATTCTGTACATGTATGGCCATTTTCCAAAATGGCACCAGCAGCATCCGTGCCATTTTGGAAAGTGGCAACCAGGCAGACTGGCTGCCAGTTTTTCTCCAGCTCTGAGAAGACCACGCCAGGCACTGCTGGACAGACAAGCCTAAGGGAAAAATGTAAGTCGAACCTCCTCAGCCGCCACCTCTGCTTCTCAGCACCCCTGCCCAGCACTGCATGCCTCCCCCGCACTCCTGCCTGGACACCCACCCCAGCACTGCTGCAGCACCTCTGGGGCAGGTGGGCATGGGTCTGGAGAAGGTGGATGCTGGACAGGGGTCCTGGGAAGCAACTACCCCCCTCTCCACCCCTGTGTGACTTCTCTACCCCTAGCTCTGCCTCCCCTGGATCCCTGCCCAGCGCCTGGGCCTGGCAGGAGTGTGGGGGAGGGAAAGCTGGGGGCAGACATTGAATTTAGCCTGTATTGGTCAGAATCCAAACCAATTCCGATCAATACAATCTAAAATCATATTGAAAGTTGGGTTGACATGATTTTGAACCAATCCTGATTTTTCAATACGATTTCCCATCCCTACCAAACACTGAAAGAGTGAGCTCAGGGTATAGGAACACACACACACACACACACACACACATATAGGGGACAAAACTATGGCACAGATCCATGAACTAGGCCCTGCTTTTCCTGAGCATACTCCTTAAACACTGTTTTCCACATTGGCGGCACTGGAGAAAATGCTGCAAAGACACAAATACTTGACCTATGCACAGCCCTACTTTAAACAGAGGGAATGCGTCCCTGTTACACCTTACTCATGCTGTGTCTGGATAAATAGTCATGATCTTATTTGTGCCTGGATCCTCCTCATTAAGACATTTGTTTCTGAGAGCCATACCCCTGCTTCCCTAACTTCAGTTGGGCAGGTGGTGCTAGTCCCACAGGAATCACAGGGGTATAATCCCTCTAGTCAAATATAAAAATGGTTTTGCAGGCAAAAGATAACTAGTAACTACCCAAACCAGATCAGATTGCTCAGAATGCCAGGCCATTAGATGAATTACTCAAACTCAAGACACCAAAGTTCATCATATAACACTTAAGATGACAAGTTTATTTGATACCTCCAGCTAAGGAAACTATCTGAGATTCTGCAAAAAGTGCTGGCACCAGTGACTGGTTCCATCAGCATGATCCTGATGTTCTTATTGCTCTACCATTGGAGGAAGCAGTTCATTCCAGACAGCAAGAGTTCCCAATTTTTAAAAATGAGAAACAACCCAACAGTGCCTACCCAGACTGCTGTGATCTCTGTTGCTGGCCTGGTGTCCAGTAGCTTCTGTGAAAGCAACCTGGTTGCTGCTGTGTCAGATCCTGCTGTTGCGCTCTAATCCAAGTTCTGCCCATTCTCACTTCACACTGCCTGGCCTTGATCCAGTTCTAGGCATGTCCAAGACAAGGCTAGGCAACCTTGCTGACTGACTCCTTGGATCCCAAGACCCAGGCCGTTTTTAAACGAGACAAATCCCGCGCCTGTATGTTAAAACATCCGCTGGATTTGTTCATCGTCTGAAAATGAAATGCACTTTGCACGCGCTTGTAGCGAGCCCCAAACCGTTTTCGAACTTCCTTTCCCCCCCTACCTGGACAAACGCGCTTTGAAGAAAAAGCACATATTAGTCGTGATCTGATCTAGCCGCAGTTCTCTCATCCTGCGTATCAGCTCGGAGACCAGCCACTGGCACGGCTGTAACTGTGTGACTTCACGGCACTGACAGCCCAGCAGTTCCATTGCTCTGCTGCTCTACTCTCTTCCCTCTCTTCTCTCTGGTGTCAGCTGGTGACTTCTGTTGTCAGCTGACGTCCTTGCAAGTAATTGGCCAGCCGGCTGCAGGCTGTCTCCTTTCCGTGGTGTGAACACAGCAAGTGCATGTTCAGGGAAACAGCCATGCATGCGCCTGCTTTGAAATGTGCCTGATCCCGGTTGTCTGAAAACAACTCACAGCTTCATAACGGGGGACTGAGTTAAGTGCATGTTAGTAAAACACACGTACAATGTGCATTTCAATGCTTTGTCTAAAAACGGCCCCAGTTTTACCCTTCTGACTATTGATTTCTTCCCTCTGACTTAGCTCTGCTCTCTGCCCTGACTTTGCCTCCTGGCATCAACAGCAGACACCGGACTCTGGACCTCTGCCCTTACCCAGCTCCTGGCAGCACCTGTCTCCACATGGAGAGGGTGGAAATGCGGTGTAGAGGCCAGCAAGGATGCAGCACAGTGCTGGGCAGTGGGCACTCAGCAGTGTGGTGGTTGCCTCTAGTCTGGGCAGGAGTTGTAGGCCAGACCCCTGCTGCCTTTCACAAGCAACTTTGCCTTCAGTTCCTCTCAGGATTTCTTCTGAATTTTTGTTGGCTGTAAGTTGGCAACCCGTCCTGAGTGACTGCAAACTGTCACACCAAGGACTGAGAAACTACTGCCAGCCAATCCCTGCAAACTCCTGAAAGTTAGTACTAACAAGAAACAATTAATGAGGAAAGTTGTTCTCTCAGGAGAAGGCAACCCTGATTGCAAAGGAGTGACAAACTCATCAGCAGAACATTCCACTATTCAGCTATAATTAGCAGCACTGGGACCTGACCAAGGCCTTAAGCACTCACTTCCACACTTAGGTACCAATTACTGGAATAGGTCTGCTGGGAACATGGGTAGTTAGCGCCTGCCTACCATAAAATTTCCCCAGCAGGTACTGTTGTGTTTATGCTCTCTCAGCTCCTGTTAACAGAGAAATTAATGAGCACCTGGGGCACATGGCCCAGCCAGTAAACAATTAGAGCACACACATGCTCTGCATGGGCCTGTCCCTAGGAGATGGGGCAGAAAACTGCTGCTGCTATAGTGAGCTGGGACACAAAATGGCTAGGCTCTGGGCGGGAACCACCGGGGCACCTGAAAGCTTCATTTTACCATCTCCAACTACAAAGCTAAACATCCTGTTTGTTGCGTGTGGGAAATGGTGATAGGGCTACATCCTGTAGCTAACAGAGTGCCAGCCATAAAGCCTCAGCCCTGTAATGATTCAGTGTTTGTAAATCCATCCATTGCCAGTCACTATGAATGAGTCTCTGCCAAAATAAGCACAGTTCATGATTGGGAGAGACCCGCCACAGCTGGAAGAGCAGGGGCTGCAGGTCAGGACTGAGGGTCATCAGCAGAGCTATAGGCATTAGGGTAGCCAGGTGTCACTAATTTCAGAATCTAACAGCTCTGTATAACTCCACAACACAGAACTACAGCATCCTTATGCCTTGAATTCTGATCTGGGGGTCCCACTGAGGATGGAGGAACCACCCAGCAGAAGGTGTGCAAGCTAGGAATGAAAATCTGAATTTTTTAGCTTGCAGCCCCACTAGCAGAGGGGCTGCAAGCTAGGAATGAAAAGCTGAACTCCCTGTATTCCTATATGGTCACATGTAGAGCAAGAGGGGAATTTCTGTGAGGACACACCATCGTTGCCAAACACCTTCCCACAGTGAGCGCAGAAGAAGTGTTCTGGATGCCAGGTCTGGTCCATGGCTGTCAGGACTTTCTGTAAAGAGAGAAAGAAAGGGGCTGTGGAAACCAGTACAGAGATCAGATTGGTTCCCTGGGGTCAAAGAGCTGCCCGCGATGAAGAGGGGCAGAAGGGGAAGGAAGGGGCAGAGAGAATGGGCAATGTCCTGGCTTGCCTCTGCTCTATAGGAAAATCCTTTCTAGAGTGTAAGCCCCTTGGGGCAAGGACCTGTCTCCAATCACAACTGTTCGGCACCAGGCATATTGCAGATGCTATATAGTCAATTAATAATAATCCTCCCAGAGCGGGACTCTCAGCCAGAGGGCAGGGTCAGCATCGCCTACCTCCAGGATGGGTGCAGCACAGTAAGCACAGTGCGGGGAAAAGAGCTGGTGGTAATCCTTCTGGCAGTAGGCCCTGCCGTTCCGCTCATAGAACGGGTTGGTTCCCATCTCCTTTCCACAGTGGTTGCAGATGAAGTGTTCAGGGTGCCATGTCAGCCCCAGAGCTGTGATCATCTAGAAACAGGCAAAGATGGTAAGGGCCTTGTAGAAGCTGCAGGGGCCACTGATGCATTCTCCATTGCTAGTGGAATCTCTGCCAACAAGCTCAGCTGTGTCCTTTAGTGCAGGGGAGGCCAGGATTCAAATGGGGACACATAGATGACCGCTCTTCTTGGGCTGTACTGGCAGGAGCCTTGGCCACAAGTGGCTTTAAGCAGGCATCACACTGAGTGGAAATCCACCTGTTACCCCCTGCTTCAGAATGTGATGGCATCCCATGGAGGAGCTCGTGCCATTCAGTATTTATGCCACCACCCTGTGAACTCTGCATAATGTTCCTCTGTGTTTATGCTACCACATTAGGTTCCTCCTGTTTGGCAGAGTCCGTGTCAGGTGGCAGCAAAAACCCCTGCTACAGAGACACAGACAAGCAGTCTGGCCAGTGCCACCGCTATAGCTATTAACCAAAGCAGAAAAAGGTAACCGTTTAAAAATAAACTTAGATATAAAAGTTTTTTAAAAATACACACAAAAAACAATTCAGTAAAATTACAATTCAAAACACCTTCTACTCCATGCATTGCAACAAAACATAAAACGCCAAAAAACATAGAAATTAATTCACAATTAGAGCAATATTTAATATTTTATCGTCCACATACATGTAATATATGTACTAAATTCCTTACCATGCATACTTAATTTTTATCAATAACTAAACTTGCACATTTTACAATTATGAAACTAATTTATTATCATAATTTGACAAGGAACAATTTTGTCAGAGTGCATTGTCTGTTTCTACATAACTTCATTGTGTACAACGAATTGTATAATGTCTACACTCACATTCTTTACTTCATTATATGAACTGTACACAAGTTGTATAAATGTAAATATAAGACTTAAATTACTCTGACAAAAAATTTTCCTTGTCAAATTATGATAATAAATTAGTTTTTTGTGTGTGTATTTTAAGAAAACTTGTACATTTAAGTTTATTTTTAAACTGTTAAGTTTCTTGCTTTAATTTCTTGGTTTTGTGGGAGGTGGGGGCTTGGGATGTTGCGGGGGGCAGGAGCTAAGGGCAGGGGTTGGG